>JBAMNC010001196.1:0-423260 GCA_037902135.1 Cetoscarus ocellatus
CCTAGATTTGACTCCAAAATACAAATAACAAACATAGTGGCAACAATCATGGGGCCTAAACACCTTGATAATTGATTTTGGCTGCTAAAGTCCTGAATAACAACCAGTAACACAACACTGACACATGATTAAATTTGATGTAGCAAACACGTAGGCAAACTGTTGCTTTTCTGCTCATTCAACGCCTGGCAGTTAAACTGACATTTCTTATAATAAAATTTTTCTTATTATGATTAAAAAAAAGATTTCAGTTTATTTTAAGTCTGAGACCTTATAAGTATGTTTAAAAGAAGTACACACTTAATAAATTGGAATATTCTATTCAATGTGAACATTCAAAAGCTACTTTCTATATAATATGTGTACCTACTGCTTTTATATTGTGCCTTCAGCTTTATACTTAATACAAAGGCAGCTACAGCTTTGATATTTTGGTTGTACAAAAGTTCTTTGCTTGATTTGAGCCATCACTGATGGATTTTTTTGCAGTGAACCTACACTGAGGATGTCAGGAGGTGCTACCTTGTGAGAAGTTTGGAGAGCACATCATTTCCCATAGCATTGAAACCTGATGATTTGTTCAGTTCCACAAAACAAACTGTGAAAATCAAGTTTGATGGTCCCGGAGATGGGCAAGCATCACATGGCAGTCAAACCTTAAAATACACATTCACACATAAGAAAACATGCAAAACATGAGACATGCATGAAGACACACAACAAAGACTTCATACTGTATGAAGGAATGTGCATGGAAAAGACTGTAAGAGATCCATACGCTCTGCTGGAATCACGCTTATTTAATGCTGACTAGGGAACATTGTATTCATCTGCAGATGGGCACAAAAAACCACTAGACTTCAGAGAAAGACTTCAGCCGTTACAGGTGAAAATTTTACCAAATGCACTGCCCTACCCCCTTCCTTTTACGACTGGGGTGCCTGCATATTGGAGTCATGAAAACATTAGAGAATTTCTGTAAAACCCAGGACTATAAATGAAAGTATTTACAATAGATTATTTCATTTAAACTTCTCCAGTATGTTGGTTACTGCGCTGTAGTGACCGGATTTTCTTTTCGATGTTGAAAGAGTCCCATCAGCTCTGAGATTATTACTATGTGTGACACAAAGAATAAGGTAGACAAAAACTAAATAAAAAACATTTATTTCCTCACAGGCTGTCACTCTGATGATGAATTAGGATTTACAGTCTTAAACAAGCACTTTGCATTACTGCTGTGACACAACATCACTGCGCCTGGAAATAACAGCATTTATATTCATTTTATGGACACATTGAAAAGGTCATATTTACCTTAAATCACATTGATTTATGAATTTTTGATGAATGCTACGTTCACAGTCGCTAATGTTTAATAAACCATCTAGCTTTCATTTGGCACAAAAAAATCACTGTCTGCTCCCTACCCTCCCTGGATGACACCCCTTCCTCCCACTGTCTGTGCAAAGCCAAAAAGATCTTGTCTGACATCTCTCACCCCGGACAATGTCTTTTTAACCTGCTGCCCTCTGGCAGGAGATACACAAGCATTAAAAGCAGAACTCAGATTAAAAACTGTTTTTATCCATGGGCCATCAGACTTTTAAATTCCTGAGAGAGGCCATAAAATATGCCATCAGTACTGTGGGCAATAGTGCAATATGTTTAGGTCACTTTATTTGAACCTGCTGGTTCATTTTTGTCATATATTTATATCTATAATTTTAAGTTAAGATTCAAACAAAGAAACATTCAGTAGGACACTTGCCATCCTTAATAACTATCTTTACCCCTGCCAAGGAGGTTATGTTTTTGCCGGCGTATGTTTGTTTGTTAGCAAGAATATGCAAAAACTACAGGACAGATTTTTTCAGGAGATGTTGGTAATGGCCCAATTTAAAAATAATTAGATTTTGGTGGTGATCCAGATAACCACCATTAGTGGACGATCGCTTTTGCTCAATAACTGTCTAACTAATAATGATAAAAACATGATTCTGAGTGCTAGGTGTGGGTTTTCCAGGTCAAGGAATCATATTATGATGATAACTTTATCATGGTGCTATTGCTTATAGATGTAACAGCAATATGTACCTTGGTGGAGGTACCGTGTACTGTGACAACCAGAGATGCCCCGCAGATCAACACTGAGCTTTGAGAAGTTAAAAAGACAGGCCTGCCCATGGAGAAGTACTTTTTAACATCCCCATTGTGAAAATCTTATCAATGTCATGCAGCCCTACCTCTTAGCTTGCACTGAAGGCTGGTTCATACTAGCACAGTATTATTAATGAATACATATATTGATCATTTTTATTGCACATCACATATTTTGACCCACTTGTATATGTGTGCACATGGTGCAAACTTTAGATAGTTATGTAACAACATAGCACACAAGTCCACGATCCAGAGCAGAAAATACAAACTGTATGTCTGTAACAACCCAAGAGTGTACAGTGAATATCTGAGCTGGGAAATTTATCAGTGTTCTGCTTTCTCCTCATCAGTGTTGGAAATGAATTTTGTCTTTATGGATGATTTGATTCTCCACAGACATGAAACTTACCAAAGGTGAACAGAGCAGCCATATTGAAATTCTGCAGAGACATTCTTGATTTGAAGTGCATTCATTAGAGATGGCTGGTGTTCATAGTTGTACTATGTAACAGTATGTCACATGGCATACTCATATTGTCGCAAGAAAGGATTTGTTGTATTTGAAAACAAGAATGTAGACAATGTGAAGCAAATCATGTTTCAAATATGGATCATTGACTTTCATTATTATTTTACTAATTTCACATTTTTTCAACATTATTTATCATTTTAAACTCAAAATATAGTAATTATTTCAAACGTTTGTTTCAGATTTCAATGGTTTACTCAATGATGGAAAGTTGCTGATTCACAAGCTGCATCAACAGGTAAAGAAAAACCTCTTTTGTCATTTCATCAGCTCTTTGAGCCTCTGCAGTTTCAGCACAGTTGAAAAGCAGCATTGACCCCATGATGATGAAACAGGGGGTCAAAAGTTTCCATAACTGAGGCTCCTGCACTATCTCCACTTTTCAGACTCACACTGTGTAATTCATTATGTGGGTTTGTCTTTTTGGCATGTAGAGGATAGGAGCTGATGTTGGAGTTGCATCAGATTTTTGTTTTTCCAAACCCACCTGTTTCAAAACCTTGTGACTGATAAGTGAAAAATTGACGCCTAAACACATTATCTACCCACCCAGACTGAATAATTTCCTTGAACACCCACTGGCCATGAGTTACTGGTTTTATTCTTTCATAATATAAGAGGTGTCTGCAAACGTTTAGCAGCTTCATCACAGAGCAGAGGATTTTGGGGGAGGATTCCAGCACACATCATCTCCTCTGGTAGATCTTATGAATGGCACAAAACCCTAACAGTTTTTGGGGGTCCAAGTCCAGATCAGTGTTAATTTTGTCGACTTATTATTTTCGTCATAGTTTTCATCAACAACCTTTTTTCCCCTGACAACTAGGCAGTAATTAATAAAACAAGTGCACATGGACAAAAACTAAATTAACTGACATTTTCGTCAACAAATAAAAACTAGACGAAAATGTTTGACAGAGACTTAATCTAATAAGACCTAATTTGGTCATGTAGAAAGTAGGAACAACCTAGGAACATATCCAATCACAACTACTTTGGTTGTGTGGAAAGGTTGGATGAGTTAAGAGGGACATCCAATCACAATTGCTTTAGCTTGGTGGTGGCGGGATAAGTTGGGGAGCGATCAAATCTGAGCTACTCTCTTTATGAATTGATAGATTCATGTAGAGCAGGTTCACTGTTTGTTGTCAAGTCTGGTTTTTCACACAAAAGTTAAATTTGTTTCTGTTAAATTTTACATTCAGACTTTACCAGCACTCATTAAAGGGTTATTAGATGTTTCATTTTATCCAAGTGTAAAACATGACTTCAGAAATTCAAGGAAACGTAAAAAAAACTTCATATTTTAGTCGACTAAATTTACAGTAGATTTCATCGACTAAAATGTGAAATTTCTTCAACTAAAACTAGACTAAAATTAAAACAATTTAGATGACTCAATTATGACTAAAACTAAAAGATATTTTAGGCAAAAGACCGTAACTTAAACTAAATTAAAACGTGCTGTCAAAATTAGTACTGGTCCAGATGGGGATCCACATATTTTTAAATGATTTGTTAACATTTTGTGTTAAGGTAGTTTTTCATGTTTACAATAATGACTTCGCTAAGGATGTCAGAAAAGCCTTGGCAAAGATTTGTGCCCCCTGAGCCCCCCAAGTGAGAGGATGTTGTAGGTTGATAGCCTCAGTTTTAAGTGCCAACATTTTGGCTCTGGAGATGGAAAGGTCAGATCACCATAATCAATCAATAATATTTAAATGAACAATGAGAAACACTCATGTTAAATAGGTCTTGCTGGTCTGGACCCACCTGCCTGTCCATCACAACTAGGTTTCCTTTGCTTTTCTCCTCTGTGTGCGTGCATTGTTTGAGTTTCAAGTGATGTTTATGTGTTTTTATTTGTTTATCCTATGTTGTATTCTGTTGCCAAATGTCTGTGATTCCTGCCACACCCTAGTGTCCCTACGGGGACAAATAAACAAACTACCGGTAACTAACTAACTAATCAGGACAACATTTGGTTTATTAGTTTTTGTTTTAAAAGCTAAAATGTATTGACATTCCCATCAGACTCATCTTTGGTGTATGATGATTGGAAATTATCTCATAACTTACACCTTTTGTCCCAAAAGTAAAGTTTAAATACGCTTAATTTGTCCACTAAGAAGTAAGAAATGTGCCAGCAGCTGAATATCAGCGTGTCTGTGTGGTTGTAATTCATATGCTAGCATAAGGCTCCTTCGTAACACCGCAGCAGGGCAGCAAGTCTTCATCACGGTAACTTCTAAATCACACACTGAAGCAAATTTGTGCATGAAATCTCTGATGAGACACTGATTGGACCTTTATGGCTAAGTCCTGTGACATATATGTTGATGAATTATTATCAGGAGGACAGTGATAAGAACATCAAAAGGTTTTGCTTGTTTGATGTGAGGGTGTAATTTTGTTTAAGTTTATCAGGATATGGTGATTTTTTTTTTCTCCAGATCTGGAAATTGCAAGGGGTTTTTCATAAATGTGTCATTCAATATGTTTTCACAACTTCACAGTAAAACTGTCTTTTAACTGACGCACGCAAAAATGAGCACTTATCACCTATTTTATCTTCACTTCGTTGGCTGTCAGTTCATTGTAGAATCCATTTTAAAATTATTTTATTTGCTTTTAAAGCCCTTAATGGCCTTGCCCCTCCCTATCTCTCTGCGTTGCTTCGTCCTTTTACCCCCTCTCGATCCCTAAGGTCAGCTAATCAGCTGCCAGGCTCAGGCTCAGGGTGGATCAGGCTTTTGCGGTTGCAGCTCCAAAGTTGTGGGACGAGTTGCCGCTCCACATCAGGCAGGCTTCGTCTGTACCTGTTTATATATCCCACCTTAAAACTCACCTGTTTGACCTTTGACACTGCATTAGATGTCGGCATTGTGTGTCTACGTATCTTATTCTTAGTTTATTTTAATTCGTATTTTAAAATTAATCTCTATGTATTTTTCTTTAAATACTTAATTTATTCATTTTCAGATGTGCAAAACAGAGCATCAGGTAAATAATTAAAAAAAAAAAACAGGTAAATAAAACCTGAACAATTACCCCTTTCTTCCCACCCCAAAGCAGGCTAAAAAAAATCTGTACTGTATAACAAAGATGTCTGTGGTCATCTGCAACTGTAATCACATTATACTTTGGAAATTATAAAGAAAAAGTATTCAAACACAATCAAAACATTGAGGTGTCATGAGGGTCCTCTCTGCTGTGTGATATGATCAAGAAATGGTTGCCATATTTGATGGAATTTATTTGATTTCCCTGATATCTCAAATCTGTTTTTCCATTCTATGTATTTTAATTTCTCTTATAACCTATGCATTTCACATTTTAATTTATTCTTGGAATTTTAATTTCTTTTATATTCTCTTACTTATTTACCTGTACAGCACTTAAGCTCACTGAGGTTGTTTTAAAAGCACTATATAAACAAAGTTGTATTGTATTGCAGTGTATTGTTATGTCTTATTATTTTTTATTATCACAAAAACTCAAAATTACTCTTATGAATCAAACTTTGTGTGTGAGTAAAGTTATGAATTCATCCAATCCCAATCCAGTCCACTTATACTGTCCAATTTAAAACAATTTAGTTAAATAAAGTGCTATTTTGTAACCAGGAGACAGGTTCAGAAGCAGAGCCACAAACACTGGCGCCATCTTTCCCGTGTTTTTCAACATCACTTTGCGGGCAGTGGAGATGACAGTGTAGCAGTTCAGTGAGTGCGGGCCTTGAACTGTATAAAAACACCTACTTATTCAATAAATCTGATTTAGATTTTGATCAAAGATTAAATAAAGAAATAACCCAAAAGATAACGTACAGATCTGTGGGCTGATACTTATAACTCAGTGAAACATCACTACACCAGACTCAAAGGTTCGACTAATACCTGTAATCAATGTAATTACAGCCCATAACTCAAAAATCTGCCCCATGTGATCCCCACATGACAGGCCTCCATGCATGTCAGTCAGAGCTTATCCGCACATGCATGTCTCTCATCTACATGCGACCAGTGGCAGATGTGACTAATAGCTTCTACTCTGCCTTTAATTACCCACATGTATTATTAATTAGAAGAAAATTAAATTGTGCAGAGCAGCCGTATGGTACAGTGGCACTCTTGTACGAGGGTTTCAGCTGATTTCCAGCCAAGACCGACAATTATCATCATCATTATCATTGTTGTCATCACAGCCTGTCAGCACCTTATAACTTCATTTTCTTGTTGTTAACTTACACAAGCTGGAGGAATCCTACAGCATTCACGGCCATTAAACATAGAGAGAGGAGAGTCTTGACTGAAAGATTTCATCATAGATCCATGGCCGATTAGTTCACTGACAGACAGCAAGACATGCAGACTATGAACAAGAACATCCAGGATAATCTAAGTTTTATCAAACCGTAGCTTTAAAGTGAACTGAGTGTTCTGATGTCTCAGATAATTCAAACGCTGCTTACATGATTTCTTCGAAAAAGATTTGATAGAGATTAATTAGCTTGAATAACTTTGGGTTAAATCATTAGTTAGGCAGCTTAATTGCTTAATATTATTTCCTGGCATTTTTTGGAAACACGTCTTAGATAAAGTTTTTTTCAGGGCCCTCATAGTTAAAGCTGGGGCGACGTGGATGAGACTGACTCCACTGACACTCAGAGCTGCTGACTGCATCTCACCATCCACACACTGACCGCCCGTGTCCTGCACAGCACATGACAAATAACCAGAGGTGGACAAATTACTCAACTCCATTACTTTAGTGAAAGTATAGACACTCCTGGTCAAATGTTACTCCAACACAAGTCATTTTTTTTTTTTTTTTTTTTAAAGCATACATTTATTAATTTTTTTTCATTTAAACATAAACATCAAACATTAAACATATCAACATTTGGCAGAGAAGTAACAAACAAGTCCTGTGCATTACAGCGTGCAATCCCACAGTAAATGAAATGTTTGTAATTAGTCCATTCTCTCAATATCCCCTTCAATTTCACCATTCTTTATCAGTTCTAAAAACATCTTCCAAATGTTAGAAATTCAGAGGCTTTCTTTCTAACAACATTAGTCAGTTTCTCAAGAGCCAAACTTGAGGATAAATTGGTCAACCAGTAGTCGAGAGAGGGGCAGCCAACATTCTTCCAACACAGAGCAACAGAGCCTGAAGTAAGCAAAGGTCAACCATTTTTCTCTCATTGCAAGACAAAGAACAGTCATCAGGATAGATGCCTCAAATACATAGCTTGGGACATAATGGTACCGGACTTGATGTAATCTGAGAGATATATTTTAACACAGACCTCCAGAATTTTTTAATTTCATCACAGTTCCATAAACAGTGATATAATGAACCTTGATAATTATTACATTTATAACATAGGTCAGACATATTGGGATCAACAAGTCATATTTTTTCTTAAAGTACTGGAGTACCTGCTTTTGAAAATACTTCAGTATTACAAGTACATTTTTGTTTTAATGTCAATGCGTTATTGTAATGTTGCCACATTGAATTTACAGAACCTAATAACTGGCACGGCCTACTGAATGCATTGACCTGCTTATAGAACCTGTAGAATAAAAAGCTTGTAAAATATGCTACGAAGTCTATAGAAATGCTATTGAAACACAACAAAAGGACAACCATTGCTGTTTTCATTTTTTTAATTTAAGACAACGTGGCGGGCAAGTCCGTTAAAATCCATAAATGTCATTTGACCAACAATAACATAAAACTAGACTTGAGCTTATATAGTGCTATTCTAGTCTTTTGACGACTCAAAGCAGCTTTACACTGCAGGTCACATCCACCCATTTACACCCACTCGCTCTCACATTCACACACTGATGGTTGGAGTTTCTATGTTTGTTATCCATCAGTATCTACTAACACATTCACGCCCTTTCATGCCTATTTACACACCGGCAACGCAGCAGTGGGAGCAACTTGGGGTTAAGTGTCTTGCTCAAGGACACATCATCTCCCGGAGCTGGGCTTAAACAACGCCACTGACTTCAACTACAGCTACTACAAGCACAGACAACTTTGTTTAAAATATTTATCTGGAATTAAACAAACGTTTACACAACGTTGCCTTACCTCAGGCTCAAGCTTTCTCAGGTTGGACGGCGAGTTTTTGTAGGCAGTGATGGAGTTTGTGCGTTGCAAACAGCAAACATTTAAAACTATATGAATCATTCTTCATTTCAACAATCTCAAACATGGACTTCAGATATGGTCATGGATGCTCTGGTGTGAAATCGTCATCTGTATCTGCTATAGCCATCATTGCTGCGGGGACAAACCGTTACCCAAGCAATGTGAGCTCAGCGTTTACCTGCCTGATCTGAGTAGCTTATGCTTATCTGTTTGTCCTGTGTTCTTTTTCTATTTTGAGAAACAATAAACAAGTAAGGAGTAACGAGACCCCTTATAAAAATGTAGTGGAGTTAAAAGTACGATATTTGTCTTTCAAATGTCGTGAAGTAAAAGTCATAAGTCTTCAGAAAAAATAATACTCAAGTAAAGTACAGAAACTCAAAAATTGTACTTAACTTCATTACTGTCCACCCCTGCAAATAACCAATTCATTGTTTAAAATAAAGCTTCATACCTGAACACAAAGTTGTCATTAACTTTAACACACTGTTTGTGTTTTAATGTTTAATATGAGTGATCAATTGCAGAGGAACAGTTTTAAGAAAACAATCCCCCGCAGAGCTCGATAAATAAACATCTTGAAAGCATTTGAATCCGTCAAAGTCTTCAAATACCACATTTTGAAACTGTGAAAATTTTTTAAGCAGTAGATGATATAATCTAAATTAGCACTGACAATTCTGCTCAAGGGCGGCACGGTGGCGCAGCAGGTAGTGCACGTGCCTCACAGCAAGAAGGTCCCCGGTTCGATTCCTGGGTCCGGCAGGGCCTTTCTGTGTGAAGTTTGCATGTTCTTCCCGTGCATGCGTGGGTTCTCTCCGGGCACTCCGGCTTCCTCCCACAGACCAAAAAACATGCTCATTAGGTTAACTGGTCACTCTAAATTGCCCTTAGGTATGGGTGTGAGCGTGAGTGGTTGTCTGTCTCTACATGTTGCCCTGCAATCGACTGGCGACTGGTTCAGGGTGTACCCCGCCTCTCGCCCAATGACAGCTGGGATAGGCTCCAGCCCCCCGCAACCCCGAAAGGGATAGTCGGTATAGAAAATGAATGAATGAATGAATTCTGCTCAATATAATAAATGTTATTATCACTTCTTTAACTGGTACACCAAGTCAAAAATGCATTATTCTACAACAAAAAATCCAAAATTTTTGGACTTTTCGGGGTAATTTCAGGCGAATATGACCATCTCAGACAACTATGCCATCTCTAATTCCACAACAAAATAGGATTACTTTCACAATTATAAGCTGTCATGATGCGTGTGGTATTTCCCATCCAGTGTGAGCAGTAGTGGTTTGGAAATAACCTAACTTCCCCTCATTTCTCCTTTAATTAACAAGTTCACATGGTCTGGGGTCACAGCCTTAACATGAACGCCTGCCTACAAATCCCCTCAAACTGTACCGTCTCTGTCTAAAAGATAAAAACAACATACCAGCAGCTAATTTGTTTCCCCATGAAAAATGAATAGAGGCCTATTAGTCGGAAGATTCCGCTTTAAATCCATTTCTTACGTGTTCGGGTCACATCTCGGGCCTTCACTTAAATCTCCACGGTGTCTGGAGGAGCACATAAATCACTTACACATAATCAGACGGAGAGGAATTTAATCCTGGGGTCTTCAGACATATTGTCAGGTCTAACTTTAAGAAATTAAAGTTGGCACACTAGTCGAAGCGTCACAAGATATCAGGATTTTTTATCCCAGGAAATACCACACAGGTGGATGTTTTTCTTACATATACAAGGATCTCTTTGTTGACTTAAAAATGTTTTTGTTTATTAGGACTGCCCGATTAATCACAGATGAACCTTTGCTATAAACACTGTCAAACCATTTAATGCAGTCATATAAAGCTCAAGCCAGCCACCTGCTACCCTCTACAGAAGTTGTTGAAAATGTAGTCGCAAAAAGTAGTGATTTTTTTAAATTATTATTAACAAGGAAGTGTTGCAAAATGCTTTAACTTGGGCTGGGCAATATGGCCTAAATATAAAATCCCTGATTTTTTTCTCACCAAAATTGATTTTTGAATTTAATTGATTTTTCCCTCTCAAAGAAACAAAACCTCCAGATGACACAGAAATGACATAATCCAAACATGGCCCAAAACTGAATTGAACATTGAATTCTCTTTTTAGTATTTATTCTTAATTAAAAAAAAAAAATACAAGCCTAAAAATGTGCCTATGCAAAAAACAGACAAAAAAAGCATGCCCTAGCCTTTGGAAAAAAGTGAACATTTTCAGAATTTCTAACTTCAGATAATGACTCAACTTACAACAGTTATTCTGCTTTTGTTTGAGCAACTTGGGAAAGGGTTTTAAGTCTGGGGGTCCTTGGTGATCAAAATAAGTGTTTGGGGTTTTTTTTCTTTTTCTTTTAATCTTCTGAAAAAAAATTAAATGACCAATTCTTTTGATATTTGGTCCTGCCCTAACTTTAGCTAAAATGGAATTAGAATGATAGTTTATTCATCACACTTCTTATCATTATGAAGGATGCACTATTTTGGATTTATGCTGATATGTGATATGCTGATATTTCCAGATTTATCATTGCCGATGCCAATAATTTGAAATTGGAAATTGATATCGACCAAGAAAAACATTTCATTCTCTGACAGAGGACACTATTGTTTTTAAAATGTAAACATTCAGCAGTTTTTCTACATTCATACATTCTGTGGGTATTAAAGCCAATATCTGTGATCTATATGGCTGATACTTTGTAATCTGCTGATAATATTGTGCATCCCTCTTCATTATAAATATTAAAAAAATATTACTGGGTATTAATTTTTTCTCATATAGTGGAGGTGTAGCACATAATTAGCTCCAAATTCCAAAATGTCCTTGACTTTGTTTGTCTGTAGGAAGTCACTACATTTATTTAAGGACATAAACTTTTTATATGGTAATATACCTTTACTGAAGTAAGAAAATATTCACAGTGTATACCACTACCAAGTTTTACCAGAATTCCAAACCAAATCATTGAATCTTAAATTTTGCGGCTTCATTTTAATTTGTATGTTTTCATAGTAACAACTGTGGGCCTCTGCATTAATAATTGTAGAAAATGTGTAGTTTCTAGAAACGCTAAGACACCCTTATATACTTTTGGATAATATGATGTATATTGCTTGATATATTTAAACTGAAGTCATAATAATCTTGAAGAAATATTCCTTAGTTGCTAAAACACTGCTCAAAGGCACCTTAAAAGGGAATTATTGGACAGTTTTGTTTTTTCCAGTGATGGTCGTAGCTGTACTTCCATGTTTATAAATTTTTAAGCATTTATTTTAACTGCTGTTGCACAATATATATTTTCACTAGAAAAAAGGCTGAGATGCAATTTTCAGCCAGCACGGGGTGCTAAAACTCCTCACTAGAGGTGCCCTAAATTTTTTTCTTTGTACCATCAGACCAAATGTTTTTATTGTGTTGATAATGGTAGTTAATTTTTAAAGCCTATAAAACCATAGGTTAGTTACGCACATTTTAATAATAATATTACAAGATGTAACTCCAAATTACTCAACCCAATTTATCAATCATCTTTCATACATTCAGACATGCAACCCAAAGTACGTAACAAAAATAAGAGAAAGAAAATAAGAGTGGATAATGGTGGCATTAATGCCATTATAAATAGATTTAAATGTAAAAGAAAGTTTAACCAAAGTTTAACGAATTTAAGCATAAACAGCACAGTGTTGGTAAACAAAAAGATATATTTTAATTAGACTTCATAAAATTGACGGATAACACTTTTGTAAAACCAAAAATAAAAACAGTGGTACACCTAACTGTATATATACTATTTGTCTTCCCTATGTTCAACATCCTCAGTTCTGCCTTAGCTTTGAAGCAACATGAGCAAAAGTATAGAAAACTTCACCATGCATTGTCCTTGTTTTCAGTGCAAAAATGTTTTCACGCTCCGACTTAATTATAACATGAAGTGACAGCTGTCTCAGTAAGATGAATCAAGCTTGAAAAAAAAAGTTTTAGTACAAATTTGTTCTTCTGGTTATCTGTCGTCCACTCACGGCTCTGCATGGGAACATTTTCAGAGAGAATGTGTTACTAAAGCATTGCAGACTATCCACTTGGTTTAAAATCTGTTATTAGCTTAAAGTGAGCTTTACCTTCAAACACTGTTTTACACAAACTGATGACAAGATTGAAATGTCTGAAAATACTCAAAAAAATGATTCAGTGTGAACACCTACAAAACGTTACCTCTGGTAAACATCGTCAGGGAAAACATACCGCTCAGGCTGCCCTTTCTGCTCTACAATTATTTGTAAAAATCCTCTTTTAGGAATATCTCATCCAACCGAAGCACAGAACTGAGTAGAAGAACACCACTGCCTCAAGCTATCCACATGAGGATGGGTTTAGCCTTCTGTAGGATCTAAAATCCAAACATTTGTACGTCCCTACTTCTAAATCGGACATTGGTATTTGATTTTTAATGCTGCTGTTTTATAGCTAAAGAAAGTTTGCTTTGTCCCTTGATGCTCATTATGCTCATAAAGCTACAGCAGTTTTGTTTTAACGCTGTAAAACAAAATGAACTGATTAAAAAATAGGTCTATACAGCAACTTGCCTTTCATGTAAAGGCTGTACAGAGTTAATAAGCAAAATATTTTAGCATTATACACTCTAAAAGACAGCAACAATTGATTAATTATCAAATTTGCATGTTTTAAATAATAATGTTAATATCTATTTAGGTAACATCTTGTTACATTTTCCTATTCAAACACTATTAAATGGCTTTAGGGCCACCATCACCACCTATTTACTGATATAATACCAAATCATCATGTCTAAGTCACTATGATAATGTCTCTTAAAATTATATATACAAACAGATGGAAAATCATGTTTGATGTCTAATAAAATACTTTACAGTGACACTAATCATTAGTTCTTAAATTAGCTGCAGACAGCATCCCAATCCTGTTCTTTTATATCGATTAATGAAACTTTCTTTTTCATTTGACAGTAATAACTCAATTATTCATCTTTATATCAATGCTGGGATGGTACGAGCATCGATCAATCTTAAATCAACTTCCAACAGACACCTGGATCTTGTCTTTCAGTAGATTTAGAGCAGGTTTGTGTAACATTAACATCTTGCCAAGTGCTGCTGGGGATATCTATCAGTCCATGGGATAGTTTTGCAGCAGCAGAGCTTGTTTGCTCTGTGAGTTTGTGCTGAGTCAGTGTGTGGACGGAGCCAAAGATCTGAGCTTCTGTCCACCGCAGCCGACTGATGTCTGCCTGCAGAGAAACACTAGAACGTCCTGAGTCACTGCAGAGAGGAGCATTTATACATCTGTACAACACACCTTCATATTTCACTGTGACTTATGTGTGTGTCCTGATAGATAGATAGATAGATAGATAGATAGATAGATAGATAGATAGATAGATAGTTGGGAACATAAAGTCAGATAATCTCTTCCTCCATGTGTTACTGGTAACATTAGCAGTGGTTTTGTGCAGCAGTGCACGTGTTGCTCCTCCTCGTGTGTGACCACTCCCTGAATTCCAGCAGCAGAGCCCCTTTCAACAACAACATCTACCGGAACTCCTCTTCTGTTTAACCCTCTGTGGTGCAGGCTCTCTCACTTGAAACAAAGATAGAAAAAGAATTTTATCAATCCCAAAGTGGACTTGGTTTGTACTAACAGCTTTTTAATTCAGTATTCAATGACATAAAACCTGAAACCAAACAGTAACTTAGTCAAATAAGACTGGAATAACCTAATGCATGAAGTGACTCAAGGTAAATCCAAGCAGACTGGATACTTTTAACTTGTCAAGTGAAATATATAGAAACACATGATGTTGATTGAAGGTAATTCTCATTAATTAAAAAGAACTGTAAAAATGAACCAGTTGTTGATGCTTCAAATCAATTGAAATGTGCTTGATTTTAGTAAATACAAAGCAAAATATAAAAACTGTCTCCAAACACTATAAAAATTACTCCTTTGTCCCTCAGGCCATTAGACTGTACAGCTCCTCACTCGAGGGAGTGGGAGTAACAGGAAGACTGAGGACGGGAGGGAGCTGTAGCCACCCAGTAGCCTTTATTTAAATGTATTTATATATTTATTTATATATCTTTTTATCTGCTATATAATGCTGCTGGAATCTTAATTTCCCTGAGGGAGTCTTCCAAAGGGATTAATAAAGTTCTGCCTGATCTAATCATTCTAATCTAATGTAATCTAATCTAATCTATGTATGTTAGACAAAAGTTGCTGTAAACTGGAATAGACTGAGAAGTAATTATGTATGTATGTTTTCTAGTGGTGGGCAGCTGGTGATGGGGAGGTCACATGATCAAGCTGGGCAACTAATTGAATTTTATTTATTATTATTTATTTAATGAGAGCCTATGCTGCATGTTTTAAAATCAGTGAGGAATTGTGTTTTATAATCATGATCTCAATGACTATTAAAATAATCAAGATTATGATTTTTGCCATGACATCCTTTTCACCTAGAGCAGCCCAAAAGTCAATTTCAGATATTAAGAGAGAGAAAAGACAAACGTAAACATGAAGACAAAAACATGACAATAATATCCCATTATATGAAAGATTTTTTCATCAGTGATGAGCTTAGCAATTTGTGGACCCAATTGGAGCACAGACATGAAGCTCCCTGCGTTCAGTAGCCTTTTTCACAGTGTTTACGCAAAAGCATTGTACCACAGCTCTCCTGTCACATCTCAAGACATTAACATTAATTCTGCAAGGCTGTCGTATTTGTGTCAATTCACAGTACATTACGACACTAGGGGAGGGTGAGAAAGCTTAACATGACACATGCTTCACACACACACAAAGACACACACCCTACTCTCCCCCACTGGGTTGACATGCTCCCCTCTGGCCATCTGTCATGCTTCTGGGGGTCGATTTGTTCCACTATTCTGTCTTGGGGCGTTCACAGTGGAGGTATACAATTTTATTGATAACAATGCCATTATCGATTCCTCTTATCAATCCCTGTGGATTTTCTGTCTTGGCCGCAGTAGGCCTGCAGAGGTTTTCAGTGGCAGCTGTGTCAAACACGTCACTCCTGATATTCAATGCTGTGCAGTATAGATGAATACTTCTACATGTTGCTGTTCTGTCAAAAATCAAGTCACATTTCGACCACTTCTGCCCCCTGTGTGCTATAATAACATTTTTAGCTTCTTTGATGCTGCCGTTGATGTCCTTGATTTTAAATTCATTCAGACAAAGAATTATTTGATGAGGGAAAGTAAAAGATTTATGAAATCTATTCCTCTATGAAGTGGTTAACGGTTCTCCTCTGGAATTGTTTTTTTATTTCCAATCCCAAACAACAGCTTGAAAATTCAGCATGATTGGGGCTACTTTTCCAGTGTTATCCAACTTTTTTTGCTTTAGTTTCATGTTTAAATCATTACGAATTACTAATCGCAGGGTTACCAGTATGGTAGATTTGGTTGCAACTGTGCACTTACCACATATTAAGGCTCCCACCTCGAGCAGGCGGCCTGGGGCAGACAGATAACTCAGTAGTTCCAATCAATCAATCATTCATTCAGACTTTGTTTACAGTGCTTTGCATAAAAAGGACAAACAGATGAACAAAAAATATATATTTTTATTTAAGACCAAAATCTACCAACCTGGGACATTTCAAAAGGTTGAAGAAGAAGCCATTGAGGAGACTGTGGGGACTGTGGCCTGTTTCTCCTCAGCCTTTAATTCATTTCTCGCTGTCTCTTTCCTGGACAGCGAGAAATGACTTTATCCATTGTCCTGCCTTTCCTGTAAAAGGCATTAAAGCCAGCAAATAAATCTTAGACACAGTAACTTTTAATATATGAAAACAAGCCAGAAAAAGATGCTACTCACCTCCTTAGACCCATTTTACTTAAGGAGTGCATCGCAGACAGCCGTGGAGACTTTCTGTTTTTCTTGTTTGAGTGGAGCTGGCAGACATAAGAGGTAAACTTAACAGGACTTATTACAGCCCTGCACACAGGTCTGACTTTGAGGAAATGTATAATTTAATTGATTATTCTTATTAGTAATGTCTACTCTTAAGGATTGTTCAGGGCAAGTTGACATGTCATGACTTTGAACTACTCAACTGTAGTTATACAACTCTCCTGTGCTGAACGTCAGTAATTTGATGGCAGCTGCTTCATTTTTTTCAACAAATGTCTCCATAACGCTTCCTTTGTTTTAACACATTATTATCCCATTGTGTGTTCTCCAGACACAAAGGGTCTGCAAACGCTGTCCCCGTCAGTATCGACCTGTAGCTCCGGTTTGTAGGAGCAGTGAAGATGAAATGTGAGACTAAACTTTCACTCAATACTTTCCATGACCGAGAAAGTCTCCGGACCTTTTAAACCCAGTGACACTGCTGATGCTTACGTTACTGCAGAGAACACACTAGGGCTGGGCAATATGGACCAAAAATCTGATTTTTTTTTTTTTTTTAAATAGATGGTGATACACAATGTGTTTCTTGTGTTTTCAGTAAGGGCATAACAAATGGTATTCACAAAAACAGAATTATAAACTTAAGCAGGATTCTTGTCAAGTGTATCGGCCACACTTTGAAAAATAAGACTGCAGACACTAAATGTGGGGCATTTTTTTTGTTTTCAAGTTGTCAAAAAAAACTTGCTCAGTCTTACTAAACTGCATAAAAATACTGGCAACATTTTTTGTGAATTTAGATGATCACACTTTTCTATACTCTTAAATACCATGATGTTTTTATAGAATGATAAATTCCCCGTTATTGAATGCTTGGTGGTGTCAAATAGTGCAAAAATGTTTTACTCTTCTGTCATATTTCTAACCAAACAAGAGAATTTCTTAACTGCACAAATATGTTGGTAGCTGGAATTAGTAAGAGTAAAGTGGTGCAGGGGTGACACATTGTTGTAGGCCAGCCTGGATGTTAGCATCATGCTAGTTCTCTCGACTAAAAGCCTGTAGGATTTTTCACTGTTCTTGGATCATTGCTGATAATACGGTCTGTGGCAAACAAATTGTTTGACCCCTACATGAGTTGGTCGTCACTATAATCTTCGCAAGCAAACCTAACTTTTACGATTTTTAAATCTTAAACATCATCCGTCAGATTACAAAATTATTGCAAAGCCATGATGGAGCTACAAAATGGCGGTTGGACTTAAAAAGCAGCTACCACACTTCCAGCATATAAGGCCATGTTGTAACCTCTTGTTTGAGAATTTCCTCTTAATCGAATGACCTTATCAAGTTGCTGCCCATGGCTGTGGTAATGGTAAATCTATTAATTATCAAAATTGATCAGGAATGCTTGCATTAGCATCCCCGCCCACTTTTGTAGTCTGACACATTCGCTCTTTGAAATACAAAATCAGGGCAATTTCATATGCGTTTAATGTTGCAAAATAAAATGTTAAAACCTCATTTCTGGTATTGATCCATAAAGCTTTTGTCAAGCCACATTTACTTTCTGGAGCCTTCAGTGCTAAATGCCCTCTCACTTTTGTGATTTTGGACTCACTCTATTCTACCTTCTTCATCACTTTTTAATATTGCTGTACTGTTTTAAATTATTTTGGTCTCTCTGTTACAGTTTTTATCTTCTAACTTCTGTGCCTTTTACTCTGGTGTTTTTTAGTCCATGTGTTTTGGATCTCTCTGTCTTGTCATGTGGTCTTTAGTTGTTCTTCCGCTTTTTGTGCTCCCACTGAGCTGCTGAACTGCCTTGTTGTTTTCATGGCAATGACAATAAAAATCTGTTCTATTCTCCAACTTCTTGCTAGTTCTGCTCACAATTACAAGCCTTGTCGACCTGTGCATTAAATAGACTGTATGTAAGACTTTGTTTGCAATTTCTCATTATCTAAAACAAAACAATGAGTGTTTGGTGAATATTTTGTAGTCATGGTATGGAAATGCCATCCATACATGCATCTATTGAAACTTAAAATGTTAATGCTCCTTAAAGAAAATAACATTAAAAAAAGGTAATTCTCTTTTAGGACAAAAATATCATTCGTTATCCTTGTGGGCAGTAAACATGCTGAGTATCAGGCCAGGCTGCTACAATTCCAGTAACATAAACTCAATGAATATAAAAACTATATTTTACCCTTTATTTTGCTTGAAATATATATTCAGAAATCCTGACGCACTGCCTGTGAGACACACTCCTGAATTTGCACTGTCATGCTTGCTGTCAGCGCTCATCCGCTTTTCAGTCAAGTAACCACCAGAGGGCGGTCTTGGCTGTGATTTGAAACTTCGACCACATGTTGAAAATCATCATGTGAGATTTTACCCTCAGTTTAGCTTCTCAGGCTGTGAAATGTCTGCCTGTGTTTTTCAGATGTGTCAGGTTGTGGATTCTAACACAGATGTTTGGAGATGTATGACAGAAGTTTTCAGTAATTTTTTTGTTCTTAACGTCTTCAAAACTTGTAGTGAGAAGTTGGTCTCATTTTCAGGCCTGTAGAAGTTTATGATGCAACACCCTGAAAATCAGCCTCCATAGAAAATGTCAAAAACAATAACAACATACATTTGTTACACCCTCAAAGTAGGGCAGTGTGTAATTTTTTTTAAAAAATATAACAATATATTTTCAAACTAGAAAGAGGGAAAGACAATATGGTATAGATATGGTGCTAGTCAGAGAAAAAAAGAAGACATGATAAGATTGTTACAGTAAGAACCATTAAACAGTAATGTACTTTTTGAACATGGCATTAATGGTCTAAATGGAGACTTGTAAAATAATACAAGGAGCTTATATTTTATTTGTAAGAATCAAATGACAATGATAACTGTTTGGGCAACAAAAATAGAAGTGCCAATTTTGGGTTATTCATTTTTCTTTGCCATCAAAAATTGCAGGGAAACTCTTGCACTGAATCTAAACTGCAGAAATATGTCGTCATAATTGGGAGAAGTGGATTGAACTGGCAAAAGAGAAGAGAGAAACCACTGAACAGTAAGTAAACTCCAATCTTACAAAAGAACAAATCCCTGTGATGACAAAGTTTTGTGCATTTTAGAAGTGTCCAGTTTGGACTGTGCTCCTGTTCTTATCGGATATGTAAATGCAGAAAAATACATTTCTGTACTTTTTGACTCAGCGGGTCATTAAATTAATGAAAAGAGATTCTATGATTTTGAAACACAAAGTATTGAACTGACCAATAAGTCAAAGGTTTGGACAAATGTCTAGAGAGATTGAAAGTACTCCCCCAGACTCTGCGGCTTTAGGAGTTATATCTACAGATCAAGGGCACGTTATGGACACTTTCGTTGATTGCACACAAACTGACAACTATGATGCAGTTAAAGCAAAGACTTAAATGAAATGGACAACTGTAAATCTATAAATTAATGTGGAAGTTTTTATCCAAAGATGAACCTGTGTTAAAATATCTGGGTGCCAAAGACATTTGGGTGGTTGTTACAAAATTAGTAGTACGTATAATCTTACTATATGATCCTCTGTGTCCTGCTGGAAATGTCTTTCATACAGTAAAACACTATTTTTGTATTGCTGTTATTATTCAGCACTATCATTGTCATTATTACATTATCTAGGAGATGTTAGTTTGTTTTTCTGTGAGCAAGATAACTCAGAAAGTTCTCAATGAGTTTTTATTACATTTAAGGGAATGTTGGTCATGGCACACCGAAGAAGTGATTTTTTTTTTTTAAGGCTTTATTAACGCTGTAAGATTTGCAGTTTTCTGAATGTTTGCTGATAACTCAAAAAGTTCCCCAACAGATTTTGATGACATTATCCGGGAATGTTCATCATGGTGCAACGACTAAGTCAGTAGATTTTGGCAGTCATTGAACCCGTTTGTGGATCCCAGAATTTTGGAAATATCTGTAAACATTACATTATAGGGCAGTTTTTCACATTCTTGCTTTAAGTAGGCTAACAATGTCGGAAATAGCTTGGCGCAGGTTTGTGCTTTCTGTTTACTTCTAGTTATCATTGATATTATAAAGTTCTTTGTCAAAGAATTTGTTATGTAGTAAAAACAGTTACAAATAATTGTATAGATAAGGCAGTATTTAAGAGTATGGGGAGTTTTGACAACCTTGATATACAGAAATGTTGCCAATTTTCTTGTACAGTGTAAAATGTGTAGAAGTTCCTATGCAGTTATAGATGATTAAAGATAAGGTATTAATTAATGGTTAAAGAACAAACAAGATTGTTTCTGACGCAAAACATTAGCTCCAGTTTGTCTTTAGTTTGCTTTGCTTTCTTTCTGACTTTATTCAGTCTATATTCATAACTGAGCCGTGTTTATAGGTGTGATGAACTCTTGGTATTTGTCTTTTACTTATTTCTAAATGTAACTTCATGAACTGGCCTAGTCTGGCAAATCAGCATTATACTGTAAGTACTGACAGCATTGCATCTTAGACTGATGTGTTAAATTTTACAGCCATGAAGTAACCCTACATCCATGTCAAATACACAAATCAATAAATTAATTGAAATAAGAACTTATATTTCCCGGTACTGAGTGCCCAGGATTGCTATTTTGATGTAGTGGTATCAAACAGGACTGAATATTGATTGATTTGTTATAGTATTTACTTCTGGTACTGTAACATCAGTTTGATATTTCCTAACAGACAAAAATATTGGTAAACTTTTGTAGAATAATTCAGCTTTGTAAAATAATCTAATGTTTGCACTATATTGTCCAAGCCTAACTCAGAGTAACTGACTTTTAAGGCAGGGTTCAGCCTTGCAGTCTTGCCTCAGGGTAAAGAAACAGAGCTAGTCTGTAAACCACATGCAGTCAGTCCTGTATTGACTAATACCTCATTGTTTGTGCATGATGTGCAGTATGGCACGTTTTTGGGAAGCTTCCTGAAATCACTATAATAATTTGTTTCCAACCTATCGGTTTATGTAATCTGGGTGTTATAGTGGTTTCTTTGACCCAAAAGCATCAGACAAGTCCTCGCTGGGTTGCATAATGTGGCCTGTTTTACAAGAAATCAATGAAATAAAGACTGACACACAGAAGTTAGGGTATTTTACTGTATTATTGAATAAAATCTATAAAATATTCCACAAAAAATACAATACATTATTCATTTTCATCTTATTACTGCGTAAACTCTTCCTTCAGTTACATTTATATCATCATCAGCATCAACAATACAGCTTGTGCTTTACAACCCTACTGACACTCTGTACTTTCAAACAATTATAAATAACACTGCAGCGCTTTGCTTGATGTTTTCAGTCCAGTCTGGTAGATCATAAGAAAAGGCAAATATTGAAACAACTGGAAAGTGGATTTGTTTTGAGGCTAAAATCCATCAGATTCACTGTTTTTCTGTGCAGAACCGTCAGGAGCAAAAACAAGTTGTTGTTGGAGAAGCAGTGTGCTCCTCGCACATCAATCTAGCTCCCGTACTTCTCATGTGATTGGTCGGCAGCCTGAGTCTGGGCAAAACAAGCCCCAAACCCCGCCTACTGAGCAAAGTGACGCAAGCTGCTTCCTCCCACCCCTCCTCCTCCTCCACCTCCTCTTCCTCCTCCTCTTATTTTTCCCTCCTGGCCCTTGCTGCCACCTCCTCCCTCAGCTAGTTCACCGTCAGCCCTGTCACGATACATTAAGCTCATATGCTACTAGTGTTCACCATGTGCAGAAAAAAAGGCTAAGAAGAGGGAAGAAGAGATGACGGTTCGGGGTTTTAATGCTTTACATAATGCCTTGCCACAGTTCTAAGGATGTCTTCTTTTACCAATGAAGCTCAGGCAAGCAAAACACCTCAACATGAAAAAAGACTAGGTTCAGTAGTAAGGCACGTTGTCGACATGAGAGATGGCGATGTGGACGGATTACTTTGGTCTGAAAGGAAAGCGGTGGATTCAGATGGGTTGGACTTTAATCAAGTTTGAACTAGGGATGCACAATATCAGCGTTGGCAGATAGGAGCATAAAAGGTTAATTATCTCTGTTGGCAGACATGAACATTTCAACCAAAATACATGACAGAAATAACATACAATAATGCCACACATGCCCAAAATCAATACTGGAGTTTTAGGCAGAACCATATGTTACCCCCTCATAGCTCAAGTTTCTTTGCCCTCATTCCAGTCTTGAAAGCTTATTCTGGTACTCAAGGTTTTTGGTCTGAACTGGTTCATCTTTTGAGAATGGTTTTGTTACTCTCACCACTTTGCCAGGATTTTCTCAGGGGCTCATCCAACAGTACTGTTCTTTTAGTCAACAAAATTCACATTTTCATTAGGAAGTATAAGCCCCTTCAGAAGTGCCACACTTTATTCTGTTCACTTCAGAGCTCAGTATTTCAGGAAGTTGTTACAGTTTTAATTGTGGCTCTAAAATAGTCGTATAAAGCATGTTTTACTGTTTAAAAGACATTTTGCCTGTATTAGAGATGTTAATTAACACCCGCCAAGCGCCTAATGCGAGTTAATTTTCCATTTTGAAGATTAAAATTAAAAAGTTATGCACCAAGCGGGGGCATCCTTTTTAATACTTACACATATTGTTTGAATACATGCTCATAGGGCTGAGTGATATTTGGAAAAATGATATTGCAATAAATTTTCCTCCTGTGATTCAGAATGTGATAAATGGAAACTATCCAGATAGATGTCTTTTCATGAGCACCAACTGAATCTTCAACTTGCTTTTTACCCACTTGTTCATCCAACAAATGTCTGTTTTTTTTTGGATTATCACTGAAGACACATAGGCTAAAATTTTGTTTATAATTATGATTAAAAGAAGGCTAAGGACAGGAGACAAAATCAGCTGAAAGTCTCCATTTAACATGGTCACTATTTCAACTGTAACACCGTTTTATTTGTATCGTGCCCCATCTGCAGCTCGAACTTCTTTACCTGCACATTATACACAACCTTTGCAAGAATGGAGGTCTAATCTCTGACTCTGACTTTTATTGTAGATAGACTTAGCTGTTGTTTCATGAGTTTTATGTATTTTTCTAAAATAAACCATCACAATAAAAGTGACAGGTCAGTTCTAATTCAAGACAGACTTTGCCTGTGTCTGTAAATGTCTGGGAATGTCTCCAAAAATCCAATATTGTGCATCTCTAGTTTGAACAACAAAATAAAACTACGTGATTTCTAAACGATTCAGACTGGTCATGATGGGAAACAGAACTGTCCAAGACGACAGACAGACATCAGGAGGTAGAAAAGGAGTAAAGCACAGATCATGAAGGTCGAGCATCTGCTTCATCGCAGCCCTTCACTTACTGTTTCTCTTCTACTGGACAGGTGATCAGAGTTTCAGGTAGAAACATTTACAAAACTGTTTTAAAAACTCCCAGCATTGCAATAAAAGTTCATACCATCACAATGGCCATAAAAATACATAGGCTTTTGATGTCTTACAATTCTGAGACATGGCAAACGTCCTGATTTTTGACGTGAGGCTATCAGCTCCTCAGTCACAACCAGACTGGGATCCTTTACATTTAAAGTACATGTTTTATGCTGCATTCATGACATGTTGCATTATAAATACAAGCTGCCTAAAGGGATGTATAGAAGAGTATATTTTCTCGGCGGGCTCTAGGGTTTTGTCCCATTTTGTGTCAGAAGTGGTGCAGCAGAGTCAACAAAAGCAGTAGAAATGGCAGCCAAAACATTGAAAGTCCAAAGAGTCTAAATAATAAGTTACACTCACACCAAACAAAAGACTGTACATGAAAAGAACAAATAAAATCTGCTGCAGCTTGTGGTTGGTTTTTCATTCATAAATAAAAAATAATATTACATAAAGGCTTCAAGATGTCGACCATTTTACTTGTGATAGGACCTGAATGTGGCATTCAACAACAGGGATTTGAAGCGTGCTTCTTTGGCTGGATAAATCCCCCAATTCAGTGGCCACATTCTTCATTTCAAAAGTCAAATAAATATACTAAAACCATCCACCTTCTGCTGCATTCACAAATTTAAATATCCTACACTGAGCGATAAAAAAACTATTTAGCCCCAAGACTGAAAGGAAACCCAGGCCTTTGCCCTCCAGGCTGGCTGAATCACGCCCTCTTAAGTAATTGAAGAGATTTCAATTAATAATCAACCCAGGTCTGATCAAACAGCCTGAGTGACGTCGGGCAGCTCAGGTTCCTTCTTCCTGAGCGGGCGATTCACTCAGAGAGGCCATGATGCTTTTGCTTAAACTTTACAGAACAGGAGAGAAAAGTGGTATAAATAAATGAAGTGACATTGAAAATTTAAGGTTCCATCAACAAAATTACAGAAAATACTCCTTAGACACTCTTTTACTTTAAAATGATGTCCTGTTCTCTATGTTACTACATTTCCCTTACAGGTGATGTAATTAACTCCACTCATCCTGACTTGCCTAGACATGTCTCTTTGACTTTTACAACAGACTATTCACCCACTACTCAGAACAAAAGCTGACACTGTCATGCTGATCTATCTGCTAAAATACTTAGTGTTCAAAAATTGGTCTCTTTGTCCATTCAAGAATGCAGTTTCATTTGTTGAATGTCAACAATAATACAAAAATATGAGTTTACTACAATTAATTCAAGTTATACTCGAGAAATATCTGTACATATCTCACGTTTGGCCTTTTAAATCCTGAGCTTTAGCTAATTTATGGGCAGTCTAAGGTCCTATTTCTATTGACAATGGTTTTTTATGATATCAACTCAAAATTTTTGCCCTCAGCGTCAGCAGTCTTGTCGCTATCGCACTCACTGTGCTCTTAGTTAAATATAGTTCAACTTTAGGAGCAGCACCACTCATTAACAGACTTGTTAAAAGTGCCATTTCTCATCCTATTTCACCTTCCCTATATTCTAGCTTTAAGGCTAGTAACAAAGGTATAACAGTAGCCAGAACAGGCCAAGTAGAGACAGAGCTATGTCTGTATGTGCAAGTCTGACTGTGTTTGTGAAGCTCTTACTGTACCATGCAAATTTGAGCTTTTGCAACATTGTAGTGCACTGAATCAACAGATAGTGACACCAGAATTGCATCGTTGCTGATTCACGTTGAATGTTTTGAGGTGTAACAATGGCTAGGCTTTGCTGCAACGCAGCTCCTTTTTTGTTCTTCTTCCTCACTAGCCACCTGATAACAAGAATGGGCAGGATTGGGCATCAGCTTTGTCAATAAGAGTGGTGGAGAAGAAACTAGAAAAGGCAGAAGTAAACTTTTGTAACCTAGCAACAAGCACTGGGAAGAAGCCTTCTGGACCTGAGGTTAAGGCGCTGCCAGCACAGTAAGTGTTGTCTTTTTGAACAAGGGCCCAAAAGTGTTTTAAGTAGAGTTTTGTTTTGTTTGCTAATCTCAAACACATCTAAAAGTGGATTCTTCTGTAGCATCAGCCTGAATCAAGACATAGTGGATGTTTCTTTATGGTTGTATTGCATAGACGTTAGTGTTTCTTTGACCTGAAACTTGACAAAGCTTCATCAATCAAATAACTGATGGAACCTTAAAAATCCAACATCACATTGAGTGCATTCACACTCGGCTCAGTCTTTGTTCCCCGTTTCCATTATTCTCAGCAGCTCTGATCAGACTCCTGAATTAAAACGTTTAAATGTTCAAGAGTTAAGCTCAGGACTTAACCAGAATCTCCATGATGTGGTCCAGCTCGTTCAGGTCCGTCAGACACGACTGGAGACTCCCAGCCGAGGCATGGCTGGTGGGGCGAATTTTGACATCCTCATCTGCCCAAAGCGATACACTAACAGGCCAGAGAGAGCCCGACGTCCAAGCAGAAGGCAGATCAGAGGTCTCATACATTGATGTGTCAATGTCCTCAAAGATATCATCCAGGGCGAGGTCGCTGAGGTAGCCCATGGCGTTTACTGCATCGCTAAAAGCATTGATCGTCGCCGCTGGAAGTGATTTCTGCTGGTCGGACGAGCTGTTTGCCTCCTGAGAGGGGAGTACAGAGGGAGATAAATTGTCTGCTTCCCCGTCTGCACACCCAGGGCACGTAACCGGCATGTCCTCCCTGAGAATGCAGGAATCAGAGTGGACGCCATTGAGGAGAACCTCGGGCGTGCAGGTTCCCACTCCTTCACTCTGCATGTCCTCCTGGATCTGCCTGAGTGTGTTGATGAGCAGCACAGAGCGACGCAGGCTGAGCTCCACGCCGGCCTGGTAGCGCTGCAGCTTCTCCAGGCAGAGGCCGAGCACCCGCTGACGCTGCTGCATGTGGCTCATGCCCGGCTTGGATGGATCGGCGAGGATCCCATCCTCATCCTCCTGGTCCTCCTCGCCATTCTTCTCCTTTCCAGCAGCTGGGAGGGTCTCAACCTCCAGCTCCTCCAAGCAGCTCCACTTCCGTTTCACACCTCGTCCCAACATCAGCCTAAATTAACAAATCAACAAATCACCAGTTAGGCTTTGTGTGTTACATTTGACTAATCTGCTCATTGAATACTAATTTTCACTGTCAATAATCAAGATCAACTCAATAATCAACTCAATTAAATATAATAAAAGTTCAACACCATGTCTGTTTAATTATGTATCTTACAGTAATGAGTGTTAACATATGGTAAATCATTAGCATTAATATGCTGTTATAATTTAGGAATGGACCCTTGGTAGATAAACCAGCTTCCAACAAGACAAACAAATATCCCAAACCATTCTCAGCTATAGGTTACTTCACATACTTTACAAACTTGAGTTTTATTTATTGCCTTTAAGCTTGCTTACAGTTCTGCTTGGACATTAAAAATTGCTTTCTATTACCAAGTATTTACTTGTGCATTAATAAAATGTAATCTCACATGATATCATCTGAATTATCAGATTCCATGTAAAGAAAATCCAAATATTTTCCAGTTTTGCTAATAAAATAAATAATTAATACTTATCTAAGGGTCAACTAATTCTAAATAATGCTAAGTTCTCTGTAGATTAATTTGGCCAGAACTCTGTATTTACATAATTAAATAAAGAACTGCCACTTGTATTTGAGTCAAAAGATATTAAGTTTGGGAGCCTTTTTTGCTATTCTTGTTGAATTACAAGTCACTGTGATTGTAAACGAGAGCATCACTCTTGCCACAATATGGCCCTCTGGTAATGAGAATGAAACTATTGTGGCCCTCACAGTAACCAAAGTCGACTTCATTTGATCTAAATTATACAGATAAATTGGCAATTTTTTAAATACGTTGCCGATGTATTTGTGAACTCAAGACTGTGTTAACAGGTTTCCTTGCATGTTTCTATAATTAAAACATGATATTACCCTAAATTGGCTACCCACTTTACTGTATATCTCTTATTTATATCCCTGTTGAATAAAACTGGAAAATATACCTTTTAATTCTTATTGAAATCTTCTCTGAGTTGAAAAAAACAAAACAAAAAAAGAACAGGTGATTTGACAGCCCTAGATTTGTTAATTGCGTTTACCGAGGACTCTAAAACCATAAAGGATCAAGTTAACAAACAAAAACAGAGTTGTCTGTTTAATTTATTTTAAAAAAGAAAATTGGAGAACATCTTAGACTATACTATCACACATGAAACACACTGACAGGGACAATATCCTTAAAAGTCAGGGAAAACTCTTTTACTTGTATTGTGAATATTGCTCAATCTGGCCTTAATTAAGTATTTACATGATTAAATTAAGAAATGCCACTTTAATTTGAGTTTAAGAGATATAAAATTTGATATAATGACTCCTTTTGGGAGCCTTTTTTCCTCTTGATAAATTATAAGTAACTGTAATTGTAAATGAGAGCATCCTTGTTGCTCCAATATGGCCCTCTGGCAATAAGAATGAAACTGTTGTGGCCCTTGTGGTTACCAAAGTTCTCTATGTTTGGTCTAAATTATGCAGATATATTGGTAAATTTTTAGTACATTGCTAGTGTATTTGTTAACTTAAGACGTGTTAATGAGTCCCTGTACATATTTCTGTAATTAAAACATTATATTACCCAAATTTGGCTACCTACTATAATGTATATCCCTTATTCTTATCCCTGTTGAATAAAAATGGAAAATACATCTTTTAATTCTTATTGTAATCTTCTCTGAGTTAATTAATACGGGTGATTTGACAGTCCTAGATTTGTAATTTTGCGTTTACCAAGGACTCTAAAACCATAAAGGATTGTGTTAACAAACAAAAACAGAGTTGTCTGCGTAATTTATTTAAAAAAAGAAAATTGGAGAACATCTTAGACTATACTATCACAGATAAAACACACTGACCGAGACAATATCGTTAAAAGTCAGGGAAAACTCTGTTACTTGCAGTGTGAATGTTGCTCATTCTGTCCTGAATTAAGTATTTGCGTAGTTAAATTAAGAACAGTCACTGTAATTTGAGTCAAAAGATATTTCCTTTGATATAATTCCCACCTTTGGGAGCTTTATTTGGTCTTGTTGAACTATAAGTAACTGTAATCGTAAATGAGAGCGTCCTTCTAGCCACAATACCGCCCTCTGACAATGAGAATGAAACTGTTAAGTTCCCTATGTTTGGTCTAAATTATGCAAATGTGGAGCAATTATGCAGATATATTGTACATTTTTTAGTACACTGCCAGTGTATTTGTGAACTTAAGATGTGTTAATGAGTCCCTGTGCATATTTCTGGAATTAAAACACTATATTACCCTAATTTGGCTACCTACGTTTTACCAGCCCTTGTTTTGTAAATTGAGTTTACTTAGGACTCTCAAACCATAAAGGATCATGTTAATTGAAAAACAAGAGTTATCTGCAGAATTTATTAAAAAAAAAAGAAAACTGAACAACGTCTTAAGACTACACTATCACAAATAAAACACACTGTCAGGGAAAATATACTTAATAATCAGGAAAAACTGTCACTTGCATTGTGAATGCTGCTCTAGCTGGCCTGAATTAAGTATTTCTGTGATTAAACTCTGTATTTACATGATTAAATAAAGAACTGCCACTTGCATTTGATTCAAAAGATGATATAAAGCCTCCTTTTGGGAGCCTTTTTTGCTCCTCTTGTTACATTGTAAGTAACTTAAATTGTGAATGAGAGCATCCTTCTTGCCACAATACAGTAACCAAAGTCGCCTATCCTTGGTCTAAATTATGCAGATATAATGGCAAAATATTAATACACTACCTATGTACTTGTGAGCTTAAGACTGTTTAAATGTATCTCATTGCATATTTCTACAATTAAAACATAATATAACACCAATTTGGCTACCTACTGTACTACATGTCTCCTAATTTTGTCACCTAACTTAAAAACTATATCTTTTGATGCTTAGCTGGTATCTTCTCTGAGTTTAAAAGAAATACAGGGAATTAGACAGCCCTAAATTTAAATGTAGCTTCCTTCAGGCTCTAAAACCTAAAGGATGCTGTTGTTTTGAAATAGAGTCTTGCCTGCTTGATTTGTCACAAGAGAAATAGGAAAACATCTTTAACAACAGTATCAGAGAGGAAACACCGAGGTCCACATCAGGCTGCTCTCTGCTAACTAAACCCTCCATCCAGTTTATGTAACAGCACCAACCTAGCAAACATGGCTAATTCCACAGTCACTTCCAGTTGATCAACAGCTCTCAAATAGATCCCTTCAACATCAGAAACAGACCTGGAGGCTCCTGCTGCTTCAAATGCACAAGTTTAAAGGATAAACAGTGAAGTTTGTGCACTAAAAACAAGTTAAAAGTGAACACTGAAAGTGTTATGAGTCACTGTGAGACACCCCTGCAGACTGAGAGACTTTACTCATCCATACAGGCATTGCTTGGTTATTGGCCATGTACTATCACTGTCTCTGGGACATCTGCTCTAATAACAAATGGGGACCCATTTACCCCCCTTTAAATGAGAGTTTGACCCCTGAGGCAGGACATACATTTCCTCTTGAAGTAGATTTACACATATTACCACAAATGACTGTATAAATAAAGCTATCTTTAATACAATTCAATCTTTTACGAATACTCGCACAAGTAAACAACTTAACTCCATCTTCGTTATTTGTCCCAGTACCCCCAAACGCCTCCTGACTCTTTAACGGTCCCCGTACTTCAGTTGGGTAACACCGTCCCCGTTAAAGCCGACCAGACCAGTAAAACTTGAATATATATAGAGCGAATGAATAAGAAGAGGTGAACTACAACCTTACGTGCCCCTCGAAAGTGTCATAAGGTGTTTCGAGACCGTCGTGTCTTCGGTTCGGCTCGTTTCGTCTCGCTCGTCGCCGCGTTCCTCTGCTGTCGAGCCCCGAGAATATGAGGAATGTTCGGTCCATCCACAGCAGCAGGGAGCGGGGGGAGGGGGCGGAGCCACGGCACGCGGGGGGGGGGGGGGGGGGGGGGGGGGGGGGGGGGCGCCGGCACCAACGGGCGGATCTGATTGGCCCGCCGCTGCGCTGCTCATGCGCCCTCCTCCGCCTCTCACGGGGCAGCGAATGTGCGGACGTTTGTTCTCATTCCGAGCTGCTGCTGCGTTCAGGAGCGGCCCGTAAAACTGGGAGAGGACAATATGACACACGTGAGCGATGGAGGCAGTGAAGTGAAAACCGAAAATAAGACTTTACTACGACAGAGAGTAACACACTTAAAAATATAAATCACTATGAATTAAGGTGTACTTAACTGATAAATGATGCATAACATAAAAGAGTACACAGATATTGCTTTCAAGTAACAGCACAGTTACAGACCCCAATTCTAATGAAGCTGGGACATTGTGGAAAACCATAAATAACTAGAAAGCATTCAGAGAGCGCAAACCTCCGCTAAAGTAGCTCACATATTGTTGTTACATCTATAAGCAACAGTTCCATGATAAAGTAACCATCATAATATGTTTCTCCCCATCTGCAGTCACCTTTTTAAACAGTTAATAGCTGCACTTTCCTTCCATCAGTTGTAAATATTCCTGAATCCTGGTATATATTCCTGATGTACATTTTTACATACGCTGCATTTGTTTAGAGTTTTGTTCATTCATATTTCTTTTCAATTTTATTTATTTAATCATTTACCTTTATTTTATTTTGTCTTGTTTTTTTTACCTCCTTGTACGAGACAAAACAACTGCCGGAGTCAAATTCCTGTACGTGTTGCATACTTGGCAATAAAAAACGATTTGGATTCTGATTGCTTGACCCTGAAAACCCCTAGTACTCATAACCATGTTGATATCATTATTAGTTAGACAGTTATTGAGCAAAAGAGGATTGTTTGCTAATGGCAGTTTTCTGGATCATCACCAAAATCAAATCATTTTTAAGTTGGGCCATTACCAACATCTCCTGAAAATTTCAGCAAAATCCGTCCAGTAGTTTTTGCGTAATCTTGCTAACAAACAAACAAACATACGCCAGTAAAAACTTAACCTCCTTAGGGGAGGTAAAAATAGAATACAATGATATGCAAATCCTTTTTTTGGCCTTTATTCAACTAAATACACTAAAAAGACAAAATATGTAATGCTCACACTCAAAAACTTAATGCAAATATTCACTCATTTTGAATTTGATGCCTGCAATACGTTCCAGTTAGCGGGGACAGGGACAACAAATGACTGGGAAAGTTGAGGGATGCTCAAAAACACCTGATTGGGACATTTCACAGGTTAACTGGCCACAGGTGAGTCATGATTGGGTACAAAAGCAGCATCCCTGAAAGGCTCAGTCATTCACAAGCAAGGATGGGTCAAGGTCTAACATGTTGACAAGAACTGGTTGAGCAAATAGTCCAACCGTTTAAGAATGACATTTCTTTGTGTACAATTACAAGGAATCATCTACAGTCCATAATGTCATCAAAAGAGTCAAAGAATCTGGAGAAGTTTTTCCATGTTAGTGGCAAGACCAAAAACCAATACTGAATGCCTATGACCTCCTGGCACTGCATTAAAAGCCGACATTATTTTGTAAAGGATGTTACCACATGGGCTCATGAACACATTTCAGGAAAGCATTGTCCCTTACAGAGTTTGTCTACATCTACAAGTGCAAGTTAAAACAACTGAGCAAAGCCAAACCCACATATAAACAATACCCAAAAAAGCTGCTGGCTTCTCTGGGCCCGAGCTCATCTGAGGTGGACTGACACAAAGTGGAATAGTGTGCTGTGGTCTGAGAAGTTCACATTTCAGATTGTTTTTTAAAATCATGGACATCATCAGAATCAGAAATACTTTATTAATCCCCAAGGGGAAATGCGGTTGTTTGAGTTGCTCTAATACACAGTATAGCAGTAGGAATATCAGATAAAGACAGTAAAATAGATAAGAGCATAAAAACAAAGTAAAAAATTAAGTAAGTAGGTTGCAACGTAGAATTCTTTACGACAAATAAGTGCCTTATAAAGGAAATAAATAAGTAAAATAAGTAAGTGAGACTATGAATGTCCTACCATATACTATCATGTCCTCCGGGCTAAAGAGGAAAAGGACCATCCAGACTGTTTTCAGAGCAAAGTTCAAAATACATCTGTGATGGTGTGGGGGTGTGTTAATGCCCATGGCATGGGTAACTTGCACATCTGTGAGGGTGCCATTAATGCTGAAAGGTACAGGTTTTAGAGAAACATATGCTGCCAAATAAACATTGTCTTTTTCAGGGACGTACCGACTTATTTCAGCAAGACAATGCCAAGTGTGTTACAACAGTGTGGCTGTATGATAACAGAATGTGGATTTTAGACCTACCTGCCAGCAGTATGGACGACCAACGTCCCAACTTCAATGAAATTGTGGTGTGTATATGATACATAATAACATTTGCCCAAAATTGTATAATGTAACCGCAGAGTAGCAGTTAACCCTAGAATAAAAAGACCTCTATTATTTAAACATTTTGGCTTTTTAATTATTGAAATCAAATAAATAAATGTGGGATAAATTGCTGAGATACTCAGATAAAAACTGTCCTTTTTGTGTTGGGCAGGATTCAGAACCAAACAAGGAAGAGCAAGTTACCTTTGAGAGAAGACATAGAATTCCTCCTCTTTCCTTGTGTTTGTTGTAATTGATTTTATCATTGCTACACTGTTAGTATATTACTATTGCTCTATTTGATATACACTAAAGTAAAGTGGGATTCTCCTGACACAGTGTTAAAAAAACTAGTCACAACCAGAATATCAATGTTGGCTCAGGTAGAATATGCCACAGTAATGATCAGTTTCAGATATTATGCAACACATATGAGGCACATCAGAATTGCCGAGAAGGCCTAGAAAGCTGCAGTGAGCACTTGAACGCAGCATTTTAAAGGGGCAGATGACTTAGTGAGGAAGGGAGGTGGTGTAGTGTGGCCGGAAAGACGTGGAAGGAAAACACCAAATAAGGAAACTCTTCATTCACTTCCTTTTTTTTCTTCGGTCTCTTCCTACAGAGACTGTCACGGCTTTTACCTCTTCTTTCCTCATTATTGCCCTTTGAACAGAAAGTAGATGGTCAGGGTTATAAAAGTGTTTCATCTTGACTTAGTATATTTTGTGACACTTGTTAGACTAAAAGATCAACCATAAAACTCCCAATGGTGTGCCTTTGAGCTCTTTACGTCACATCAGAGCTGACAAATACAGAAAATATGAAGGAACTAGTGAAGCTGTCATGCTGTCTAGCTCTTATATAAGCAGAGGTTTTTAATAAGAGGTTTGTTGTAAAACAAACACTTTTGTTTCAAGGTGTATTTATTCTGCTGTTTAAAAAAATCTGGATTTTTCTAAAGTCAACTCAAAATATCATCTGATATTGTGAGAAGTGTCTCTCCTGTATGATTTCTCCAGCTTTTGAGAAGCAAATGAAGACTGCTTGTTAAATGTGACTTGTTTGTTACAATTCTTGACTTTTCTGACATTATAAGTCCAGGCAAGTTTATTAATAGACCGAGAGTCATACATAAAGCAGTTCACAGTGCATAACAAAAGTTGATGACACAACAGTTATAACATTGGAGCATTCAGATTAGAAATAGATGATGATATAAGTTGATACTAATAGTGATATATAGACTTTTATTTTATTTTGCTCATAGTATTTTGTTTTTTAAACAAGCACAAATAAAGAAAAACAACAATTGATATAACAGTAAATGATGGATGTTTTTTCCAAATACATACATTTAGGTAAAGCTTAAGTATTTTCTCTGTATGATATCTACATCATATGCAAAGATGTGTTGCTGGGAGTAAGAAGTCCCTTAAAACCAGACTTAATTGGCCTTTTTTGAGATCTGCAACCAGCACCAACCCTCTGCAAAACATATAGCGATGTGGAAACCTTAATATAAATGCCCTTCTTTTAATTGGAGTTTATACTTTCAATTTAAAACTGCTCCTCCTAATTCTTCCTCATTGAAGTATGTCATCTTCTTAAAGAACAGGTTTTCTCTGAAACTATCCTGAGAGCTTGACGTTAAAAAACATGCAAACAAACAAACTATAACAGCAATAGTTCAAACTTAACACTGATTTTTAAGGAATGAGGAAGACAATCTGCAATTGAGTGTTTTCGGGGTTTTTAAGTGTTTGAAGTTGAAAATAAAAGAAAACAAGGACAAGGACAAATGTTTATTCATCATTCATTATGCATGTCCAAAACGTCAGCTGTGGAGCAGTAGAAGTTTTCGTATCTGCCGACAATGCAGTAACATTTTTAAACTGCCATCCTTAAAAAAGCATTTACATTGCCAATGAACTTGTGTATCCCTAATTAAAAGACAACAAAATGACATTAAAATGAAGTTCATTAAATATAAGATAAAAAGACAAAAGAAAATGAATTGAACAAAACTAAGATCTCAAAAACAAACTGTATTAACTGTACACAGTGCACTGTAGTCCCTGTCTACAGAGGCTCTCCCTCCAGACAGGCACAGACTCACCTGCTGGTCCCACCTTAGCAAAATTGATTCTGTTTAGATTTCCACTCCAGACAGTTTACCTGAGGATTTAGGCTCAAACTGAACTTTGTTTCTGATTTAAAACATGCCGGCTTGAGAAATAAAGTCAAAGAGGAAACACAAAAAACTGCAAAATGTTGAGTGGCTGGTTACAGAGGTAACATACATACGCATGCTAAAATGTTCACTTTTACTATAGAAATAAATATTTACAGCCAGATAAAAATGTGTATTTTACTTTTCTGTAACTCTGATTTGGTTTGAAGAGAGACATAAATTGTTTATATTTAGAGGCATGACTGGTATGAATGTAATAGGTGCATCCCTGCTGCACCTCTTGACTCTCTCTAGGTTGACAGAAAGTTAGTTTGTGAAAGTGTTTTCAGAATGGTTCTCACCAAGAACTCACTTTAAAAGTCCCATCAGTCACCAAATGGCTGCTGTCACTCAGACTTGGTTGAATATTTTTCTACAATCTTTGGTAAGCTCCCCCACACAGCTGTGTTGCGGTAGAGAAAGCCAGTAACTATATTTGTGCCTCAACTCTTTACTGATTATAATTCAGATGCTTCAGACTTCACCCACTTCACTTTTATAAATTCAACTTAATATTTACTGCACATATACTGTAACTGCACAGTGGGTCCATCATTAACAGTACAGGGTTAGTGTGGGTAAGCAGTTCCACATACACCTGTGAATTTGGTGCTCTTGGGTGCATTAACAAGCAGTTAAAAGTTTAATTATGGTTTAAATCAGCTAAAACTGGACCATGAAAAATGTATGTTAAAAAACGAACTTTGCTGGCAGACCACTGCTGCTAGATCGTGCTGTAGGAGACTGATTACTCTTCCATGTATACTCCTCAGTCAGACCAGACTGGGCAAGTCTTTCTGCGCATGATCTGCAGCCTGTGCCAGGCTTTGACGCACATGTCAAAAGCATAAATACTCAGTGTAGCAGAGTAGTATTGTCATATGTCTTCAGATTTAACCACAATATATACCATTAGAAAAGTACAGGACATGTTTAATATGTCCAGAACTATGAAGTTGTTCATTTTATTTTGATTGCTAATGTTAGCAAGGTCAACGTTAAGATGTCTTACTCAATATAGAAGGAGACGTACTGCTTCTTCCCCTCATGGAGTTGGATTTGCATTGGTGGAGGTTAGCACTTCTAGTTACCTCTGCCAGGGAGGTTAAGTTTTATATATGCTTGTATGTATGTTTGTTTGTTAGCAAGATTACACAAAAACTGCTGGATGGATTTTGCTGGAATTTTCAGGAGATATTGGTAATGGCCCAACTTAAAAATGGTTTGATTTTGGTGGTGATCCACATAACCACCATTAGTGTGAATGACCGTTTTTGCTCAATAACTGTATAACTAATAATGATACAACATGATTCTGAGTGCTAGGTGTGGGTTTTCAGGGTCAAGGAATCATATTATGATGGTAACTCTATCATGGAACTATTGCTTATAGATGTAACAGCAATATTTGAGCTACCTTGGTGGAGGTTTGCGCTCTCTGCTGTGCTTTCTAGTTTGAATATGAGTGATGTATTGTAACCTAATCCCAATCCCAATGGATTAATTTGATTGTATGAAAGAGTATTTAACCTCAAAAACCTTCATTTTAAGTCACGTCTGTGGCCAAAATCGGCGTTAAGCAAAATAGAGAGCACAGTCTTAATCTATCTAAATCTGGTTCATGTATAGATACCCAAACTTCTGTTATAACAGAACTAAATCATTCAGTAACCACTAAACTGACTCATGGCAAAGATTTTGGTGATTATTTCAAATACTATTCACTAAATGTCAAAGCCAAAGAGGCTGAACCAACTCTGCCTTCGCTGCTCTGTTAGCTGTTCATTACTGCCCTCCAGCTTAAGAAGCTAACATCACATGGGCTGTGACACGATTTAATTCTGTTTATGCTCTTTTACTCTCAGAAGTATAGACTCAGGAACAGTTGATGCACAGGAAGCCTTTAAAAACGATTGATGTAGTGCCACTATCAGAGAAAAAAACAAGTAACACTCATATTACCCATGTGAGACCAGTACCAACATGCTCTGTACCAGGGTCACCAACCTGTAGATCTTGATCTGTTGGTAGATCTTTGGACACGACAAGTAGATTTGTAAGACAAGGTGTGATAGGTCTTAATCTGGCAGAAACCAGATGGACAGTTTAAAATATCCATGACTTATGGATCTGGTGGATCCAGCTCATTTGCATGATTAATTGGGTTTAACTGACTTTCCTTCCCACCATTAGTTAAAAGTATGAGCAAGACATTAAGACAGTTTTAAATGTGTTTTATGCTTACACTGTTTCAGTCTTCAAATCTTAAAGCCACAACTTTTGTTTGCATTGGGCTGCCTAAGTTTTAAATTGCAAATGTGACAACAAATGTACTGATTCTGCATTTTTATTCCATCCCTTTATCACATTGTTGGATTGAAGATTGTACTCAATGGCTTAAATTTGGATCAAATTAAATAACAATCATTAAAAAGTAACTTTTAATTGAGATATATCAGTGAATCAGGGCAGGCGGACTTTAGCTTACTCTATCAGTGTTAAAGGGATCGTCAGATGTTGGTGATCACTGTTCTTTGCCTACTGGACTGAATTACAGCAAATTTGATGCTTCATTTTGTCCCATTCAGTAAATATCAGAGCCAAAGATGCTGAACCCTCCCTGCCTCCTCTGCTCAGTAAACTGTGCAGTATTTCACCTTCACTAAAGAAGGAAACATTTCAGCAGCAGAGGCATTATCACATGCAGTGATATTATTGAACATTATTAAAGCTTTGTTTCTCTAATAAGTATCAATTCAGAGCTGTCTGGGCACTAGCACCATTTGAAAAATGTAGATTTAACACTAGATTCAGAAAAAAATAATCTTAACCTAAACTGGGATGAGGACAGTAGTCCAAGTTAGATGACCTTCTTAAGCTTTAACTGTAGCTTAATTATGGACTTAAGCATTCTGAAACCAGAGTCTAACTGGTTCAATGGACAGAGATTTACAGATGAATCTTCTCCAAAAATTCTGCAAATTAGTTCAACTCAGAAAGTTTTCCCAAAGACTCAGACTCCCTGTTTTTAAGGCAGTTTGGTTTTCAGAAAGAGAGAAACTTCCTCTCTTGACCACAGTATTTTAAACTAAGCATGTTTAAAGTCAGAGTAATTGTTCGACATGTAAGAGGTTATAAAACATGCCCTCATGATGCTAAATGATCTAAAACTTCATATTTGTCGCATCTGTTAAACTCTCTGCATGGACTTTCTGCAGCATATTTACTGTTTTTTTTCTCTGTTGCTGCTTTTTTAAGACACAATAGTCTCTTTCTCTGACGACTCAGTTTTTCCTCAGGCTGCTTTTTTGCTGAGTCACCAACGAGAGGCCATTAATCTTTAACTATGGGCAAACCAAGACTAGGCAGCAGGCCAACATGCGGAGTAAGCTAGAATTTTACGAACAAGTACCTTTGACTTTAAGAATTTTTTCATTTTACTGCTGTCTGTTTAAGGAGGAAAGAGGCTGTTGTCAGAGGACTGAAATGTATCATTCATTATTAATAGATAATTCCTCTTTGAGGAGATGGTTGTATGCAGATCCTAAACAGAAACAATTGTTCTGTTCTGTTGGATCTATTGCAAAAGTCTCTGCAAATCTACAGCAGAATCTCACTGTCAGAAGTCATCATGTGAGAGCACGTGACCGCAAAGATCCTACTGCAGATGAACTGCGGCAGAGTCAAAACTAATTCACTAAAAGCACTTTGACATTTTGACAGATTCCAAGAACTAATTACCTAAGACACAAACTTACCTGATAGATGTATGCAGCTGTGGTTTTAACCTTAAAGGTCCCATGTCCTGCAAAATCATTTTTGTTTGGTTTTAATGTTGTTAGAAGGAGCTTGGAGAAAAGAACATAACAGCTTCTACTAAACTCTCAGCTCATGGAGAAATGTGCTATTCCTCTTTTAAGAAAATGCCTCCTTAAGCTCAGTTTTTAACATCCTGGGTTTATAATGTAATAGCTATACAGCCTCCACCTACATGTGTTTTCTGCTAGACACAAGCATACGCCATGACTGCTCTGAAAGTCTGCTTCACGGCCTGTAACTCCTCAAACAGCACAGACTTCTTTGTCATAGCCTCCTACAGCCTCCTGCCCCCTCAGATCTGATTGTTTCTAAAGGGGAGGGGAAAAGTCCTACATCTGATCCCCTACTTAGACTAAATTTTTCATTTTTCATTCAACTTAAATCAAATCCTTGTTTGATAGACACTCAGGATATGATGTAAATGGTCAAATGCATCTGCACATGGGACCTTATGCTGCATTCCAGTTGTATTGTGAAGTCGGGATTTCTGAGATCCGAGTGGGAAATTTCAACTGGACCGCCCCCTGAGGTCAGAATTTCCTACTGGGAAGTCGACGGATCCTCACCACCCCCGGGTTGACAATTGAAGATGGCTGCACCCAGTGTAAACAGTTATTAAGCCCCTGTAATATTCTGTTTATTAGCACTTCTGACTAGTGTTTGTCACAATAAATCAGCTGTATACATAGTATTGTTCCAACATATGAATATGGAATGCTGCTGTAGTGTTATTTACATTCTTCATGTGGTATATGTGAACTAACAACGCAGGGCGGCTAACAATTGCCTGGTAGATCAGCAAGTTTTTTCCGACTTTGTAACTGGAACACCAATAACTTGGATATGGCGTAATTCCCACTCCCCTCTTCCCAGTTCCGATGTCAATGACACGCAGCATTAATGACAAGGTATGCATTTTACATTGGCCTCAAGCTCCACGGGGTCTAAGGTATGGCAAATATAGGCGAGCATCATAAGTAAGCTAAACGTCTTTGTTTACTTTCAGTGATTAAGACGTATTTGTTGTGTATTGCTGTCTGTCTGAATTGTTCAAACAAGTTGGCAAAATATGAACACTTAGAAAACCCTTTCTCATTGCTAGTTTACCCACTTGCCAAACACTGACAACTTATTTGCACAGTGAAACAATTTCAGGACTCTTGCCTGCAACTTCTCATATATGTCAACAATGAATAGGGATGGGGATTAATATGATTTTGATGATACAAATGTAGCTATCTACTCCGCCTGTGATCTTTTAGTTTTATCAATTCCTGTCGATTTTTTGGGCTACACAGATTTTAGGGTCAACAGTGGCAAACACGTGACACTCCTGGTGTGTAATGCTGCTCTATATATAAAAAAAAAAATCTTCAGCAGCTACCTGGCATTTCCTCCCTTGCGTAAAATCAGACACAGGATGTTGTGCAGTTAGCATCATGTAAATGTATCCATATTTTTGACCACTTATGTCTCCCGTCTGCCAGTACTTAGTTGCTGTCATTCATGCTAAATGCCTCTGATGAAATCATAACCTTGATTTGCAAGGCATCCAGAACTTAATGGAAGTTTTAAGTAAGGAAATTGTTCTGAAAAATATAATTATATGAATTCCATTAGCTGTTTGTCATCAATTCTCAGCTGGAACCTATTTTCCAATCCCCATCCCTTAGTAATGACTTTTTGCTGAATTATTTTGCTATGTTGCTTACCTAGTCGGCAATTAACTTAGTTCTCCCTTTAGGTTTAACATTTAGAGGAAAATTTCTGCTAGATGTTGACACAATGCATAAAATTTTGGCACTATCATACTATGCTTGTTTTGTCACACTGCTGTTAACACGATTTGTTGACGGTCACTCCTTTGTCTTTTATTTTATCACTCAAATTACCATTTACTGAAAAGACTGTCTTAAAAAATTATGTTTAGACTAGTTACTAATTCATATAAAATATGTTTTAGCCTCACTTCATTTTATAAAAACTTGTGCTTTTCTAATTTAATCTTTACTTGCACTTAATATTTTGCCTTTTGGCCACCATAACATTTACATTTACTCTCTGGGAATTGGTGTTTTCATATCAATAAAATATCTCTTTAAATGGAGATAGTGAAATAAAAATCAACATGACATTTAAATCCAAAGATGCTCATAACTTACTATTTTGGTTTGGTCTTTCAAGAGTTGTGTATCAATAATTGTCTAGGAGTCATTACTTCAATCTAAAAAGCTCCCTATATACCAAAAGTTATTATACATAAATGAGAAAGCTGTTTGAAAAAAAAAAGAAGAAACCCCATTAAACAGAAAGTGGATTAAGTAAACCAGTCAACGTGACACCAGAAATAGTTGCACCTTTTATTATAAAAAATATTTACAAAGATGCTACAATGTTTTTCCTTAATATAAAAAATGCATACATTTTACAACGGTAATTAGTCTTTGAAGTTCTAGCTCCCATTCAGACAAGAGTGACATCCTTCAGGAGTGTTGTGGTAAGGTATTCAGCGTGTCGTAATACTGTATTTTTAGTCAATACATTTTGTTTTGCCTGAGTTAATCTCTTCATCACCATGATAAGGAACCATTTTTGAAAAATGCATTTGATATTTCCACATCTTTAGGAGAAAGGCAACTGTTTGCATAAAGAATTAAAGGACATTTGAGTCGCATACAATCATTTAGAAACACGTATGACAGAGCTGCATAGTGATTTGAATAGTAACCCGGATATTATTACTACTAAAAGAAAAATAAAAAAGAATGTGAAGAATAAATAGGTACTGCATTCAAAACGGAGGGCAAAATTTGGATAAATATAATTTCATTGGGCCTTGTGTTTGATTTGATAAGTAATATGGCATGTCTGTACCTAGATATAATAAATACAATAAATAAAACAACAATAAATTAGATTGGGTTAACACACAGAATTCTTCATTTGTAGTTCTAACAAATGAGAGAAAGAAATATGGCTTCTTGATGCAGTTATCACCCCGTGGTTTCACCAAATGCTTTAGAAAAAGCAGTTATTGTTATCAGAACTGTATGAAAAGCAGGGCAGGAAACTTACTTTAATTCCTCCTCTAGATACTGTAAACTTACAAGAAGTAGACAAATCTTAACCAGCACTTGATATTCTGCTGGCAGTAACTTCCCTGCCCTGCGTAAAGCTTTAGAAAAATGAAAGAACAGCGCCTAGAAAGTGTGACAATGCCAGCCCTGACACCTGTTACAGTCGACTATTTATACCAAACCATGGGAAGACACTGTCTCGAGTCTGGCTACATTAAAATCTTAAAAACCGCTCAGGAGGGGAAAAAAAATAATATCAAATGATACTTGCAAAAATCCCCCAGCTGTATAATGCAAAAAATATATTTCTATATACACATACGTACATATACATATATTCCATCCATAATTGCTCAAATCTTTAGGAAAATATGCATTGATTCATAGATTTGGATTTACAATTTGTTCTGGCGTCTGATGTGTGTAGTGTGATGAGTTGTTCCTCGGTCCATGTTATAATAAATAGAGATGGACAAAATGGCAGAAAATACGTCCAGAAGGAGCTAGTATGACAGAATGTATGACAGACGTAAACATGGAAAATACGTAAATAAGAATGCATCATGGTATAGGTAATTATCTTTGCCCTCTCACAGATATTGTCAGGTTTTTGGTTTCATTGACAAAGTGGGAAATTAACTGCTTTGCCCATAAGCCACAAGGGTTTGAAAATTTCAAAACTCATTAATATAACCCTAAAAACTTTCACTATCAGGAATATTTCTTTGAATAAAAGATGGTGGTCTGAACAGCAGCTGCTGACTTGTCTAAGCAACCAACAGAGCAGACCTAAAGCTCATTTATGCTCCCTTTACGTGTGAAAAAAGACCCGTATGTTTTTAACAATACAACTGTCACTAACTATACATTCACGCACAACTGCTCTGTTGGAGTGGACGTAAAAAAATGAATCCGTCAGAGATTCATTTTTCCTTTACTGTCTTCAAAATTACAATCAGTTCCCTTCTTGTCTCTTCCAGCTGTGCTTTTATAATCACCTGGCCTCTCTGCCCAGGCAAGCTAACATTGACAAATTAGGAGTTAATCATTTTTGACAAATTTTTATTAAAAAAAATACACAATTTGTTGACTGCAGTAAATGTTTCAAGTTACTTATCTGGTAACCTGTATTTTAAAAATGTATTGTCTTCAGCCAGTTGAATGAAATGTTGCAGTTGAAAGCTTAAAAACTCAGCTGCCCCTTCACCTGAAGCTCAGTTATACACTTAAGGGTGCTTTCACACCTAACATATTTGGTCCAGACCAAACGAACTCTGGTTTGCTTTTTTGAAAGGTTTAGGTTAGGGTGGTGTGGTGAAAACAGGGAGTCTCGGTTTGCTTCCAAGCGGGCCAGAGTTCGGTTTGTGGTGGATGTGAAAGCCATACATACCAAACAAGGATCAAACAAGGCAAGCTAACCAAAAAGTAGTGAATTCTGGCATGAATTTGGCCAAATATCAAAACAATAAGCAAGCTAACTTACTGTTCACAGACAATATCAAGCAGAGAGGGGCTAACGTTAGCATTGCTAGCCTCCAGTCTTCTTAACAGGTTAACGTCTACAGTTCTGTGTGGAATGTAGTTACGCACTGCTCCAGTTAATATTCAAGTGCCAACTAATGCAGCTTAAATGCAGCTTCATTTTATTTTATGGCACAGAAAAATTCCATACTGCTTAGAGCAAAAGTTGGTTGGGCATTTCAAGGTCAACATGCAGTGATGGGCTAAATGGCAGGAATGAAGATCACAGCTATAGCCCCAGTAGTGGGTGGCTATATTACGCATCATATGACAGGCTTTGGTCCACCTGACAAAGTGCAGTGGAAAAGAAAACCAATCTAAACGAAAAACTAAAACAATGCTGCAACTTCAACCCAAACCCAACCAAGTCCACCAAACTTTAGGTGTGAAAGTGACCTTAAACAGCAGTAAACTCCCTCAAGCTTTGTTCACAGTCCCTGTAGTTAAAACAAGCTGAAATCTGACAGGATAAAAGCTAATTAACAAACTATAAAGGCAAAATATCATTAGATTTTAATGTGTTTACTGTCCCTTCTGTATAGAGACTGTATTTATGGTCCCCTCTACAAATGGCCCCAAAGTATTCTTCTTCGATAATTTTGCTGGTCCTAAATGGTTGGCTATACTAATTAATACTGTCCCCATGACTTTGAGAGGCATTGCAACACATGGACGAAATCCATAAGGTTCCAAAAATCGTGCAAAAATCTGGACAAAATGAACGCAGAGACAGAAGGCTCCATCTGTACAAGACCAAGAGCATAAATGAGCCTTAACTTCCCCTCATTGAGCCCCAAATCTACTTGGTTCGCTATTAATTTCCCACCTTGTCTCAAAACCTCCTACAATCTGTGTGTGTAACAATACCACAAACAGAACATGCACATAAGAACTGTGCATAGTCTGGAAAGAGTCTGAGATCAGGCCAGAGGAATGTTCTGAGTTTCAGGATCCCACAATGATCTCCATGATGTGGTCCAGTTCGTTCAGGTCTGACCTGCAGCTCGTGCTGGAGCTCAGAGCTGTCGGCCCGTGAGAGGAAAGGCTCTCCAGCAGGTCATAAGGGCCCATCTTTGGGGCCGTCTGCATGCCTGTCAGCACCGTATCGAGGTCATAGTAGGAGGGGTCCACATCTGAAAAAAGCTCCTCAAGTGCAGGGTCAGGGGGCGGCGCTGGGTGCTTGATCTCGAAAGTCCCAAAAACCTGCTCCCCTGTCCTGGAGTCTGCACTCAGGTGGTCCCGCTCTGCCTCCTCTCCTTCTGACACACACTCCTCGCTGTCCTCCTCATCTTCGTCCTCACAGTCACCGTCCTCCTCCTCCTCCTCCCAGCAGGGTCCCATGCCGAAGGGACCCGCCAGGTAAGAAGTCGAGGACAGCTGCGGGGAGACAGACGATAGAGTGGACATGGTTACCTCTGACTCCACGTCCCCCTCCATCACCACCTCCTCAGTGTGATAGCCTTCTTCTAGGCCGACTACAGAGAAGGGCTTTGGACTTTGGCTTGCCTGAGCAGCTGGGTCCGTCTGCCGGCACAGCACCTCTGTGGCCACCAGGCGGTCAGCGGGACACTGGGCGGCCGCCAGGGCCTGGGTCATTATCTGCCAGGTGCCATCCTGGGTCATTTCCTCCTGGATCTGCCGCACCGTGTTGGCGATGAGCACCGAGCGGCACAGGTTCGGCTCCACCAGCATGTGGCAGAGCTGCAGCTTGATCAGCGACATGTCTAATAGCGACTGTCGCTGCAAGCTGTAGGACGATGACAGCGTCCGAGCTGCTGCAGATGAGGCTGCAGGGACCTGGTCACTGCTCGAGACTGGCTCCTCCCCAGAGTCTGAGAACTTGCGTTTGGTGCCCTTCGGGAACATGATGTCTCTCTGTGGTGATGATGAGGAGACAGAGTGACAGTTAGATGTCTGAAAGCAAACCTCAGTTTGAACATCAACTAATTAATCACACTGACAAACACACAAAATGGCTAAAGTTCTGAATTTCACTAGCTAAAATAGTGAAAGATTAAGTGTCATGTAATTAATGATGTATGATATGTTGAATCTATGTGGTGGAGTAAATGATGTATATATGATATAAAGCTACAATCTGCTCAGCAGCAGATGTGACTTTATCTATTAGCTCTACAGATTTAATGTCTTAATGAACTACAGTAAACAGTGAATTGTTTGTTGTAGTTTTGTCTTAAAGTTTGCTATACCTTTCCTGTTGAGAGGCACAGGCAATAGCAATGCAGCTTGGTCCGGGCTGCAACGCTTCAAGTACTTTTGTACGAGCGACAAGCAGCTTTTGTTCAGCACCATTTCTGCCCATTTTAGGCCAGTCAGAGGCAAGACTCCTGCTGGGCGGAACAACCACACTTTTAACAGACCACTGAGCCACCGAAAATAGCATGGTTACCAACTAAAAGCCGACGCTGCATCAAAATAAGCACAGACTAGTGAGACCTTTGTCGGGAGACAAAAAACAGCACTCAAGTTACAAGATCAGTGCACTTAAATTCTTCCCCACTGCCACCTGTGATCAAAAAAACATATCCTAATCAATAAAGGGTGCTTTCAAGGGGTAAAAGTGAGAAGAATGTAAAAAATAAAGCATTAACAAAATTCACAAAACAAGATATTTCACCATGAACAACTAATATTTACAAGGGAGATCAGGTTTCCAGGTCTACACACAACACGCATCAAAAACTAGTAGAACAAGATTTTCACTTTCTGTTCACTGAGAAGAGGGGGGAGAAGGGAGAGTCAACTTCCTTATTACACACCAAGAGGAACACACAGATGTCTTACAGAAACAAAACAGCACTCCTGCCAACATTAAAGACCCTCTGACTCCCCAAAATAGATGGGATGCACATAAATAGGAGGCTGAGTGCTACACAGCAGTCTGTGGCATTTAATTTTCCATCAGACAGAAAAATAGTCTGCAGTGTCCAGCTCTGTCTCCTCTGTGAAAAAAAAAACCTGTGGGCAGGGTGTTTGATGAATAATTTCCTTATTGCAGTTTGTGCTTGCAACAAATTTTAACATTTAATTACAAAAAAGTTAAACCAAAGGTACAATTTAAAAAACTTTCTGAATTGAGTTTGGCTGTAAAAACAGAGCTGAAAATTACAGAATACAATGAAAAAAAATGTTAACAGTTAAAAAAAAAATAAAGCCCACTTCACTTTATTGCCAAAGTCCATTTCCTGCACCCAAAAATACAGTTTGTTCTCTGTTAAATCACATTTTTATAATGCCAGAGGAATCTATAACCCCATAATCAATGCAAATTACATACAGTGAACACATTGTGGGACTGTGAGTAATGTGGAGGATTTCACATCCAAAAACTGATGACAAAATAATCAGCAATTTACATTCAATCACCTTGCAAGCAAACACTTAATCAATAAATTGACAGATTACTAATTAGCAATTGATTGCTAAATCCCTTCTATGTCACCGTTCAAAGGCGGGTTTTGTGCCTTTTACATAAAAAAATGACATCAGGGTAAATGATGGGATAACATTTACAGCCTTCATCTGATTAATCAGATTAGCACCCAGTCGTTGGAAGTTCTCTATTCGGGTCCAAATTAAAAGCATCTATAGCGCAGAGAATTAATTTGGAGTACATAGTCTGACATAGTCCTCACTTTCTTACAGAAAAAAACAATTCAGAATCCTAACAGTGAGAAAAAAAGTTATTTATGAAGGCGCCAGGAGATCTAAAATACAAAACAGTGAGAAAACAATCATGAACATGTGTTGTCTTCTTGTGTAGTGCATTTTTGCTGGCTCCTGTTGAACAAGAAACACTAGAGAAAACTAGCTCCTTGAAGGAAAAAATAACAGAAAATAAAAGTAGAAAAGTAAATACAACCAGGAAGACCTACAACCTGAGAGAAAGCAGACTGCAGAGAATTAAAAACAGATCTTACATGACAATTTTGTTTAAGTAAATTGCATTTTTGATCACCTTATGGTTCAGCATTTTGGGGTTAAATCTATGTTTCTTCATTGGAAATTAAATTAAGATTTGGGAAAATCATGAATCCTAAATGAAATGGCCACCGTATAATTTTACCACGTCTTCCTTCTGGGGAAAAATGACCAAGATCAGTCTCAACGCTCACTTTTACTTAATGATTCTCAATTTACAAAGACAATAGTTATAAAATTATCTGACTCAATTGATTTTTGATTTGAAAAATATCCCCTGTAAAGCAGAACCTTGTCATCTGCAAAAACAGTTACAAAATGTATTTCATTGAAAGTGAACCCTTAAATGACATTACCAAAACACATCACATAAATAAAACTGTATCACATCCCCATTACAGACTTCACTAAAACTATTTTACATTAATATTAATTTTAGGGTATTTTGTCTGCTGAGATGCAAAACTGCCTTTTCATGGTTTAAGGCTGTCCTGTATTTTACTGAAACTGAACAATATTTTTTTGAAAAGTTATAATTCATAAGACAGGTGCATTTGGGAGAAATAAGTGTTCGTTGATTGATAAATACACGAGTTATAGCTCCCAACTGATTGTATTTCTTTATGACTGGATAAAAGCCTCATACATTGCAGACTTGGACAGATACAGGACCAGAATAGAGTGCTTGTTGTGTTACTTTGTCTATTACTGTTTTTAAAAGACAATCTTGTATTTCTGTTTAGCAATCTGTTAGCATCAGCCTCTTTTTACATAACCCCACTCACTGGAGGGACTCTTTCACATATCCGTGGGACATATTTCAAGTCCATGTGGGCAACATCTCATAGAAAATGACAGAAAATAGCTTATATATATATATATATATTTTTTTTTTTCTAAACCGCCTGGTCATTTTAAGATCTGTAGTAATCATCTAAGCTTGATGCTTTTCAAGATGGATCTGCCTAATCCCAAACAAGGAGTCTGGCAAATCCTTTTGCTTTGCAAGGTTACTGTTGTATACTTTCGAGAATAAACTCAAAAATACATTATACACTATTTCAGATGTATTTTATATTAAATAAAAAATAATAATGTTCTATAGACCTTATTATGGGCAGTTACCTGACAAACCCTCTCAAAAACATTTGAGACCTTGATGTATGATGATGTAATTGGAAGTACTGAAATATTAACTCAATTCTGAGTTATTGAACTCATTACTGCACCACTAAATCACACTGCAACCAATAAATTAATTTGTTAGCCTGCCAGAAGATTTCATATTTGCTCTTACATTTGCTTTAAGAGATTTCTGCACAGCTAAACAAATCATAAGTCTGAACATCTTATGTTAGCTACCTTGTTTAAACAAACATACAAAGAAATTAAATTGCTCTGACTTAATATTTAACACAGCTGAACACCTTCATATTGTCAATATGTCTGCAGCATTTGTTGTCAAACACTGCTAATCTGGACAGTGAGGAGGAATTGCTTGCCTACTTTAGTAAATACAAGAAATAGCAAAGTATTTATTACCTCCACCAAGGAGGTTATGTTTGTTGTGACCAGCAATAACTTTGGAACAGATTTTTGATTTTCAGGGTATGTTAGTCATGGTACAAGGAAGAAGAGATTAGACTTTGGTGGTGATCCAATGATGAATGTGGATCCAGGTTTTTTTAAGGATTTGTTAACACTGCAAGATGGGGAAGTTTACCATATTTACCCTAATAACTTAGTAAGATCTCAACTGATTTTTATGACATTTTCAGGAAATGTGAGTTATGGTACAAGGAACTTTGGTGGTGATCCAATGATGGATGTGGATCCAAGGATTTTTTCAAGGATTTCTTAACAGCTCGAGATGGGTCAGTTTTCCTTATTTTTGACAATAACTTGACAAAGGTTTGTGCTCTCGGAGCACTTCTAGTTTTGGTGTGGGATTAAAAAAGGAATAAATACTATTTTGATTTTATTCTGAAACTAAATCAAAGATTAAATTATGGTATCACAACAATCCCCAGAGAAAACCACTAACTCTCCGCAACTGAATTATATCATGGCTATAATCTGAACTTGTACAAGCCTGTTAAAATCTAAAATTGAGGCCACAGTATTTAAAATAGTCACTCTGTTTTGACAAGATCTAACAAGAAAATCCTGACACATATGATGATCAAAAACTTGTCTGGTGGATATCAGGAAATGAGTAATCATCATGTGCATGAAAAGCTATGAGTTCAGACATGTAAGTATTGTACTCAGACACTATTAACAAATTCAAATGTGGGTCAGACCGCACTATTACAGTTATAGGTAAACATTACTACCAAACTGAGCTGTTGTTCTGTATCATGCTAGGAGCCAGAAGCCAAACAAAATGCACCCTCGTTTTACGTCAATGGCTCCTAGCATGGCCCATCCCCCACTGCTCACTGAAACCAGTACTTTCACAGCACGTCTTACTAAATGGATAAATAAACCTACAACATGGCGGCATGATTCACATTGTTGCCCTCTCTAAAACATGCCCTCGGCTTTTTAGCTGGATATTAAGCCTGAAAAGAGGGAAAACAGAGCGGCCGAGGCTGTTTGCCGTGACTGCCGCATGCTTTGTCTTTACAGCATCAGAACTACCGAGCGACAATGAGGCCATTTTGCGCTAGGAGCTAACAGCTAGCCGGTGTATTGAATTACCGAGTGACTGTGTTATCTGGTGACTTTGGGCCCAATGTGCCTGTGGCTGTCGTGATTGAAGGAGATCATCACGGCGGAATGTGTCCTGGCAAATACCTCTATGTTGACTTTACTATATTGATAATCCCAAGACAATGCATCAGATAAAACAAAAATAAAGAAGAGGCATTTATAGGGACTAGAAATGATTTTATAGTAAAATCAAAGAAATAATATATTTACCTCTTGCTATAAATGCTGTAAGCTAACCTATTTGGTAGAAAACTAGGGTAGAATATTCTGTTAATCTAAAACAAATCAATTTAGAAAGATTTTTATAAATATTTAATTAATGGAATTGCATTTTTTAGTAGTAACAAAGTTTCTGCTCATGACTAACATAATAATTCACAAAAAAATGTCATTACAGGCTGGATGCAGAACTTTAACATGAACCAATACATCTCTCCATCTCCAGAATATTTTTATTTCCTTTCCTAACAAGTGAGTGCTTTAAGATTGAATTAACACGACAACATCATGCATTAATTAGTGGAATTCATTTCTTGAGCCTGACAGTAAAATAAAAGATTCTGCTGAATGTTGACTCACAGTAGACTACCTTTACACCATATCCAGTCTTGGGTGCAGAACTTAGACATTAGAGATGCACAATATTTAATTTTTGCTGATATACGATATGCCAGCATTTCCAAACTTGTTATCGCTGCTACCAATACCGCTACCAATATTGTCTGAAAAGAGCACAAAGCTTCCACTTCTAAAATTGCCCTGTTCTTTATACAACTTCTGTTCATTAGTGTTATTTACAGTTTATTCTTCAAGGGATGCTAAGTTTGATTTAATTAAGTGAACATTTAGTGGTGATTCTGCCAATATTACTGCCTCTGTATGGGATATTAATGTCTAATTTGTACAGCTAATATCAGCTCTAAATATTGACAAAAAAACATAATATCTGATTCAGATAATCAACTTGTTAGACAACTATCTGCAGACTATGATATTGCTCTAATACAAGTATGCAACCCCATGAACTGTGATGCAACTCATCTCTCAATACTGTATAAATAATACTATTTCCATACAGTAAATCCTCTCCTGCCCTTAAATTACATTTCTTCCTTTAAAAACTCTGTTCTTTTACACATTAAACACCCAACTAACATGATAACTATGTATGTAAATGTATGACATTTTACAAAGTTGCAGCCATTTTGTAATAATTGGGAGAGATATGAGCTCCTGTTGGGCTATTACATTTCAGGGGGGACACTTGCCCACCAAAAGGGGTCTAAAATTGCCTTTTAGATGAGCAACTTTCCAATTGCAATAGCTGTGTGAGCTACAACAACCACGGTCGCAGTGGGCTTGGAGTCACCAGCTAACACGGTGACTCTTTCAGCCACAACACCGGCTAGCTATGCTAAATGTGTTGGTTATGAACTCTCAGCTAGCTAACAGGGCTAATATGTTCAGTGAAACGTAAAAACGACGCAAGTGTTAATGTATAAAACAATCGGTATATATCTCATGAAGGTATTTTCAGGTTATTTCCCGTTATTCACAAAATAAGAATGCTAGCAAGCTAATTAGCCCAGAGCGCCCACCCACACATCCTCCGCGGTCCTTCCTCCTTTCTACACCAAAAAAACAAGAGTTTTCGCCGCGGCTCGGGCTGTTAAGTTTCTAAAAACAACACCCGGTCACCAGGGTACCGGGTTACACGGTCGCCGGGCGGTTGTGTGTCCGTACTCACCTCGTGTTTGTGTTATTTTATTCCCGTCTCGGTCATAGGATCGACGGCAGGGAAAGCGAAGATCAGGTTCAGATGAGATCATTCATGCCACGGCTTCAAAAACTGAAGTACCTCTGTCCTGCTGCTGCTGCTGCGGAGCGAGAGAGAGAGAGGAAGGGAGGGGGAGGGGAGCGACAGAAAACAGCCATATGCCTGGGATTCCTCTCTAATGATTTCTGCCTGCTTCGCTCCCCTCCTGGTGCTGCTGACACGATACTGGAATATCGAACTTATCGACGTTATCAGACAATATCGATGCGATTTAAGGGCTGAGCACAGAAAGCAGAAGTCTGAGCTAACAAATGATGAAGCATCTCAGTTTTTAATGACACTTTCACTACCAAAATGTTGCCAACTAGTTTAGCAGACGAATTAAAGAAAAGTAAAACCATAAGCAAGTTAAAAAGAATAGTCAAAACACAAATGTTAAGTAAAAATGATCAATCAAACTTAATTTGTATAGCACTTTTCATACAAAGTCTTGTAGCACAAAGTGCTTCACAAAAAAGAAAATAAATAAAATAAAATAGATTAATTAAAAGTAGAAAATTGAATACAATGAAAATACAAGACCCCACCCATCCTTGCTATCCTCATACAGCACACACTTAGGGATGGGAATTGATCACATTTTATTGATAACAATGCTATTAACAATCCTGCTAATCGATCCATTTCCCAGATAACTGCTTCTGCAAGTTGCTGGTGTTTCCACTCACTTAAGGTTGTGCAGTAGGCACCTTTTGTAAAAAATTAAGCCACAATTCTGATCACTTCTGAACCCTGGCAGTGGAAAGAATTGATAAGGGAATTGATTATCAAAAAGACTCATGATATCGATACTTTGATGGAGCTGTCAACGATTCTCAACTGGAATTGGTTTTCGATTCCCATCCTTACACACACTTGCGTACACACAAAGACATTAAGAGGAGATAATAACAGAAAACAGAATTAGAGGACTGAGGAAACACTATCTTGAATTAAAAATGAGGAAACACAGGAGCTAAGACTAAAATTACATAACAATAAAAAATTAGATTAATAAAAATACGAGAGGGAAAAACAAATAAATACGTAGAATAAAATGTAAGATAATAATATGGTAAAATGAGATAGCCAAACACCAAATGTATAATAAAATCAGCTAAAGTAGGATAATGAAAAGAAAATCAATTAAAGAGAATAAAATTCTGAACAATAAATCTGAACTGAAATGGAGATATATAACATGTTGCATTGTTTTGTTTTTATTGTTTCAGCCTTTTACATAAAGCACTTTGGTGGGTCACTGGCTGTTTTAAATGTGCTGTATAAGTAAAGCTGATATTGACATTGACATTAAGAGGGTTAAAAGAAATAATTAAATAAGATTAAATAATGATAATAAGTATAATCAGCTAAAAGACAGACTAAAAAGGTAGGTCTTGAGTTTGCTTTTAAATATAAGGATGAAGAGCATCAGGAAGGTAATGACAGAGTCTAGAAAACTATGGATATTATGTGTTTTTTGTAATGTCTTTTTTCTGTGTGTGTTTAGGGTTGTATAATATGTTTGGAAATACAGTATTATATACAGGTGAAATAGGGGTGGCATGGTGGCACAGCAGGTAGTGCACGACCCTAACAGCAAGAAGGTTGCTGGTTCAATCCCCGTGTGCAGGGCCTTTCTGTGTGGAGCTTGTTCTTCCTGTGCATGCTGACCAAAAACGTGCTCATTGGGTTGATTGGTGACTCCAGATTGCCCTTAGATATGTGAGAGTGAATGGTTGTCTGTCTCTCTATGTGGTTCTGCGATTGGTTGGCGACCGGTTCAGGGTGTACCCCGCCTCTCGCCAGATGTCAGCTGGGTTAGGCTCCAGCCCACCACAACTCCTAAAGGGATAAGTGGTATAGAAAATGAATGAATGAGTGAAAATAGGTGAAATAGTGTGTGTACATTTGTATAAAAGTACCTTATAATATAATGTGGTCAATATATTATAAAGACCGTTGGTTCCTGAATAGACAGTGAATGTTGTAAATATTATAAATATAGAGAAATTAAAAACTTGACTGTAGTACGTGGTAATAACAGGGATAGTATTAAATAAGTTCATACTTCTTCCTACTCCTTTTCAAGCATGTAAACTTGCTGCACATGCAAGATGTCGTCAACAGTTTACTGTCTTTTTTTGTCTTTGGAATATGCATGTATTTGTTTATGATGACTACCCATGTTTGTTTTTTACATGTTCAAAATAAAGCATTCAATTCAATTCAACTTATTTTTCTTAGAGGGTAACTCACTATTTTTGAAGACGTATTTCCCTTATCACCTGTCTTATGTGTTAATGATGTACAGTTAAGCTACTGGACTTTATAAAGCTGCCAGTCACTTATGTAACAGAGATTTAACTGTTTGAAAATATACTGAAGTGAGAAATAACATTACTGTGAAAATCTTGATAAGAACAATAATCGAATGTAATAATATCTAGTCCAATTCACCTATAGCTCTATTTATAAAACAGTTAAGTATACCAAAGTGCTGCACATTGACTATCAACCAAAAATGAAAAAATAAAATACAAAATAAAACTGAATAATAAAATCCATCCATCATCACCATACTGCTTATCCCTTCAGGGGTCCCGGAGGAGCTGTAGCCTATCGCAGTTGATACTGGCAATTTAGTCAGCAGTTAACCTAAAGGGCATGTTTTTTGGTCTGTTGTGGAAACTTAAGGGCCTAGGGAGAATCCACACATGCACAGGGAGAACATTCAAACAACATACAGAAAAACCCTGACGGACACGGAGATCAAACCAACGATCTTCTTGCTGTGCGCCACTGTGCTGCCTTCATAAAAACTAACAATTAATCTAAATAATAAAGTACTATAAAATCATGAAAGCACATATAAACTCATTAAAGAACACAAGACAATTTGTTAGACTAATGATAAAAGCCACTTTTTTTTAAGTTGGGTGGTATGAGGTACTTGACAATAGCCAGTGGAGTGGCTCAAGGGCTCGCGGCAGTGCTGTGCCTTTAAACCAAGACAATCATGATGGTACACCGCTGTTGGTGGGCAGTTATTTTGCGTAACTGTGTGATTTCTACGTAAAATCGAGCCGCAAAACTATGTTGGGTAGAGTGTACAACTGGCTGAAACTTTTCAGAGAGCTTTGTTTTTCCTCCAGGAAGTCTCTGTGTTTGGCACCATTTTACGAAGCAGCTATTTGTTCTTCTGTCTGATTGCATTGATTCCACAGATCTGCTGTTTCAGGAATAGAAAGTGATCTATGTGTTTGCGCAAGTACAGCAGATACTTAAAATTAGCTTTTTGTATCTTTCAAAATATGTGACTTTTAATACCTTTCCTGATACAGTGTTAGCAGATGTGGAAGTCCTGGGCATGAAATGTTTGTCTATATATTATTTTTTTAATCAGTGAAAATATGCAAGTTAGTTGCTTAACAGAGACCAAATTGGATAAAAGCAATGGTAACATTAAATAACAAAAAAACACTACCAACAGATTTGTGCAATTTTAAAACAGGAAGTAGTGATTTTTGCAATTTTTGATGGATTCATTCTTTTCCAGAGAACCTTTCATTCAACATAGATTTTATTTGTTGCTTTGACACTTTTTGATATTATTGTTGTTTTCTAAAACAAAAGCTCTCATCATATTAAAAAACAAAAACGTTTTTGGCAATATTAATAACTGGTAGAGTAGAGAACAAAAATTTAGAACAATCATACTTTACTCTTAAAAATCAAACAGCAATGCCTCTTGCAACAGCATGACAGTAAAATGAAAGTCGAGGGAGGGATCATCAAGTATGGGGACAGTCTTTTTCTTGACATTTGGTTTGGAGGCTGGATTGGAAAAACAAAAGTGATTAAAAAAAACGTCTTTTTTTAACACAATAAATATGGTATAAGTTTAAGATTTATGAGTTTATGACTTGTTACAACTATTTCTTAGCCTTTAAAAATGAGATCAGTCCCCATCACCTATCCTGCAGACAGCCACATGGGACACTTTAGACAATTTATACTTCTTTTTGGGGCTGACATGTTTTCAGTTGCCAGAGTTGATTCAATATACTTTTTGTCACGGTTGAGTATTGACAATATTGACTAGCAGATAGATTCAAATCAATCAGATCAAACATGAAGTCATTTGTTATGATTTCTTTTTCAATTTAAGTTGTTTTGGGCATTAAAAGTTGTCAGAAATTGGTGGCAACAGCTGCCCTTAGAACCACAACCAATTCTTACCATACACATTTTCTGAACAGGGGGCCAGATTGGACGCCTTGGGGGGCCTGATGTGGCCCCTGGATCACTGGTCTAGTGCATCTAATATTGGCTAATCTCTTGTTTACAGTGACAAAAAAATGTAGACAGACTTTTCCACAGTCTAAACTGTCAAATACCTGGAATCTTTTCTCTATCTTCACACTTTAAACATTGTTCAGATATGTTGGCAATGCTCTGGGACCGTCACAAAGCTGCATGCTCTCTCCCTGATAGAAATGAGGCTTGTTGCCAAAATGACATAGCAGGCGCCTGCACACTCATCAAAAATAACTTCAGAGAAATAGTCTGTCTTCAGGATGATGAGCCTGTGTGCTTTTTCTGGACAAACAGAAGCATCAAAATGAACTTCAGTGTGTTTCATAACCAGTTTCAAAGTCCTCACAGGTTATTTTAGTTGCCTGACATCCATTATATTACATTCTTGACTGCTTAATACCTCCAGTCCAAACATCTCCTGCTGGTGTATCACACTATTAACAACACTGACTGATCCAATTCCAACTGTTCTTCATAATCAGATTTTACCCTAAAAAGTCCAGCTTAAGCCCTCACAATTCTACTAATTGTCAAAAAGGAAACAGTTGTTTACAAAAAGCAGTGACTATTTCAGTCCCTTGTTATGTTTCAGATGTCTTTGAGCCATTTTGCTACCAAAAAAGGATTTCCCCTCCAAACTATTCAGATGGTTTTGTTTTAGGAACTGTTAAAGGTCCAAAGAAGAACCATTTCATAATCTCTTGAAAATACAAAACACAACCATGGGCAAAGGTTGGACAAAAAGGTTCAGCAGATAAAGCACAAAATATATGACCTTTTGGTGGGGCCCCAATCCATAAATGAGGAACTTAGTCATGTGAACTTAAAACTTCGATGAGTCAGGTAATTCCACATAAAGAGGTCACAGAGGCCTTTACTCTGTAGAGCAGTACTTTTAGTTTCTTTTTATTCTCCAAACATGTTTTACTGGGACCACTTTGGCAGACTTTGGCTTGTCACAAGTTATTTTTAAGTTATTCCTCTGATACTATTACCTCAACACATCATGTGTATTTATCTACAAGGGGCCAACTTTTTTTTGGTTTTCAGGTCTTGCCTCACTCCTGAGTCCATGACAAGCAGATAGACACCATTCTTTTTACTGTGCGTGCTGTAACAAGGAAGAGACGGGCAGAGCTCACCCACCGCTGATTAGTTTAGCTCAAACACTGGGAGTCAATGGGTAGTGTTAGCCTGCCTATGCCTACAGTTATCAGATAAACTCTTCAGCAACTCTAAACGGTCCTGTGTGTTTGTTGTGACTCGTTTTTTTACGTCATTATGTTGTATTATCTATTTTTAGATTAAGATTAGCAAATTATGTAATCTTCGAAAGATATGCATACGAAACTGAACGAATGTGCTTGTAAGAAGGTCAACGAAAGAAAGACTCTGAAGAAGATTGGTACTAAGGATTATGGCCGACTTTGTAAGAGAGGAAGAGGATGATTTCTTCAGGATTGACAAAGATTTAGAGTTAGAGTTGCTGAAGATTTATCTGATGACTGTAGGCAGGGCTAATGCTACTCATTGACTTCCAGCATTTGAGCTAAGCTAACTAGCGGTGGGCAAGCTTTACCGCCCTCCTCCTTGTTACTTCACACACAGTTGAAAGAATGGTGTCTGTCTGCTTGTCATGGACTCAGGACTGAGGTAAGACACAAATACAAAAAAATGCTGGTGTATCCCTTTAAAATAACTACAAAAGACAAAATCAAGGGATGCAGGGAAATATAGGAATGATTCCCTGCTACTTCAACTTCTGAGGGAAGCAAGCTCTTATATACCTGCATCAGGACAAACAGTGGGAGCTTTAGCAACAGAGCATGTAGCCAAAGGCAGATAGTAACTGAAGTCCATCACAATACAGAACTAGAACAGTTTCTTGGAGCAGTTTCCCCTTCCTTACAACACCAGTCCTTGAAATAGCATCCAGTAGTCCAACAGCAACGATAAATATGGCTTATCTGTTGTGGCAGACACAATAAGTCTCAAAGCAGACATTAAATCAGAAATGTCTTTGGCTTTAAAAACTTGTTTCAAGTGCTCGTATTGGTGTAGTATCACAACAAAACTTTAAACATATTAATTTATTGCAAGTTAAGTGTACAATGTTTGTCACCTACTCGATGACCTTAAAGCAAACAATCCATAATATATCCAGCAGCCATATTTTCAGCCATGATTTTCTCTCTGTAATGCCAAAACTACCACACAACATGCTTTGAGCCACATTGATGTAATTGTCAGCAATCATTGGTGCTAGTGATGGTTATTATCTCTGCCATGGAACTTTTTTTTCTCTCCTCTGGTAATAGCTTGAATATTTCTTGCTTTTGGTGTGTGAGTATGTTTGTCACATTTTTGCAAAGACTGGGCCAGTGAAATACAGAGCCATTACTGATATTTGACTGTATTGTTGAAGTAAATTGAAGCCACAGCCATGGGCACCAACTTGATGAGGAGGAATTAATCAAATAAGAGGCCACACTCTGTTCTTAAACATTTGACATGTGTGTAAGTCAGCCATGTTGGGGGGTTGCACCCATTGTGTTAATGTTTAAAGTGTGTGTCTTTCATACTTTCAGTGATGTATTTAAACATGCCATCTTGTTTGAATGCATCTTCCTGTTTTTTAAAAGGCATATATTCACATTTCTGCCTTGGTATGCACAAGTAGATGATAACATCATTCACATTTGCAGGAAAAAAAAGCAGAAATTTCCCTGAATTCACCCGGTGAGTTGCTTTCGTGAGCGTAAACAGCAGAGGCTTTAACCTGAAATTTTACTGCTTGTCCACCTCTATGTTTCCTCTACACTAACCCTCCATTGACTGGCATGCAAACTGCAGGTGACCTTCTTCCTGTGAGGGACAAGTGTGAACAATCAAGTCAGGGAACCGTTTCAGTCAACTCTTTGGGCTAACCAGGGGTCCACAGCCAATGTTTGAAGCAGTGCTCATACTATTTTAGACAATGGGATGAATTTAACCTTTGAGCTGGTAAAAATATAAATCTGAGTGTTGTCTTCTATCATTAAAAAAGGATGATAAAATTCTAACTTGACACTCAACCACCCCAGAACTAAAGACTTTAGCTGTGTTACAAAAAGATGCATGGAGTGCTACTCAGGTGTGGTCAACTGGGAAAAAATAATTTTGCTGAAAAGTTCACCTCTTGTGCTATTCAGTGTAGGGGTCCGACATCAAGTGTATAGAGAAGGTCAGAGGCACTCAGAAGGATTAATAGGAAAAAGCCTTTAGGCAGGTAACTGCCCTGATGAAGGCCTTCATGGCTGAAAATGTTGGCATGATTTGAACTCTGAAGCCCTGATGAAATAAAGCTTTTTACTATTAATCCCGCTGATGCCTCAGGCTTCAGTGTGTGTTTCCTGTTTGTAGAAATACCTGGCAAGAATGTGGAACATGGAAAAGTCCATTCGCTAACTTGCCACCTTTGAGCAATATCAGAAATATCCAATAAGTTTCCTCCCGGTGGAGAGGAGAGTGGAATAGCCCATTGAATGAAGCGTAATGGTCACTTCATTTGCCTGCTTAGTGTCTGGCATGTAAATTGTGGTTTGTCGGACGAAAATGTAAACCGTACAACATGTAAATGCCGTGGGTTTTCCATCATGGGTGGGACTGACTGGGAATTCCTTTACTGATAACATGTTTTATCTGAAAACATCAGGAAACTTTTAATTCTGCTTCTTGTATTTTAAGGACTTCAGATGTCTTGTTTTGTCCCGCCAAAAGTCAGCAACTTCAAACATTCTGATTATTATTATTATGATTTTTATAAATCATAGAGCTGAGAGGAGCTGCTCTTTCCCATTTTCTTTCAGCTAAACCTGAGTGATTGTTAATGACTGGGACTGTTAATGCTGACCAAAACAATTGCTTTTTTCTGCTAATTTCATCAGACTGATTGATTAAAACTGTAGTTTTCCACACTTTTCAGCCTCTGATCCTAAAAATAACAGTGTCACAGACTGTCACCATGGATAAGGTGAAAGCATGCAGAGGTGCATTCAGCCTCACACACTCCTTAAGAGACCTTTTTCATTGCTGCCATAAAAATTAAAAAGAAATCAACAGCCAAAGAACAATTTGATATAATTTTGAAAATAAGTTAATCGTAATAAATGCTTAAAGCTTTACAGTCTTTAATACCAATAATATATCTAGGCTTTAACACTGTGTGTAAATTTTAATTATTATATTTTAGCAATAATGCATAGAATACACTTATGGGAAAATGTTGAATTTTTCTTTTATGTATTTTTATATAACAAGAGAAATACCTTGTATCACTAAATGTGGGTTGAGTCAATGGCATCATGAGTTCATTTTTCTGAATAGTTAATCAACATATAAATGTATAAATTACATTTTTAAGTACAGCATAAAATGCTGAGATATAAGTAACAAACATCTGACTTGCACTTGTCCATCTTGATAGTTTGAATAATATTCTAAGAGCATTATTGTATCCCACCTGTAACTTTTTCATTTTTTGCTTTCCTGTAGTTACACCACTGATGATGTCACTGGGTTTAATATTTATAATGTTCACTCTTGTCATTAATAAATTTCTCAATATCATTCCAAAACTTTGCCGTGAGGAAGTAATGACTAAATAAATGTATAATTGTCTCATGCTCAGGCAGCAGGAAGGTTGCTGGTTCAAACTGCTTGTTGATCAGGGCTCCAGTAGAGATGGGTGTATTGATACTTTCACAACCACTCTTTTGGTATTGATTACTCCCTCTAAAGTATTGATACCAAATGAGAACCCCAACAAAATGTATATCTGTGAAATTTTATGCACTTTTTTCAGTCTCTCTTTCTTCATGCCAAGACAACGCCACTTTCCATGTCATGTGACTGTGGAGACCAGTCAGATGTATGAAACAGCACTCAGCTTCATCCACAGACTTACACACAGAAACTCAGCACAGGGAAATTAATGTAAGAATGACAAGGAGAACTTTTTTTTGGATTTTTACTCCAAAGTATATTTAAAAGTCATGTTTTCAAAAATGTGGAGCTGATTATATTTAGTTTTTAAAAATGTATAAATCAGAGCAACTAGACTCTAGAAAGTGGACTACATGTTGATGTTATGTTCTTCTGGCCAATAAAAAAAATGTCAAAAATTCATTGACACATTGTATACATTGCAGGAAAATATTGGTATAGGCATCAGTATAGGTACTGGAAAGATTATAGGAAAAAGTATCAGTGTTGATTTGAAAAAGTCTGGTTTCGCCCAGACTTCCTCCCACTGACCAAAAACCTGCTTGGTAGGTTAACTAGTGACTCCAAATTGGAGAGTGTGAGCGTGAATGGTTGTGTGTCTCTCTATGTGGCCCTGCGATTGGCTGGCAAGCGGTTCAGGGTGTACCCCGCCTCTCGCCCAACGTCAGCTGGGCTAGGCTCCTGCCCCCCATGACTCTGACAGGGATAAGTGGTATAGATAATAGATTGATAGATGGATATATGGTTGATTGAACCTTGTTATTTTGAATATATTCAAAAGAAAAAAAAAAAAGAAATAGAAGAAAGAATATAGTGTAGTCGTTACATACAATATATTAGAAAAGGAGTGGGAGGAAGTAAAACTGATAACCCCTTCTCCATCGGTTGATTTAACATAAATGCTTCCTTATTTTACAAAAGAAAGACAGTTTCTATGCAATCAATTAGTGATCTAACAAAACAAACAAAACAAAGGCAAAACAATAACACACAACTAACAAAACAAAGTAGACATCCTTCAATTTAGTGTGATACCTCCTGTTTTATCTATACGTCTACTGAAAAGTATATTTTTATACATTACTTTAAATTTCATCAGTTTTGATAATTGCTTTAGATCCTGTTGTAACCCATTTCATTGTGGAACACCACCATGAAAAACAAGCGTTTTTCATTCTTATGTGTGACCTATGAATTTCAAACTCTCAAAGAGGATAATAATAATACAGATGAAGGTTACATACAGTATTAAAGCACAATAATATAACATTAGGGGATTCATGAATCAAAAACAAAAAGAAAACAAAAGCAAAACACCAAACAGTAACAGATGGGATATGGTGGGAAAGATACATTTTATCAGGCATTTAGCTTTAACATAAAAAATGAAGCAGCAAAATAATTAAATAAAATAAACTTATAATCTAGAATAGCAGAAGACGAGCAAAATCCAGGCTTAGTTTCTTGGCATATTTGCTTTTTATCTTTTTAAGCGTTGAAAAAAAAAAAAGTTAAAATCATTAATAAAACCAGGGAATGAAGGCTTAGCGTTCCTCCATTCAGCATAATGGATATGATACTTATCTCAACAGTAGGATGATGTTAATAGTGTCTGAAACAGACAAGGCTAGATGATCCATATAAAAAATAATATGACATAATTCATTAATTTTTAGATATATCCAATTTTTGTCACACCAGAGTTTCATTTTCATCAGTCCAAAAAGAACACTGTTCCACCTCAAAACCAAATCTCTTTTGAGAAGTTCTGCCACATGATAAATCTTGTTAATGACTTTAAAGTGTGTTTCTTTGATTTTAGGTAAAATAGGCCATTTGATAAATTTCGAGTAGGCGTTTTTTCGAAGTACCAGAAGTAGATCCCTGCCAAATAAACCTTCTGTCACAATCATGAAACATTTTGGCTTTCAAAAAACTACCAATAAATGTATTGTTACATTTTTTAAGGTCTCCCAACTTCATCTTCTGAGTCCTCTTTCCAGAAGCGGAACGACTTTTCAAACGAAACTTCCGGTCTTTTTTTTTTTTTTTTTTTTTATCGAATCGCGTTCCACATAGTTCCGTTTCCAGCATTTTCTTTACCCGGACGACAAACGCAGGAGCACCGCCATAGCACCAAAGGCTAGAGGCTTCTAGAAACAACGTGCACCGGGACAGTCACCGGCATCAAAGCAGCTCTGCCATCCCAGCCTCCCACAGTAAAACTTTATCTCACATTCAGCTGTTCAGATGGCCAAGTGGGGCGAAGGAGACCCTCGATGGATCGTGGAGGAGAGAGCCGACGCGACGAATGTCAACAACTGGCACTGGTGAGATTACATGAAAGGGCATCAGCTAGCCTGCTAATGCTAACACCATCCATTCAGCTCGTTTATGAAGAGCCAGAGCTGTCTGCTTAGCGTGTATGTGCTGTTTACTGGTGTATTATTGTTAAAGCCATGCTTATATACAGGTATGAGTGTCAAGTGAGTGATAACTTGAGAGTACATCTCAAAAATTGAGGGTTTAAATACACAAACCTGACAGTCGTGCTTCACTTAGCTTTCGTTGTGGTTAGCTACAGTAGCCTCTGTAGTTTTTGCGTTTGTAGGAGCTAACGACACCAACAGCACACGTGTTTCAGGGTAATACCGCAACATGTGTGGCTGTCAAACAGCAGAAAGTAATAACTTATAAAATAATCAAATGTGTCAGAAATAGAAATAGTCTCTCTTTTTCTTTGATCTGAAATGATGTCAAACTCCTACACACTGCCCATCTTTGTAAATGAACCAGCTTTATATACAATACTGAACTTTACTTAACCAGAAAAACCTAATTGAGATAAGACTGACAGCAGCACAATTTACAGTCACAGACATATCAACCAGTCAATTTAGAGCCACAGAGCAGAAAATCATCAGTCAAAGCATCTACTAGGGCGGGGTATTTCAGACAACCTCACGATACGATACGTATCCTAATACTGGGGCTACGATACGATACGTATCTCGATACTGAGGGTATGATACGATACGCTTCCCGGTAAGTGTAAATTATGGATATTTATTATTCCCTTATCAGAATTCCTGACAAACTTCAAATTTGTTTTTTTCATTGCAAAACAAAAAAGATTGTTCTGCTACTCAAGGCACTTAAATTTAGGTCCTCAAATATTTTAGACCTAAGTAAAAATTTTGATCATGTGCTTTATCATGATGTTTGGCTTCGACTTTGAACTGCACCGTTGATAACATCACCTGAAATGCATCAACAACAGCTGTATTGATATTTTGAGCACTGATGTAACATCTACAGCCTGAAACATCTTCCCCTAATGCCTTTAATCTGCACTTAAAAAGATTTATAGAGACTAGCTCTCAAAGTACCAGTTTTTCTTGTAGAAGATTCTAGTCTGCAGGAGCAGCAGATCTGAAACTTCTTTTACTCATTTCAAGACGAACTATGGGGACAGAGAGCAAAAGTAAATTTTGTGCCTGAGTCATAGAACAAAGACTGTATCTTCCAGAACTTTTCTCATGAATGCAGTTATTCAAGTGTGAGGGAAGCAGGCCAAGTATAGTGTTGTAAATCAGGATGTGCCAATAATTCAGTCTTCAGATGGTGTGGTAAAGTTATATTGGTATTATGTAATGTAGAAAGCCTGCAAGGGTTCACCTTTGACGTCTTATGGCTGTAGATTATACTTCTGCCAGGCATCTTTCCTTGGAAGTAGACGCGCCCTCTCTATAGCGGTGTGTGTCAAAGTAATTTTGCTCTAAGGGACTCCTAAAACCAAGCCAAAATCTCAAGGCAAACTAAATTCATATCTAAGCCTTTAAGCCTCTGTAGTTCTTAGTACAGTGTTGTATGAATAAAATGGTAAATAGACTTGAGCTTATACAGCATTTTTCTAGTCTTTGACTACTCAAAGCAGCTCCTCACTGCAGATTTGATCTACCCATTCACACCCATTCACACCCATTCACTCTCACATTCACCGCAGTGGGATTCATTTTGGATTAATCATCTTGCCCAAGAACACATCACCATGTGTGAGCCTGTTCTACATAGTTATTTTTTGATCAACAAATGATGCGTATTTTAAAACAAAGTAATTAGGGATGCATGATATCGTCAGTATCAGCATGTATTTGTCTAAAACGTTAAATAATTTTATTGGCTGATACGGAAATTTTGCCAGTAGTTGCAGGCAATATATCAACAAAAAGTATATCCCAAATATCTGCAGTCATATCAAAAATACACTTATGCATCATATTGCTTCACCTCATCATCACTGCATGGGTATATTTCAAAAGCAAGTTGTTTAGTTTTAAAGAGTTCAGTGTTTTTTCTTATTTTACATCTTTTCCTGACACAGATAGAGCACAAGTCAATTTTCTTGATGTTATGACTCTCTGCGATTGAAGAAAAAATACTGGTGTCGGCATTTGAAAATATCACCATTTACAATATCAGAAAAAAATCCAATTTTGTGCATCCTTAAAAGTTAAACAACAGTTACATTCAGAGTATATGTAAAACCATTTATATGTTTTTGAGTAGTTATATTAATGACACATGCCTGCACAAATGCCCCAGGCACTTCAGTGTTCCTCACCACACCATTTAAGACCCACTGCTCTTGAGGCTTCCACACCGGCAAAGCCATCAATAAAAGGTGGGTGATGTGGGCAAGAGTTGTGTTAAGGGATGTATAATGTCGGATTTTTGCCAATATCCGATGTGCTGATATTGCAAAAATAATCTTAAGTTGATACTTGATACGCCGCTTGGGGTTTATTTATTTATTTATTTATTTTGAGAGGGAAAAAAATTGATTAAATTGTAAATTGAGTGCTGTGGAAAAGAATCAGGGATTTTTTTTATCGCCCAGCCATTGTCTCATATCTTCTATCTCTGCATTTCTTTTCAGGACTGAACGAGATGCAACAAACTGGTCGTCTGACAAATTAAAATCCCTGATGCTCGGGCTCACTGTGGAGAACGAAGAAGGAAGCTGTGAGGTAACAGAAGTCAGCAAGTTGGAAGGAGAAGCCTCGATCAACAACCGCAAAGGGAAACTCATTTTCTTTTATGAATGGAACCTGAAAGCAACCTGGACGGGTGAGGAGAAGACCGAGACTGCTCGGGATTTTGTTTGGGGGTAAATGTGATCAATGTTGGTGAATTAAACTGTATTGTTTTACCAGGAAAGACAAAAACTGGAGTGAAATATAAAGGCACCATTGAAGTTCCAAACCTGTCAGATGAAAACGACATGGAGGATCTCGATGTAAGTTTGTAAAATCTTTACCTTAATAGAAAAACCTGCTGTGTTTTGGAGAAGCAGCGTGGTGAAGCCTGTCCTCTCATTTGTGACTTGTACTTTTTCACAGATTTCTGTATCATTGAACAAAGATGAACCCGAAACGCCCTTGGTCAACTTGATGAAGACAAAAGGAGCAGAGAAGATCCGCGAAGCTCTTGGAAGTTATGTTGGATTCTTAAAAACAGGCAAGTCAAATGTAATTCATCCTCAAATGAAAACATGTTAAAATAAAACCATGAGGTTACTTTGGGCATCAAACTTCAGAACGCCTGAATCTAGAAACCGTAAATGAGTAGATGAATATTACCTTACAGTGTCCCAACAGCATGTACGCGTTGTATAAGACATCTCTTCGTACTGTGTAGCATCAGATGATTGCTGTCCACATCACATTCATTAAATTTTCAATTCTCTGCCCTGTTAATCCCAGTTTTTCCCCTTACACAGTATGACATGTTGTGCTTCTCCTTAAATGTTAAAGGAAATTGGATGCTATGTATGACAAGCGTTTGTCAGAAGTGAGCCTCAGTTTTCACTACCATTATCGTGAACTGTTTCTTGCGATACTGAGGACAAGTCCAACAGAACTGATAAAGATTTTTGGCAAAACACTTTTTTTAATGTTAATTATGTAATGTCTTTGAAAAAGGATGATATTGGAAGGCTTCTTCTCTCTCTGTAACCACAGAAAATCTGGACTTGAGCTTCTTTTTGTTCTTTATTTTCCCACAGAGTTCACACAGGGAATGATCCTGCCCACAGCAAACGGTATGGCAAAGATTGAATCCACTTCACAGTCAAAAGCCAAGATGGATAAAACTCAGGTTTGTGCTTATTCAAGGATTCAGGGTTTTTATTTGTCAATTCTTTGTACGTGCATGACATACAGTCACTGAAATTGCGTTTCTTGCTTCCATCTGGATGACAAGACAGAGTTTAAAAACAAGACAATACGAGGTAGTTAACGGCTTGTTGTAAACATACTTTCAGCACAGTGAGAGAAGGGGGAGGGGGAGTGCTAAAATGCAATAAAGTGCAAAATTATGATGGTAACAGTAGTAAAAAACAGAGCAGTATAATTTAAATAGTGCAGAGAGAGTAGCTTTGATTGGGAGGTAGAGCAAAAGTTCAGTAATACCTGATGTACAAATAATGTAATATTTGCAGATTTACAAATGATAAAGTGACAAACAGTGCAGCAGCTAGGTTAATTTATATATTATATTTGTTTATGTTCATTAGCAAAGATCTCTAAATATACCTTTCACATTTTCAGACAAGCTCTTGTTCCCGTTATGTACTGTAATGATACATCACCGCTGATCCAGCATGTGTTTCCTGAGGCAGTGCAGCGTCTCTCTCCTCACCAGAGTTTTGTTCTTGTGTGTGAAACAGATTTCCTCCTCCAGCAGCACAGTTGCTCCCGTCAACACTGGCGTCAAGATCCCCACCTGCAAATTCACCCTGAGAGAAAAGTTCCTCACCTCTCCAGCTGATCTCTACAGAGTTTTCCTCCACCAGGAGGTGAGCTTGAACTATCTGTCTATCCTTAAAATGCAAAGAATTAGTTTCGTTATTGATGAATAAAATACTAGTAATAATTATTTAAAACTGCAGGTATGTAAAGTGCATGGTTAAGTGCTGCACAATTGAAGATCGATTGTTTTGAGTTCTACACAAGTGCTCAAAGAGGACTTAATGTGGAATAAATCACAGTTTAAAATTATAAGCACTTAAACATTTGAGCGTGTTTGTCAGATTTAAGTAGCTCATCTGAAATCTACAGATGGTCCAGGCGTTCACACATGCTCCAGCCACAGTGGAGGGAGAGAGAGGTGGAAAGTTTCGTCTGCTCGGTGGAAACGTGTTTGGTGAATTCACAGAGCTCGTAAGTATGATGATCAATCAGTTAAAAACAGTACGAAATATACCAATGTACACCTAAACATCCTGAAGTCGACTATAAATCAGCTGCACATAACTTGAATAAAACTTGAAAAGTTTTCTCCAAGTGATAAGCTGAGCTTTCAGTGTGTGCAGACAGATTAATCCCCTTTCCCCTCTGGGAGTAGGGATGGGGAGATTTTATTGATACCAATACTATTAAAGATCCTGCTAATCGATCCAATTCTAACGATTCCCTTATTGATTCCTGCAGATTTTCCGTGTGGGCAAATGTTAGCCTGTAGATTTTCAGTGGCAACAATGTCAAACACATGTCACAGCATAGATAACTGTATCTTCAAGTTGTTGGTGTTTCCACTCACTTAAGGTTGTGCAGTAGGCGCCTTTTGTAAAAAAAAATTAAGCCACAATTCTGACCGCTTCTGAACCCTGGCAGTGGAAGGAATTGATAAGGGAATTGATTATCAAAAAGACTCACAATATCGATACTTTGATGGAGCTGTTAACGATTCTCAACTGGAATTGGTTTTTGATTCCCATCCCTATCTGGGAGGCCCCCAAAAATCATGTTTTAATAATAACTCTTATTTTATGGTAGTGCTGTTAGATTTTCTTTATGTAATTTGTTGTTTTTACCATACAGAGAAACTGGATTAACAGCATAAGAAATAAAAGCCTTCTCTAAACAATAAATCTTGTTACCTCCAGGTACCTGATGAGAAAATAGTGATGAAGTGGCGATATAACAACTGGCCCTCTGGTGAGTTATTTTTTATCAACTCTCCTTAGGACAAAACAGAAAGTTATGTCTTGTAAGTATTTGAACATTTTCTGCTATTTATATTTACTGCTTTTCTTGATGCAGAACCAGTATGACCTTAAATTTGTTTCTGTTTTACTTTGGGACAGGATATCACAAAATGAAGGCGCAGTGAATTTACAGTTTAATCCATTTTAGAAGCCACACTTTTAGTTCTGATCACTTTTTAGATATTTAGAGGTATTTCTGGGCCTTTATTTGACAGGGAGAGATGGTTTGTAGGTTTGGAAAAGTGGAATGAGATTAGGTAGGCTGCTTTGTATTCATGGTACGTGCACATGTACATGGTACACACTGTGCCAAACTCACACCCCAGAAGCCACACTTTTTAACTTTCTGACCCAAAACGCTTGCTGCAGCATACACAGAGATGTCCCTAATATACGAATATAAAAGGCTGAGACATGCATAGTCGTGACTTTAAATGCAGCTGCCACAATCACACACATTTTACACAACCTGACCCAATAAAACTTAAATCCCATTCACTGGAGCTTCATGTTAGTCACAGCATCACTGATCAGACAGAGCTGAAACTTTGGAGTCTTTCTCTGACATGATACACACAGTGTTTATATAAAATAAGCTCCACAATGAAGCTCCGTCATCATCACACCTTGAGATATTTGCATTAGGAAGGTATATCAGTCCATTCATGGTACAGTATGGCTTGGATGTGTTGACACAGCACATGCTCCCCATGCACACAAAGGCAGAGTAACTCACTCATGGCACTCCTGTCTCCCGCTGCGTTTTCTTTTTATACACTTTTCCGTGTATAGAGTGTACATTCTTCTAAAAATTGGAGGTAAAACAGACTTGACCTCATGTTCATATGACCCAGTACTGATATTAATTACAAACCCCAGTTCCAATGAAGTTAGGACTTTGTGTAAATCATGAATTAAAATGGAATACAATGGTTTGCAAATCCTTTTAAACCTATATTTAATTAAATACACAAGGACAAGATATTTAATGTCCAAAACCTGCCTCTTTCTTGTCACATTCATGGTTTAACACGTGGTTTCATTCCTGTGGATTTTCAGAGCATTACGCGACAATCACAATGACTTTCCTGGACCGGAGTGACCAGACAGAGCTGAAGGTGGAGTGTCGAGGCGTCCCAGAAAACGAGGAGGAGCGGACGAACGACGGCTGGAAGAGATACTACTTCGAGGCTATTAAACAGACTTTTGGCTACGGAGCGCGGCTCTTCTGAAGATGGGTTACTGTAGTGCTGGTTTCATCCTCAGTTGTTGAATTTTTAAACTGCTCGTCCTTCGGTCTGTCTGGCATAAGATGTCCAAAACTCAAAACTGGCATGAGTTAAAGAAAGAGACAATACGGGTGAGGTCGGTCCGTCACCTCTGTGTGTTTATGTGTAAATGTTTTAATTTCTGAACATATTTAAATTTCGATTTCTCCCCGTCAGTATTTGGGACAAAGGAACCTAGATGGACTGTGCCTTTAGGACTCTGGATGAAAAATGAAATAAAGAAAAGAAGAATTTATTGAACCACTATTGCTAATTGGCCTCCAGTTCTAGGAATATGTAATTACTGCAGGAGCTAAAATAAATGTCTGATTTCTTTTATTTGAAGAATGTTTTTTTACTCTAAGTGTAACTGTTGTAAAGATGCTTTAAGCCACATGCATGTTTTATTTCAAGCTGCCAGATGCAGGAATGACTACCTGATTTACTCGTAAAGTCTGTCACTTCTAACTTAACACTTCTGTATTGGTTTTGTTCCAGTAAGACTTGATTTCATGCACATTATGACCCCAGTGTTGGCCTGATCAGCTCGGGCTTTCAGCAGGAACGAATAAGGAAAACTGTTTCATCTCTTTATGCGGGTAGCTAGCACTGAGGCAACCTCAAAGACGTTTTGCTATTTTGGGCATCAACACCTCCAGTTACAAAGTCAAAAGTTTCAGAACAAAGATGCATTTATTTATTCGTCATTTCATCTTCACGCTGTAGAAAGATTAGTTGGTTTGAATAAACCAGTCCTTGTATGAGTTTGATTTGTTTTTGTGAGCACAGCTGTCAAACTGGTTTACATTAAATTTATCAATCACAGTTGAACAGAATGTTTATTCACATCTTCATTTCTTATCCAGAGGTTCATAAATACTGTTAAATTAGTCCTGTCAGGAAACAGTGTGTTTATTTAGGAGTTTTAGTCTTTTGCCTAAAATATCTCTTAGTTCTAGTCATCTAACTTTTTTAATTTAGTCTAGTTTTAGTTGACTAAATTTCACAACATTTTCATCAACAAAATCTACTGTAAATTTAGCCGACTAAAATATGAAGTGTAAAGTGTAGGCATTTTTTATGTTTCCTTAAATTTCTGAAGTCATGTTTTACACTTGGATAAAATTAAACGTCTAATAACCCTTTACTGAATGCTAGTAAAGTCTGAATGTATAAACTAACAGAAACAAATTGAACTTTTGTGTGAAATGCAGTCACCTGTATTTAGGCTACCTGACAGAGCATCTCAGTTACAATACCAGAATTGACAACAAACAGTGAACCTGCTCTACATGAATATATCAGTTCATAAAGAGAGGAGCTCTGATTGGATATATCCCCAACTTATCCCACCACCATGAAGCTAAGGCAGTTGTGATTGGATGTCCCTCTTAAGTCATCCAACCTTTCCACACAACCAAAGGAGCTGTGATTGGATATATTCCTAACTTGTCCCTACTTTCTTCATGACCAAATTAGGTCTGATTGGATTAAGTCAAACATTTTAGTCTAGTTTTTATCTGTTGAGGAAAATGTCAGTTAATTTAGTTTTAGTTTTTGTCCATGTGCACTTGTTTTTATTAGTTACTGTCTAGTTTTCATCAGGAGAAAAAAAGTTGTTGATGAAAATTATGATGAAAATAATTAGTTAACAAAAGTAACACTGTTGTAAGGCAACTTTTAGCTTCACATAAAGCTAAGTTGGACTCGGAAGGCTTTTGGTTAAAAAATGTCAAAATTCAGTGCACAAAGGGGAACCAGTAGCCCAGTGGTTATGTCTGCTCCATTCACAGACACTGATGTTCTTGTTGAGGGTGGTCAGAGCTCAAACCAAGGCTGGGACCTCCTTCCTGAGGCTTACGCCCTCCTCTTTCTAAACTCTATTTACTGTCCTATTCTTAATCATAAAGGCTGAAACACAGAAGCAATTTTGTCAAAAAGAAGCACACAGTTTAGCTTTTAGATATTCATTCATAAATGTAAAAGATCTGCAACTTTTGAAAGATAAGCACAGAGTTTTGCTTTCAGGGTGATAAATTCATCAACACATTTATTCAGTTCTTAAAAACAAAAACACAGAGGCCATTTTGCCTAAAATGAGGGCAAAGTTTTGGCATTTTTGGCTTTTCAATTTCAAAATTTAGGATTTAACATCTGCTATTTCAGTGTGAAAGTTTTGCTTTTTGGGTAACATATTTACTAATGACAATATTTATAACACTAAATATGATCATAAACACCACTTCAGCAGAAATGAGCACTAAGTTTAGCTTGTTGAGCAAAAAATTTATTCATGATAAAATTGAATGCCTACAGAAGGAAACATGAAGGCCATGTTTCAGTAACAACAAAAAGAAATACAATTAAAAGGCAATATTAAAAAAGAAACTGACAGCCATTTTCAGTAAAAATTAGTACTAACCTGAGCTTTCCATGCTATGAATTCATTAATAGTTCTAAAATACACTTAAGTGCAACTTAGACACATCATCAGTGATGTATCCTGGGTTCATTGGGTGTTTCGGGTCTCACAACATCAGACACCCTCGCCCAGGTGACCCAGCTGGGGTTGATCAGTCCCCGGCTTGTGTCTAAGTAGCTGTTACGGTCCATGGATCTCCCCTCTTGATCCACAGCCATCTGGACGCCTTCTCTGCTGCGTCTGTGATGTTCTTGATGGCTCTTCTGTTTTGCAGTCCCTTCACTCCCAGCATCTTGAGTGCCCTGACGAGAGACTGGCCCACGAATCCTCTGCACCCGACCTCGATGGGGTTGCATCGGGTCCTCCATCCCCTGCTGCGGCACTCGCCTGCCAGCTCCTCGTACTTAGCCCTCTTCCTCTCAAAGGCCTCCTCCATCCGGTCTTCCCAGGGAACAGTCAACTCCAACAGGACCACTTGCCTTGTTGTTTCTGACACCAGGACTATGTCTGGCCTGAGTGTGGTCACTGCGATGTTCTCTGGGAATCTGAGCTGTTTCCCTAGGTCGACTTTCAGCTGCCAGTCCTGAGCTGATGCCAGCAGCCCTCCTGCTTGGCTCTGGCTCTTCTGTGGCTTCTCTCCGGCTCTAACAAAGGCGATGGACTGCCTTGATGGTTGCTGGTGCTTGCTGATGGAGATCCCTGTGCTGATGACCTCTGCGATAACCCGCAGCACTTGGTCATGGCGCCAGCTGTAGCGCCCTTCTCCTAGTGCCCTTGGGCAGCAGCTCAAGATGTGCTCCAGCGATCCACTTCTCTGGCAGAGAGGGCACAGTGGATTCTCGGCCAAGCCCCAGCGGAAGAGGTTGGTTGGGCTTGGGAGGACATCGTACACCGACTCGATCAGAAACTTGATCCGGTGTGGCTCAGATCGCCATAGCTCTGTCCACGTTATCTTCCGGTCAGCTGCCTCCTCCCATCGGGTCCACGCCCCCTGTTGCCGCATCCCTACTGTCCTACTGCAGCGGGCTTCCTCCACCCCGGCTCGGATCTCCTGCTGGATCAGCTGACACCTCTCCTTTCCCTGGGCCTTGATGTAGTGAGGTCTTGGGTTGCTCCCAAAGCCTGCACGACCGGAAGCCACTGATCCCACCAGCTTCCTGTGTCGCAGGCAGGACTCAGCCTGGTCCACTGCCTCGTCAGCCTTCCACTTCCTGCCGGTTCTTACTTCTATGCCGGCCGAGGAGACTTTGATGTCACTGGAGTCCCTATACAGCAGCACCTCCCTTGCTCGGGTAACCATAAACTCCTCCAATAAAAAGGTAATTAAAAATAGTTAAACAGATCTGCCACTTCTCAGAAAATAAACAAGTCTGACTTTATGGACATCGCTTCATAAATTAAAAAAAACATGTCACTAAAAAAAAGCAAACACGGGCCATTTTTCATAACAGTTATTACCAAGTTTGGCATCTGAGGTTTTGATTTCATGTATGTTGAAATTCAACACTCAAATAAAAACACACTGTCAAAAAGAGGAAACTCAAAGGCCACTTCTGCCAAAAATAAGCAACAATTTGCAGCTATAACTTCAGAAATGCCCAATTTCAATGCTCAAAAACAGAATAAATAGAAAGTAAGTTTGGTTAGAAGCTTTAATATTCACTTTTGTGATCATTTGAACATTAAATGTTCAAAAACAGGAAATGCAAAGACCACTGTGAAGCAAATACGAGCACTACATTTGACTTTTGAGGCTCAATATGTAAATATTAAGGGCTGTTAATTCACTGATGTCAGAATACAGTACTCAAAAACACAAGAGCTGTTGTCCAAAAGTAGGCTTCAACTTTGTCTCTGCGCTTTATTCATAAATTGATGTAAATAAAAGAAACATGGGGAACCTCCAAGAGAAATAAACACTAAGTATGTAGTAGCTTTTTTTGTCTGTTAACTCCCAAATGAAATATTGACGCTCGTAAACACAAAGTCAACATTTATTCAAACTAAGACCAAGTTCAAAACTATAACAGTGAATGTGAAAGTCTCATGTTTAAAAAAAAACCCTCAAAGGCCACTTTTACTAAAATCAGCTCAATGTTTGTCTTTTAAGGCTCCTGCACGCTGTAGGATAAACAGAAAGGCCACATTTATAGTAACATCTTTCCTTATGAACTGTTATGATATGAGTGTATTACAGCATTAATTTTGAACTGATGTATTTAAATAAATTGTCAGATCAACATTTATTATCTAAAGTCTAGTATATCATATCTGGTAGTTTCAGTCCATTAGAAGTTGTTTTTTTTTTTACCAGAGTTTTCACATCACTTTCTTATTTACCATTTGTGCTTAATATAAAGGGGAAAAGCTTCAAAACAAATCAAGATATTTCCAGTAAAGTCTAAAGAGAAGTACCTAAAACAGAAACGATCTGTAATAAAAGACAGAAATGATACTATAACAAAAATAGGTAACTAGCATTTGTGGCACTCTCTGAGCTAGATCTTACAATACTTGGCATAAAAATCTAAATTCTCCGTAAAAGAAGAAATTCTTTCAGAAAAGACACATTTATTTCTTCATCCTTCATGCTGTAGAAACATTAGTTGATTGGAATAAAATCAGTTTGTATTTGCATTTGATTTGTTTTTCCTGCATTACTGTTTTTGTGAGCATAACTATTAAATTTCTTAACATCAAATTGTCCATCACACTGGTTGAAACCGACTTATTTATTTACATGTTTGTTTAATATCCAAGAGTTTACTGTCTTTAAAACGTTAATTTACAAATACTTTAAAAGTTTAACGCTCAAAAACAGGAAACACAAAGGTGGCTTTTGGAAAAAATACACACTAAATTTGGCTTTTTAGGCTGTGACTGTGTAAAATAGATTACCTGAGATATCAACAATATTATATATACCATTTTAAACTGGAACAAGCTCTGACAGAGCATTATATGTTTTCATATAATGAATAACCAAACATTAAAGCTAACTGCCATACAACAAAAAAAATCAAAGAAAACTGTGAAGTGAATTATACAAAATAATATAAGATCTTCAGTGTTTTTTCATTTATAAACTTGCAAACAGAATTCAGATCATTTTCTCTTCTAATACAGACCTATGTACACAAATGAAAAGAACTTCACTACAAAACAAAGTATGAACCCTAACACTTCAAAGAAAAGTAACAAAAACTATCAGCAGGAAGAGCCATAAAATATATTCTAACTCAAATATTTCAGTCTTAACATCTTTTTGTCATAATAAACATTCCATCATATTGCTGACTATCAGTTTTCTTCATATTAAGGACAAAATTTCAACACAGTTAGCTTATTGAGGGGTTGATCCGCTGGAAACTTCATTTTTCTGGTGAAAGACTTAAAGTCAGAGGCAGATGGAGAGCTCAGATTCCTGGAAGAAAAAGAAAGAAAGAAAGTGAAGTAAATAAACGTGTATTAGCTTCACATGTTTTCTCAGGCTAAACAAACAGAAGCCCTTTCCACCACAGAACAGCTCGGTCCTTCCTCTGCTTCCACTGGACAGTCTTTTTACTCAAATCCAGGTCAATCTAAAAATAGTGAAGTCCATCCCTGCCCTTTTTCCAGGAGTGTAGTTCACATTACATCCTCAAGGGGTCGCTGTTGTACCTTTGAGCCTTCTGTATCACAGGGTCGAGAACGAAAGAGCCAAGTTTATAGATTTTAATAATTATAACCTCAACATACATAAACAACTCCACCAAGGCAGCTCAGCGTGGAATAACCTTCAAAAACATTAAAACAAAAGTTCTTGTATTAATGTTTATTAATGTATAAATGTAACTTTATTACTGTTTGGAAGTTTATAGACTTTTCCAAATGTTATTTTTCTTTTAACAATAACATAATTCAAGTTTTGGTATAATATAAAATATACACTGTTTATATGAAACGTGCAAGTGCTTAAATTTATTAGACCACCTGTCATAAAATGAGAAGACATAAATCTTTCAAAAACTGATTTAAAACTGAAAATGTTGTTATTGGACAGACATTGTTAACAGGAAAGAAATATCAAACTGAATTCACCTTTTTATACCAGAGTTTGAGCTGCTCACTGGGCTTCTCTGAGGAGTCAGACATTAATCAAGAATAATATTCAACCACAAAAACGAATTTATCTGTTCGGGGATGCAAGTAAATAACTATAATTTAACATCTTAATCAAGAAATAATAATGTGCTTTTGTTTTTTTCTTTTTTTTGTAAATGGTTAATGGACTTGAGCTTATAAGCTTACTTGGGCGATGAATCACTTTTGAATATTATAATACATATATACACACACACACACACATATATATATGAAAATACAGTTTCTAATCATTTTTATATATATATATAAAGCAGGGTCCCTGCAGTGTCGATAAACTTTATTGTCCATCTCTGTGACAGAAATAAGAACTAGAGGTGCTCCATGATCAGGAACCTCCGCCGAGGCATTTCTGACATTGTTGGTCAAGTTATTACGGAAAATGTGGGAAAAATTCCCTAATTCACGATAAAAACAAATTATTTTGAAAATTCTGATCACCACCAAAATCTAATCAGTTCTTCTTTGTGCCATGACCAACATTCCCTAAAAAATTCCTCAAAATCCATTCATGAATTTTCAAGTTATCTTGCTAAAAAACTGACCAACAGGCGGAGGTAATAAATAAGAGAGAGCCAAATGGCTGTGAAATGTTGGTACATAGGGATGGAAATCGTAAACCAGTTCCAGTAGACAATCGATGATAACTCTCTTAAGGAATCAATATTACTTTTATCAATTCTCTTATCAGTTCCTCTCACTTAGTTCTGCATGCCTTTCAAATCAAGGAGCTCTCATCAGAGGCAGTCAGCAGAAATGATTACAAAGAAGTCTAAATGTAATCATGACAGAAGTGGTCAAAACTGTGTGTCAATTTTCACTGCACAACTTTCACTGAGTGGGAGCACCAGCATCTGCAGAAGCATTTATGTCTGCAGCACAGCACTGAATATCAGAAGTGACTGAAAACCTGAAGGCCGACTTTTTACACACAGAATATCAGCAGAAATCAATCTGATCCATAAGCTTAATCATTAGTTCCCAGTTTACTTTCCCCCCAGTATATTGATATTTTCTTGCACCCCTAATTTAAATAAATGTTAGAAGAACTCTTTAAATACTTACACTGGAGCTGGACTCGTTGTCCAGAGAATCGAGGCTCTGTCGAGGTGTTTTCTCTACCACTTCAGGCGTCTTTTTGACTGAAAGTTCATGCTGTCTGGTCCTGGAGAAAAACATACAGAGAAAAGCCAACAACAAATGTGGATCAGATTTACTAACAATGAAGATGTAAAACCTATTTAAACAAGTTATCGGACAGTGTATCAAGAAAAAAAAACTTGATTATTTTTTTTAAATTTCCTGCAACAAAAAGATGTAAATTAATCAATTCAATCCAGACATCGTCCAGCCCTACAAGAAAGTCAAGAAAACAGAACATTGAGTAGTTTTAACATACTGTTCAGCCCTGCAGTATTTCATAGTCCAGCTCTTTATTTCGTTCAACATAAGGTCCATTTGAAGAGTAGATAACTAAATCTGCTTCGTAAATGCCATGACATCTTTACTGAACTTCATCCCTTGACTGACCTGTATAACGGCCACATATTCATGCCTCTGATGTCCTTCTGGCTTGCTGTTGTTGCTCGTTCGGCCAGGTCTTTGAGGAAGTGGAAGAGCTTTTCTGACTCAATGCACTGCTTCCTGGATAAAAACACATTTTAATCTTAAATTAAATCCATCTGGTTTTCAGATAATAAAATAATCTGGAGACAGGTAACCTGGACATGTCGTCCAAGCAAGCTGAACAGTTGAAGTTGAGTTGAAGATGAAATCAATAACCAATATACTTAGATATCTACAGCACAAACATTTTAGTTTATTCTTTTCTATCTTCATCGCATCTTCTTTTAGTAACATACATTTTTTAAAAAACAGTATTTAGGTTTATGACTGAAAAGCATCATGTAGCGCTGTTAAAAAGAACATGGTCTCCACGGATCCTCAAAGCTTTAAGGCCTTACAAAGCCACTGTTAATGTTTTAAAAGCAAACTCAAGACCTAGCTTTTTAGTCTGGCTTTAAGCTGATAATATTGATTATTATTATTTCATTTTATCCTCTTAATCTGTTTTATTTCTCCATTTCAGTTCAGATTTATTGTTTCAGAATTTTATTCTGTGTTAATCAATTTTCCTTTCATTATCTTACTTCAGCAGATTTTATTACACATTTGGTGTTTGTCTATCTTACTTTACCATATTGTTATTTTGAATTTTATATTATTTATTTATTTATTTATTTATTTTTCCCTCTCGTATTTTTATCTCATTTTTTCTCATTGTTTCCTCATTTTTAAATGTATTCAATCTTCTGCTTTTTATTTTATTTTTAAATTCTTTTTTATGTAAAGTACTCTGGGCAAGATTTTGTATGAAAAGTGCTATACAAGTAAAGTTTGATTGATTGATTGATTGATTGATAGAGGCCCTGTGATTGGCTCACATACAGTCCAGGGTGTACCCCACCTCTCAAACAATGACAGCTGAAAGAGGCTCCAGCTTCTGCCATCCCAAATCGGATATGCAGTATTAGTTTGTTAGTTTATTTGTCCCTGCAGAGGAAATTGGGGTGTGGCAGGAATCACAGACTTTTTGGCAACAAAATACAATGTCAACACTGAAACAGTGTGAAAAATAAATAAATAAAAACACATCAACACCACTAGGAACTCAAACAATGCACTCACACAGAAAAGAAAAGCAGAGGAAACCTAGTAGTGATGGACAGGCAGGTGAGTCTAGATCAGCTAGACCTATTTAACATGACTGTTTCTCATTCTTCATCTAAAAATTTGATCACTTGTGAGACAAAAGAAAATTTGGATCCGTTTTTTGTGAACAGAAAGCTATAGCTAATAGGTGAATGGATGGAGGGGCTTCAAATGTCTTGTGAGGTCTAATTTTTCTTGTAGGTTTAATTATTCAATTGCTAGTTTTTAAATCTTTATCAATAATACTTGGGTATTTGAAGGGCAGCCTTAGAAAACACAGGAAAAAACTGTGACAGCAACTTAATGTTTGTTTAGCAGTATTTCACCATCCATCTGCACAACTGTTTGCACCCAGTCAAGTCTGCTTCTCTTCTGTAGGGACTACAGTGTGAGTTGATATACGGTTATTAAGTCCATGTTTAGCACCCTGGTGTGTTACATTTTATTTAAGATACTGCAAATCAGCATTTTGGTGCATAAAAACGAAGTTACATATTGAACACGTGCTGATTTGTTCTGCATTGTTCAGATCTTTAAAGGCCTAAAAAAGCTTAAAGGTCTTGAATTTGATCAGAAAAGTTGACCCTAAAAGGATAATATTTAATTCAAACACTGGCTGTCAGTTGTTGAATGTTTCAATCAAATTATTATTTTATCATTTATTATCATTATTTGTTATTAGGGTTAATTATAGCATAACTTGTACCATTTTTAGTCCACATAAAGTCCCTGCAGAATCTTTGTGAAGCTGGAAACAACACACTGATACTCATCATACTTACATATGAGCAACAGATACGACAGTGCTGAACTTAGATTGAGTTATCAGGCAGGTTTTGGTCAGCAGACACTTCAGGAACATTTCCAATGCCCGAGCTGAGATCTAAAGTTCAGGAATTCAAAACTTTTTGTCAATTAAAACTTGATTTTATTGTAGCCACGTTTAAAAACAGAGCCAACAGTAACACTGACTGACTCAGAATATGCAGAATTTGCAAAAAATAAATAAAAAAAACATTTTTGTGGTGGGCCTTGTGAAAGCCTTTCTCCAACTTTAAAAGGCTCTGCAGACTAATTGTAACTTATGATCATGATCTGTGACCATTATGCATTTTTCAGTGATTCTGAAATGTTAAAAACTGTATTGCCAGTAACATTGTGGTGATTTAGTACATAGCAAACTTGAAAGCTCTACGGTTTCTTAACCAAAAATAAAAAGTGGCCACTTTCACAACCAGATTTCTTTTCTCTTATTGGAAAAAATATTTTCCATTAAAGGAAAAATATCTGGGCTTGATTGGATCAAGGCTTTATCAGCATGCTTGTGTGACCTTAGTGCTGATTAGCTTGTTATTTTTGTGTGCACAGTAAGCATATTTAAAATTCCTCAAGGCCTAAAAGGATACAAATAATCACAGGAACTGCCATTGCAATCCTCCCCACCTCAGCATCCTTCTGCATGATCTTCTTGATGCGACCCTGGAGGCAAAAACAAAGATTTGACTACTAGTTTATATCAGACATGACATTTGAGGTGGAGCTGCTGCATTCACTTGTTCCTCGTAAAACTCTGTTTTCAAGAGCTGGTGACGGTATGGGATAGGAAACTGAATAATTTCATTCATTCATTCATTTTCTATACCGACTATCCCTTTCGGGGTTGCGGGGGGCTGGAGCCTATCCCAGCTGTCATTGGGCGAGAGGCGGGGTACACCCTGAACCGGTACTGAATAATTTGTATTTCTAAAAAGTTTCAAATAGACTATGGAAATTAGCCAAAGTTAAGTTGGCTACTGTTTTGTAAAAATGTTAATCCATCGCATTGATGTCATGCCAACAGTCGCCTGTCTATCTATCTGTATTACAGCCAGAGATGTGTTTTTGTAATGTAATTTAACCCAAAACCGGAATATTTAATAAACTTTATCCGCGAATTTATAGTTTTTGCAACTTCGGCCATACTTATCGTGTTAATTCGCCTTCCTGTTTGCCGAACTGTAAAAGTACAATCAAAATCCAGGCGAGTTGTTGTGTTTAGAGCTCGTCAAGAATGTGACTCCCACATTTCCGAGCGGTCACTGAAAGCAACAGATGCTACCTTCACTCCATGTTAGACGCTCGCAGCTAGCTGTTAGCCTGATTCACCTGAGTCTCGAGTGCCTTAAAACACCTGGAAAAAGTTTGTACTCACGGGAGGAAACCGCACATTATATCTTCTCTTCTGTCCGGGCATTTCACTACCTTCAGTCGGCGCGGTTTGGTGACATTTTTCATGTTTCTGCCGCAAACCGCCGCTGAGTCCATTTGTTTACTTTTAGCAGGAACAAGCCTGAAGGCTGATGGGGAGAAGAAGCACGCGCACACCTGAGGGCACCCCCGCGTGACCCTGGCGATGACGTCACGACACAGCCCGGACGTAACATAGATGAGAAAGGATCTTATTAAATCAAGCAGTAAATCATGGATAATAATAATAATGATTAAAGTGATCATATAAATAATAATAAAACAATAATTATGATGATGACAAAACAATAATACCAATTAGAAAACTAATAATAACTATGATGATGAAGATTATTGTTGTTGTTGTTATTATTATTATTGTAACAATATCATGATGATGATAATTAAAACAATAATGACTAGAAGAGATCCAAGACCACAAACCTCTGCCAAGGCATTTTCAATATTGTTGGGAGAGTTATTGTTGGATATGTTGAAGTCTGCCCTGCCACACAATATTAATTAAAAAAAAAAAAAAAAAAACTCTACAAAAAATCCTGAATCTGCATCCATATTTGGACCATCCCTAAGTCTTATCACTGCTTTCTTGCTCCATGACCAAAATTCTGTGAAAACACTCAAACACTTTCAGTTGGATGTCGCCCAGATGAATATGAAATATATCCCATGGATATGTAAAGCAGATCATTTGGTGTGTCAGGATATTTAATGCGTGCATTTCTACAATTAATATGCTATTCTCATAAAGTTCATCTATAATACTGTACACTCAAAAGTCTAGAAAGTGGAGACACATATTTGTATTTTTTTCCCAAACATAACATTTTAAAAAACTTTTTCAAAGTGATCTGTGATAGCTATGAAAATATTTGACGCTCTGGTATTATTCCTCAATTTTTGGATCAATTTGCAACTTCATTCAAATAATTAATATTAAGATACAAATGAAGGGTACCCATTCTTCACTTAAACATTTAAAAGAAAAATATTAATTAACATTAAATGACTCAAATATCTAATTTCTGAATGGCAGGTTGCTTTGAAAGTGTTCATGAAAACAATGCCCTTTCACTTCATTCATCATCCCAGGCAAACAGGTCCCATATAATCCTACAAATAACGTCATAAATATATTACTATCAATCAGCAGGATGGCAGCTGACTCACCCATCATTTTATTGTACTTTATTTATTTATTTAATCTACATTATTTATGTTATTTATTTGATTGAGTTATTTATTATTATTATTTCATTTTATTTATTTATTTATTTACTTATTTACTAACATTTTCCTCACTGTTAAAAAGGTCCACACCTTCCTGTATTGTTGATACAGCTCCAAAAGATCCAGACCACGGGGGTATTTCAATGTGACCTTGACTTGTTTATATTTACAAACTAATGACAGCTTTACATCGCTGCACCTTCGGTGGCTGCACTAATGACTGCAAAGGTCAGAGATAAGAGTCGTTATTATTCACAGCAAAGGTTAAATAATGAAGCTGCAGACAAATGAGAAGCTTTGAGGTTTTCTGGTGTTAGGAAAGAAGGCAACATGCTGCTCGGTCTGCTGATCTCTGTCTGTACTTTTACTGCCTGTTGTGTTGATGGTAAGTGTAAACATGTGGAAAGATGTTTCTTAAGATTGACTTTCAAACACAGGGCAGCTCTGACATTAAAAAAAAACTCTTAATTTACTTTTTAAGAGGATCAAAAAGTGGAAAACAAATCTGTGTTTAATTATTTTCCCCCTCTTGCAGGATACACATCAAGTGAAGAAGAGGAACATTTCAGCCAGATAAAACAAGCAGCGCTGTTTCTCTTTGTTCTGTTTCTATTTCAGCAGCAGTATCCTATATATCAGTTCACGGCAATCATATCACAATCTGGTTAAAGCTGTGGAGGGAGCAGCAGCTGCAGCTTTTGTTTTGTTGTTGTAGACTCACTTAAATCACTCTGAGTGAGCTAAATAGATGTGTAAATGTCTAAATAAGTTATACTCCAAAAAAGTGACAATGAATACATCCCAAGTTTAAGAAATTATGCTTAAATTGATCTTATTAAATTTGTAAACTGACATCAGCTATAAAACAAACATGAGTAAAATGATGTAAACACAGTTCAGCTGTATTTCTACATTTGGAAGTAATTTACTTTATTTTAGCCTTTAAGGATCTTAAAGCTTGTCATTGTCACAGGACCCTTTAAGTACACTTTTTTCATCCCTTAACTGGAGATAATAACCATATGTTGTTTGTTTAAATTTGGGCCTCTTAAATTAGACCTTGGACTGTATAGAGATATGACATTGAAAGCCTCATGACAATTTATCTAACGCAGAGAAAGGCTGGACAACTGCAATTTCACCAAATTACAACATGACCCTCTGCAATTTTCAAACCTCAGGAGATGCAGCATTTCTTTAAGGGAAAATATTTGTCGTAATTCCACTTTTACAACATTCAAATATTTAGCAGCAGAGTGTTCTGGTCATTGTATCATATTTATTTGTTTGGTGCAGAAAGTGCAATAATATGTTACTCATCAATTATTTTACAATATTTCAGGTATTATTTTAATATAGAGCAAATCTGTCTCGCCTTTTGTTTCAACAAATAGGTTCATGCCTCAATACTGTCAGATACTCCTTGCCAATACTTATTCATACATTATGTCATAGTGTTTGGTATTAGTACAGTTTTATTTAGCACTAACCTTGCAAATTAACCTTACAGACAGATCTTTCAGGTGTGTTAGGATAACCTTTATCAGACAAGCAAAACACCACAAGATTGTTCTTTTTTCAGGATGCAGTTAATGTAAAAGACAGAATGTGGCTCTTTTTTAAATCCCTGTAAGAAACATACAGTCCTCCTTATTGAATAAGTAGCTCCTTCGAATTTTCATTTTATCAGTGTTTGATTTACTTTAAAAATCCAGGCAAATATAGTGTAAAATCAGACTGAACATGTCTGTGTATATTCTCTGCAGGATGCGTTTGGTTTAGATTTTCTGCACCCTCCATTCTGCTGCTCTGATTTGAGTCCATCTCCTACCATCCCAACATCAGGTGAGTTTTCTGTGTGCACTTACATTTAATCCTGAGGCACCTCACATTGTTTATTTCATTTGCTGGTAATTCATGCCCTCTATTCTCTGGAAGAAACACAGTAAAGTGAACATTTGCCATTCAGTTCGTGCTCTGACTGTTTCCTTTGCTGATTTTTGGTTTTAGTTGAATTTGTTAAAGCTGCAGACGTCAAAGTCATCGCCGTACTGGGCGACTCCTTAACTGTGAGTAGACTGTGGTAACAGACGTCTGAAAATGGGAATTGTTATATGTGTGTGTCTTAAATAATTTACCTTTGCCCCTTTTTGAAGTTTGATCTCTGTCATCATTTACAAAAATGAACAGGTGGAAGATTTGGAATTCCCAGGCTCTGTGCTGTGAAGAACAGGAATATACCCCTAAAAAAGAAAAGTTTATTTCAAATGATTAAAGCAAGACTAGATAAAAATGATACACACTGCCACGTACTACTGGCAGAATGCCTGCAAATTTTGTCAAAGGGCTTCAATTTTGCGATTTTGATAGAAATTAACCACACCAGACATTGCAGCTTAAAAGATAGAATAGAAGAAGCCATGTCTTGCTCTTGGCTCGTCTTGGAAAATGGCCTCATTGATTGGTGTTATAACTAAAACCTGTTAATGTTATGTTTCACATTCACTTACTATACTGCAGATGAAACAACTGGAAGAAAATAAAGTAATGCAGCATAAAATAAATTAAAGTAATAACATTAATATCTAAAAAGAAAATATAAAAAGGTCAACAACAGCAGCAGGAGCTAAAACGATGAGAGCACTAAAACCAGACAAAAGGCAAAATAAAAAAAATGAATAAATAACTTAACCATTAGATTGTTTTACTGAGGAAAACATACTCACGGCTTGTTTCTTTTGTGTTTTTCTTGCAGACAGCTATCAGAGTAAATGTTCGACAGTCTTTTCAATTCCTTTTGAATTTCGTCAAGTGTCTTGGAGGTAAATGTGCTGAGCAAAAAAATTATAATATTTATGAGGTTATTTGGTTATCTTGACACATATATAACTAATCAACTCATTCTTAAATACAAAAGTCCTATAAATATTTATGACTCCATAATTTATACCAAACTACAGCCTGATCATAAAGCTGTTTAGTGTTATCTTATCCAAATAGCCACAACATTACTTCTGCATAATGACATGATAAAAAACTCAGATTTATGTTTTGATTTATGTTTTTATTGGTGTGACTCTATTCCTTATTCTCTGTCTCTTCCTGCCTGCAGTATTGAAGGATATGGAACGTATCAAAACGTCATAACACTGGCCAGTAAGTTTGTTTATTAAAAGCAGGGAGCTGTTTAAAGAATGTAAACATGTCAGAGGAGGGAAACATGATTTATATCAGTCTGTCACAGCTGAAGACCACAGCTAGGAAAAACAGGCAGATCAACAAAACTCTAGACTGATTTTTACACTTAGTGACCAAAAAGGTATATAACAAAGTGTAAGTATCTATGATAACCAATCAGTCAATCTATCTTTATTTGTATAGCACCAGTTCATAACAAGTGTTATCTCAAGGCAATTTACAACAGAGCAGGCTGAAGACAAACTCTCTTCATTATAGATACACTCACTATATATATATATATATATATATATATATATATATATATATATATATATATATATATATATATATATATATATATATATATATATATATATATATATATATATATATATATATATATGTGTGTGTGTATGTGTGTGTGTGTCTATATATGTATGTATAAATACATATATATATATATATACATATATGTGTGTGTGTGTGTGTATATATATATGTATGTATAAATACATATATATATACATATATATGTGTGTGTGTGTATATATATATATGTATAAATACATATATATATATATATACATATATATATATATATAAATACATATATGTGTACATCCAGAGATGTACCCATTCATGCAGAGACAAAGGGACTAAAAATCTACTCATTTTTATTTATTAATTTTATTATAATGCCTTTTATAAATGTTCCCTTTCATCAAGTAGCACCTTCTTTTTCTTTTCCTTAATAAATTTATAAAACTTTAATTTTTGCCAGGCTCTCTTCAGTTACTATTCTAATAACTGAGCCTGAGGGTATGTAAATGTAAATATTCTTTGTAATATTTTTTTTTGACAATTTAATTTGGGGATTTGTAAAATTTGGAAAACTCAATAAACACCTTGCTTAAAAAGGTATAAATTCTTTAATTTTAGCATCAGTACCTCTTAAATATGAAAGTGCACATGGAGCACATCCAAGCTGTCACTGGGCGAGAGGCAGGATACAGAAGTCCATTTTATTTATCACTCAAGTTAACATTTGTCAACTGTCTCATTTTTCAGATATTTTTAAGCTCTTTAACCCCAGCCTTTTGGGCCCTGCACCCATCATGACTTTGTTCCATTAACTGTCAACGAGACTGGATTTAACTTTGCCGTCACTGGACACAGCACGCTGTGAGACAACCTGGATACTTCCTGATGCTTTAAATCATATCAATATTTTTGTTTTTCTGCTGTGTGTTTCTTAATAGAGAGCTGCAATAAAGGTACAAAGATTTGAAATCATGAACAGGGGTCCCACAGATCAATGAAAGATCTTTAATAAGATTTTTTAACTTTTAAGTCCATAAAGATTTCCCACATTTTTAAATTTCAGATCGTTATTGATAAAAAAGATAATGTAACATGACGTGGTTAAAAAAACAAGTCCCAACAAGCACACAGGACCGTTTCGAGTTGCTGAAGAGTTTATGATGACTCAAGGCAGAGGCAGGCTAGCACTTCTCATTAACTCCCAGTGTTTGAGCTAATTAGTGGTGAGGAAGCTCTGCTTGTTACTGCACGCACAGTTGAAAGAATGGTGTCTATCTGCTTGTCATAGACTCGGGAGTGAGGCAAGACACGAATAAAAAAAAAAGTTGCCATGTCCCTTCAGCTATTTTTTTACTTTACTTTACAGGTCAGAGCCCTTGTCCTGTTAGCTCAAAAGCTTTACTTAACTTTCATTCTGTATTGTTTCAAACGACTTTAATATACTTCACCTGTATTGAATGTCATTGTTTTGCATTGTAAAAACTGGTTAATTTTTCTCTGTATGGATCTTAAAAAGACAAAACCTCTAAAACTTGATTCTATAAGTGAAGGAACCTTTTGTGTAAAACACTAAAACCTCAGCAGACCACCTTTTTATCATGTGGCTGCAGAAGATTGACCAAGGAGGCTCCAAGTAGCATAAGATTCTTCCATCATCTGCAGATCAAAAAGGCTTGAGCTAAAACTATCTTTCTGATTGATATATTTTATTGAAACTTTTGTATCTGACATTTGTTTGTTTGGTCTTCCACAGAAATGTCTCGGATCAAGTCAAACACATGATAGACACGTTCAAGTCTTACCCAGTAAGTCCAGACATACATGAGTAGGGTTGGGAATCGGAAAACAATTCAAGTTAAGAATCAAAAATAGCCAGCTAAAGGAGTCAAAATCAAGGAGTCATTAGTCTTTATGCTGAACAGTTTCCTGATCAGTTCCTCCCACTCTGTTCTGCTTAACTTTAAGGACTTTACGCTCTGATCAGAGGTCGTCAGCAGAAACAATGTCCAGGAAGTCAAAGATGTGACCTCTGAAAAAGGACACACCAGTCAAAATGCAGCCTAATTTTAAACACAATATGTTAACTGCAAAACACCCAACCGCTGCGTTTGTGTGATTTCAGGCAAAGGTGGAAACATTGGCAACTTGCTGAAGCATTTGTCATTTATCAGGAATGTCATGTGTTGTATTTGGCTGCCACTGAAGAATCGTGTAGACCGATTGATTCACACAGAAAAACCACAGGAATGAAGAAAGGTTTGAATCATTCGGCAGAATTGATAATTGCATTAGTTTCAATAGAACCTTGTCAATTCCCATCACTATTCATGATGCTGCTTGTTGTAACAGATCATCTTCAACGTACTTCTTTAAAACCACCAAACTGACTCAAATGTTCGGTTTCAGGGACTGAACTTTCAGGAGGACTGGAAGGTGGTGACGATGCTGATCGGGATGAATGACATCTGTGACTACTGCAAAGACAAAGTACGAATATTTGTCATGTTTGTTCCCCTTAAAGAGGTCAGATTATGTTTTGTTTGGTATATACATACATATATGCTCTTTCGTGCGTTAAACATCTCTCTCCTATGTGGTAGAGCACCTCTGTGAACAAAACAAAAAGTCTAAGGCATTTACTTCTGCCTAAACCATCTCATTCCCTTTTCCTCGAAACAGATCACCATTGTGATGTCATATTATTGTTTTGTCATCAGTTTTAGCCTATTTGCTCGTGGTAGCAAGCCAATTGCAGCGCTTTAAAGTTATAATGAATGCAGAGTTGTTGACAAAATGGAGTTGAGCAGAGCTGAACTGACCAATTGCCACAAGAATGACCTGTAAACCAGTCAGTGAGGACTGGGCCCAGAGAGGAAGGAGCAACAGAGAGAGAATACAGCACAATCAGGGGTTCACTGTATATGAAAAGTAGACACTTTTTTGAATAAGAGTGATCATGAACAAACAATAAGTCATCAAAATTAAATATATGAACCTGATTTAAGGCAAAATATGACCTCTTTAAGTCTGAACTAATAAGGGTGTAATTGAATTTTGTTTATTTGTTTTATTGCTGTTAATGAGTTCAACAGCCAACGGTGCAGCAGGTAGTGCACATGCCTCACAGCAAAAAGGTTGAGGGTTGAAACTCCTCGTTTCTGTGTGGCATTTGCATGTTCTCCTCGTGCATGTGTGGGCTCTCTCTGGGCATTCCAGCTTCCTCTCACAGACCAAAAACATGCTCATTCGGTTGATTGGTTGCTCTAAATTGCCCTTAGGTATGAGAGTAAATGTGAATGGTTGTCTGTCTGTCTATGTGGCTCTGTGATTGGCTGGTGACCAGTTCAGGGTGTACCCTGCTTCTTGCCCTATGTGCAAAGGCTCCACCCCCTGAGACCCCGAAAGGGATTTGCGAAATAGATAATGGATGGATAACTCATAAACTCAACTTTAAGACAGGGACACTGGAGTATCTTCAAATATTTTCTCTTTTACACCTTAAAGTAATTTTCTATGTAAGGAAAGAATATTACACTTTTTACTATCTCACAACTTTCAATGTCGTCAAGATCACAGACATTATATGAACAATAAACAAACACAATCAATCAATCAATCTCCACAGCAAAGGAATCAATTAAAACAGTTACAAACAGAGGAACAGTGGTCAGTGATCAAGGTCTTAAACTCTGTAAGAGGGGGAAAGGCTGTTGTCTTTAGAGTTTGCTGGAGGAAATTCCATTAGTGAGGGGCATCAGTGCTAATTTACCAAGTCCAGTGGAGACTTCACAAACTTCAGAGTGAGTGAACGAGTCATGTAAGAACATTTGATCCCTGAATCACTACCAGTAAATGAACTCATTCTTGCCCTGCTGACATGATGAGGTTAGACGTCACCAAAAGCCTTCTTCTGATCACACCCATCTGTGTGAAGCAGGATGTGGTCATAGGTGAAACTTTAAACACAACAGAGAGAAGAGAGACTGTTTTCTGGTCATTTTGACTTCTTGGTTGATACAAAGTAAATGGAAATCAAACTTTAAAGGTAAGTGACGTTTTATATGATGTAGCAAAAAGAGACAAAAACTAATGCCAAAGTTAATATCCAATGACTTCTTGTCTCCACAGGCGCTGTTTTCTCCTGACAGCTTCATCCTACACATGACAGAAGCTCTGGAAATGATGATGAGTGAGGTGAGACACAAACTGAACTTTATCAGCTCTCATGGTCTCTTTAGCACCACACCATGCTGATTCAGCTTAATGCAAACACCATTTCTCTGTAATGCAGCAGTACGGGTTATAAAACCAGAGACACATCATCATGTCTGCAAACTCAAAGGTGAACACTCACTCATCTTAGCAACTTCATGTTTTTAAAGTGGGAAAGGATTTTCTTTAAATCTGTTTTTCATAAGTATCCACATCTTCTTTTCTTTTAAGCTAAAAATACATAGTTTTTCTAAAAATACAAAGGTTTCTTTTGACAAAGGGAACACTTACTTGGATTACAATGTACAAAAGTGTATGTTTTCATGTCATTTCAGGCCTTTTTGAGTTTTTCTAAAATGTCTTTCCACCACTTTTGGATGTGAAGCTGCTTTGATGCAACTTGATGCCTCTGAGTTTCATCTGTTTTCTTAGACTTAAATGAGGCGTTAACACTTACCACACAGAGGAAGCATTAGTCATAAAAATACTCTATTGCACTTGATTTAGTTCAATTTACAGCTTGTCAGATACACGGTATGTTCACACTCCTGCACTTGTATGCAGCACTAAAATGAGTTCACTAATATGGTACTCAAGCACAAGTTTAATTACTTTGATAGAATTTTACTCATGTACAAATTAAAGTAGCACTCCAAGAATCTACTCAAGTAAAAGTAAATATTACCCCATTTGAAATGAATATTTTGAGTTGCTGTTTTGTCTTCACACAGGGGTGGGAAGATAACAGAAATATTGAACCTAAGTACAAGTAGACTCACCTCAATAAAATTTTACTTAAATACAACTAAACGTGGAAAAATTAAAATCTTATCAAATCAAAGTTGAAATACTTCATTTTGGAAACATTCAGAGTACTGATTATTTTGAGTATTTTCAGTACACATTACTGTGATGTGTTAAGAGGACAACAGCTGAAGGGGGATGAGTTCATAATAGGGCTGTACGATCATGGCAAATTTTGCAATCACAATTATTCTGATTAATTTTTAGGTCTAGATTATAAACATATTTTTCAGGGACTTTACACCTGTGCATCACATGCATGTTTTCTGATTAAACACTCTCATCATGTTCAAACACGGGACACTTTAACAGTTAGATGAAAAACATAAATATTAAAAATTATAATAGTGTGTAAAATTGATGAATAAAGACAAAATAATCAACTACTTTTCATTAAATTACAATCTCCCTTTTTTCATTAATATGAAAGGCTTTAAATGTAATTAAAACTCAATTGCTTTTCCAGCCCTAGTTTATAATACTGTGCTATATAATAACATTTGACCCAAATGATTCAGTTGAACCACAGATTAGCATTTAGTTCTAAAATATTTATGAAATTCTATATCAAATATAAGGGTGAAAATACTCGACCTGACCACAAATAAGCAGAGGAGGATGGATGGTGAAAATACATTTTGCACACACTTTGAGTCACACAGTTGTGTGCAGTTACACTGTATTTTACCCAGTAAATATAGAGTGACAAATACAAAAAGAGATTCATAATTTGCCATTTATATTAAATCTCCAAAACTCAACTGTGAAAATATTTTTCTTATTTAATGTTGATAATAAGCTGTCAAATAAAAAATGAGACCAACCCTTGTGGCTTTAAACATCATGTTTCTGATCCCTGTGGTATCACGCATTGATCCAGTATCAAGTAATGTAATACTAAACTTTGTAAAATAAAATGATTATTGGTGTTAGTAGTTAAGTTACATTTTCGATATTTTAACGACACTAGTTGCTGGTAAACTTTTCATCATATTTTTTACTCAGTACTCAGATGATAACATCAATCAAACTTTATTTTTATAGCACTTTTCATACAAAATCTTGTAGTACAAAGTGCTTTACATAAAACAGAAATAAAAAATTAATAAATAAAATAAAATAAATCAAGTAAAACAAAAAAGTAAAAGATTGAATACAATGAAAACACAAGACCCTTTCCCACCCGTATGAGAAATGTAAGTGAGTCCAATACGTTCTCAAACATGTACGCAAGTAAAAGTGGAAGAATTGGTTTGAAAAATGATTCAATAAAACTACAATTACTCTAAAAAAATATTGAATTAAAATAACTTGAGTAAATGTAATTAGTTACTTTCTATCAGTGTTTAGATGTTAGCATACCTGGTCAATAAAGCTAATGTTGATGAAAAAAAAACATTTTTACTACATAAATCATGTATTTCTGCTACTTTTTAACATCACCATTCAGAGGAGCTTTCATTAGTAGATCTCTAATCGTCCTCTTCGTCTGCTGCAGACGTGTGCCACATGTTTTTAAACAGAGTCAGAATTTACAGTTATCTCTGTGCTTCATATCAACTGTCAACTGAGGCAACATGTTTCATTCTGGACCAACAGGTAGACCGACATCATGACTGTACCTGCTGGGTTGGCACTAACGTGGCTAAAAATAGAAATCATACAAGGAGGGTTTAACTACCTGAACAAGGAACTATTCATTCAAACAGGTTTATTGGTAGAGCACGCTGAAAGTCCTCCAAGAATAAGCTCAGTCTGTGAACTGTTACCTCAGTGTCATTTTAATGTTTTGTCTTCTCTCAGTTTGCAGTGGTCTGACTTTGTGTCCAGTGTTGAATCAACTTTCCTCCGTGTTTCTGTGGAACAGCTTGTCCTCTCCAGCCATCACACTGAAACTGAAGCGTGTGAGAGAATTTTGTGTGGCTGTGGTGCAATGAGAGACTTTCAAGGTTTAACCCTTCAGTCTAAAGCAAAGGTTAGACGGTACCTGCGAGCACTGTGAAGCCCCCATGAAGCCTTTGAGGAGCCCACGGGGGACGTTCTAAAAAACCACAAGTTACAACCACAGAGCTTGAATTAGCATTTTTATTTGATTTTCAAATAAAAAAAACAACAAATGAAAAATGTGTGTTCTGCATGGGGTCAAAGTTTATGCACTGATGCCACACCTCTGTCACCACTGGTGCCAGCTGGAGCCCTCATTTAGTCACAAGTTACCCACTAAGATCAATAAATTATAAAGATGCATGGAAGTATAATTGTCATATTACCTATTCATTCATTTCCTACACAGCTTATCTCTTTCGCTGTCACTGGAGCCTCTCGACCAGCTGATGGGATACACCCTGAACCTGTCACCAGCCAATCACAGGGCCACAGAGAGAGGAAGACAACCATTCACACTCACACTCATACCTGAGTGTAATTTGGAGTCATCAATCAACCTAATTTTGACAGCTCTTTTAATTCAGTTTTAGTTTTAGTCTTTTGACTAAAATGTCTTTAGTTTTAGTCATAATTTAGTCTCTAAATTGTTTTAATTTTAGTCTAGTTTGAGATGATGAAAATCCACAACATTTTAGTCGATCAAATCTACTGTAAATTTAGTCGACTAAAATATGAAGTGTAAAGTGTAAGGTGTTTTTTATGTTTCCTTGAATTACTGAGGTCATGTTTTACACTTGGATAAAATGAAACATCAAATTACCCTTTATTGAATGCTAGTAAAGTTTGAATGTATAAATTAACACAAATTGAACTTTTGTGTGAAATGCAGTCACCTTTATTTAGGCTACCTGGCAGAGCATCTCAGTTACAATACCAGAACTGACAACAAACAGTGAACCTGCTGTACATGAATATATCAATTCATAAAGAGAGCAGCTCTGATACAACTCATCCAACCTTTCCACACAAACAAAGTAGCTGTGATTGGATATATTCCTAACTTGTCCCTACTTTCTACATGACCAAATTAGGTCTGATTGGATTAAGTCTCTGTCAAACATTTTAGTCTAGTTTTTATTTGTTGATGAAAATGTCAGTTAATTTAGTTTTAGTTTTTGTCCATGTGCACTTGTTTTCATTAATTACTGTCTAGTTTCCGTCAGGGGAAAAAAGGTTGTTAATGAAAACTATGACGAAAATAAATACTTAACAAAATTAACACTGTAATGAGCATGTTTTTTGTATGTGGGAGGAAGCCGGAGTGCCCACAGAGAACCCGTGCATGCAGAGGAGAACATGCCAACACCACACAGAAAGGCCCTGATCTATACAGGCATCGAACCAGCAACCTTCTTGCTATGAGGCACGTGCACTTGCTGCTGCACTGCCCATCATTTTTTTGAGGAATAATAAAAGTAGGAAGTAAACAGAAATATGTAGTCTATATAATTCATAAATTATCTAAAGGTAAACTATAAAAATGTATATTACTCAGAAACAGTAAATAAGACATGTAGCCCTTCTTTATGCTCCTCCTCTTTTGGGTAACTCTCAGGCTCAAACAGGTTGAAGTTTAAAGATTGTTTTAATAAAAACTGTGCCCCTCTGGTTTCAGATCCCCAGGACGATCGTGAATGTGGTTCAGATTCTTCAAATGAAACCGTTACGAGAAGTTCAGAAACCATCCTTGGGCTGTCAGCTGCAAAAATAAGTTGGCATGAGTTTTGTCTGACTTTTCTTTTCTTTTGTTCTTTACACTAAAAACCAAGAGACAGGATGAAACCGTTTCAGTTCTTTTTTTAAATGTTAAAAGTGTTGGAGGAAGTCTGATTTTTGATTTTCTCCATGAACCAGTGGTTCCCAAAGTGGGGGTTAAAGCCTCCTGGGAGTTATTAGACACCTGGTTGGAGGGGCCCTCAGTCAAATTCAGAGAAGTGTATAAATAATACCTAAAATGGAAATTCATTACAATGAGATACCTTATTATACACTATAATAGCGTGTAAATTTTGTGTTCTTTCAGTAAGACCCAAAATAAGTACTTATACAGTATTTGGCTTTTTTATATCACGATGATTAATGTTCACTGACTTTTTTATTTAATGGAATACCAATGACATTTGTCTTATAATAAAATATTAAATTATTACAAATCATTATTCTAAATAAAATTTAGAATTTATTTTGTATAAACCTTAATCAAAAATTATTAAATAGCTTCAATATCAATCTTTATCGAAAAAAATCACAGATTTATTTCTTCTGATCCAAATATAGAACATCATTTAATGTCTAATATGTTTTGACATTTTTATATTCAGATGTTTGATTATTCTCAATATAAATGTATACTTGTACTGTGTATGTAAAGTGCATATTTTGGCAGTTTATGATAATTCATAAAATGTACTTAAAAAAATCAAATAAATGTTTGGACTTCTCTCTTATCAATGTATGCATGTTAATGCCAATATGCAAAGAGACAGATACTTCCAAATGTCCTGATATTTACAAAAAAGGGAATGCCAATTAAAAAAAGATTAAATAACGACATGCCACCTTTCATTTAGTGTGTTCTGTTTAATAAATCTCTTTATAAGCCTTTATGAAAATGTTTAAATCAAGTACAAGTCTGTTCACGCGACAAATAGCCACATTTTTCTTTGATTATTTGCATGTTTCCAGTATTTTCAGATTATAAAACACAAAAACAAGTTTTACATTTTCATTGTTACCGTATGGAAAACACAAAACTAGGGTTGGAAATGCAATTTTAAGGAATTTAATACCATTAATTGATCAAAATTCAGCTATAAACTTTAGTCAGATGTAACATGAATTTATTATTTCAATCTGGGAAAAAAGGTTTAGATTTGATACTTCCCTATCATTTTGTAAGGAATTATTTTGTCTATAATCTGAACAATATTTTTCTGCTATGATTTTATCAGTGTACTGTGATTCCTCACAGGAGTTAAGACAAAATCTGTACAGAGAGAGATTTTGTATTATTATCTTTAAACATTTTAGTCATTAAATTTACTCATTTCTTAATATCCTACTCTAAATTGCTCATGATATTCTATATTGTGTGATGTGATAAATGTGATATGGTTTATACTGAAGAACAGAAACTGAGTGGGATTTCATGTTTCATCTGCCTGACTGAATCTGTTAATCTGGTCAGGTTATCTGTTAATTTGATAACCTGATAATCTAATCATCTGATTATCTGTTTGCAGACAGTTCTGATCATGTCTCATCCAACCTGAGGAGAACTCAACCGAGCTGGTAGAGCTGGTGGAGATTAATTATGAATTTCAGGTGAATTTTTGTCTCTCTGTGAATGTGTGTCTGTGTGTTTTTAACGAAAAAGGATCCCAGAAGTTTCCACCAGACTGACTGAAAACCTTTCTATTTCTGAAATGTCAAATTCAGTTTTCAAATGTCAATTACTGTTCAGATAAGCGTGTCCTCTGTTGCACTTTCTGGTCATAATGTCCCCTTAATAACAAGAAAATGCTTGTACAGCATATTTTTTTATTATTATATTTTTCATTTTGCCCAAAATAGAGTGATGCAGACATGACTTATTTGGGGGCCATCATGAAAGTTAGCATCGCTGATTCTCTCAACTGAAGACCAGTGAGACTTTTCACTGTTTTGGATCATTGCTGACAATGTGGCAAACAAATGAGCAAACTTTCATGTTTAGGTCTTTGTGAAAGTCTTTACAAACAAACCTACTTTTCATGAATTTTTGAGCTTAAACTTAATCAGTGAGAGTAAAAAGCTATTATCAAACTACTACAGAACTACAACATGGCGGTTCAGCTTCGAAGCAGCAACAATATTTCCAACATATCACCCCAGATGTGACCTCTTGTTTGAGAATTTCCATATAATTTCTCTGATCAAGTTTGTCATGGCAGTGGTGTGTGAATTACTGTTATTAAAAACAATCAGAAACACTGTCGGATTTGTTGTTGTTGCTTGTGTCTGTTTATCACACTATCACCTTATTTCAGGAATTCATCCATTAAGTTATTCAAAAATCCTGTATATTTTTGGCCTTGGGAACCAGGAAGTGCTAAATGCTGACTCACTTCTGCATTTTTGGACTCATTCCTGCACCGCTCTGTTGGGCAAAAATGAAAATACATACCAGTCAATGCCTTTTTTAATGCTTAAGTTTGTTATGTTTAGAAGTACTTGCAGATTGTGGTGAAGGCTTGAGGTTGGGATTATTTTAAATGTTTACCACTTTTTCCACAACATGTCAATAGTTTAAAATCTTTGTTGCATCACTGATCAATAGAATTGAAAATAACTAAAAGTTTAGAAAACTGTATTTGTTCTATTAGCAGGAGTTTATTTCAGTTTATGGTAAATGAAAACAATGAGGTTTTTTTGTCGTTGGTTTGTGCTTCTGTGTTTGCTTTGACTGTTTAAAAAATGTTTTTTTGAACATTTTTATTCAGCTTTTAATATTTATACATCTCAAATATTTAAACATAGTTATAACTTTGTAAGAAATATTTACAATTCGGCAAACAAATAGTATAAAAAAATCAAAATTCATGGCAACATCTTCACCCACATAAAGAGGAAACCTGAAAATATATAAAAAAAAAAAAGAAAAGAAAGTGCTTCTTTAAAATGGGCATCAAATGTGTCTTTCTATAAATACATCAAAACACATTATCCATTAGACTGTTTAAATTTTTAATGTTTTTTTGTGTCAATAAGAACAACACAGAAGCCAAAAGATACTGACAACAGAAATAACAGAGCACACTTAAGGTGGTACTTACAAAAACAAACAAATGAACATTAAAAAAAATACACATAAAAACCTAGAGGCAGCTCTTTGCTACTAGTGTCCATATTCATATTGATACATATCTAGAGCTATATCTGCTTGCTCACTTATATTCCGTTCCAAATGAGATGAATTTGCATCGTTACTTCACTCTTCCTTTTTTTATATATGGGTTTCATCTGACCACTACCTGTATCCTCTCTCATGGGTTTGAATCTCTAATATAGGCCACTGTGTTTATTTCACCTGATTAAATTTAGTGCTTCTATTGTGGAAATAGCTAAATACATGTAAAACTTAAACCCAAGATCAATTCTGCCAAAAAAGACAATGACGTTCATCCCACAGTGATATTACATCATATCACATTGTGTTCATAGTTTCATTTTCTATCACAAATTGTCAGACCGTATCATAACATAAAAACCCTTGTTATATCTCTCTCTCTACAGAGAAAGTTGGAGAAACTTCTGAACAGTGATCGATTCTTCAGAGAGGATTTTGCTGTTGTCCTGCAGCCGTATTTAGAGACAGCAGAGCCACCCAGACTTCCTGTAAGTCCTCACTTTAGACAGTTCATTTAGTAACGGTTTTAAAGTGTTTTTATTTTTCAATAACGGTCTTGTGTTTCCTATTGTTCAGGATGGGTCCATTGACTTGAGCTACTTCACAGCAGACTGTTTTCACTTCACTGTTAAAGGACATGAGGAGCTGGCGAAGGGGCTGTGGAACAACATGATGAGGTCCTTTTAAAAGTAACAATAATGATTTTGTTAGTGATCATTTTAGTCAGATAAGGTGTTCAGACTGTCAGTAAAGGCTGCAGTACAATATGCTGATAAGTAGAGCTTATACATATGATTATTTTGATTTTAATTAATGTCAAACCTGTTTTCTACTAAAAATAAGGTTTAGCTATTCAGTTTTAGAAAATAGTCAAACATCTTAATATATGGTGACACAGTGGTACAGCTGGTTAGTGTGCTTTCCTCACAGCGAGAGCGTTGCTGGGTTGACTCCCTTTGTCGGCCAGGGCCTCTCTGTGTGGAGTTTGCATGTTCTCCCTGTGCCTGTTTGGGTTTTCTCCAGGCACTCCAGTTTCCTCCCACAGACCTAAAACATGCTCAGGTTAATTGGTGACTCTAAACTACCCTTAAGTGTGACCTAAGGGTTGTCTGTCTCTCTATGTGGCCCTGCAATTGGCCGATGACCTACCCTGTCTACCCTGCTTTTGGTTCACTAATGCCGGTTATCTGGATCACCACTAAAATCTAGTCATTTTTAAGTTAAGCCATTACCAACATCTCCTGAAAATTCTGCAAAATCTGTCTTCATAATCTTGCTTACAAACAAACAAAAAGACAAACAACAAACTTACCCCTGCAAAAACATAACCTCTTTGGCAAAGGTAAAAAAACACGTATTGTCGAATAACCGTCATATTTTCCCCTCAGTTCCAGCCTGCAGGACAGAAGGACAAAATACAGACATTTTCAGAGCCAGTGACACTCATCTGCCCTCCAGAGGTACAGTTTGACACATTCAACAGCACGAAGACTCTCACTCTTGAATTTGGTTGAAGGTTAAAACTCTAAGAGTTTTTTTTGTTTTGTTTTATTCTCTCCAGGATCATCCGTACATCTACACCAGACCTGGAGCTGGATCATCTGCACCAACACTGAGACAGTTCTCTGCATTAACTCTGACTCCTCTGCTCTTTCTGTTCAATATTCTGTAGTTTAACCTGAAAAGATATCTACACTGTGAACCGACATGAACACGCAGCAACGTTAACTGTGTGCAAAGACTTTGACCACATCAGGATTACTTTATCTTTGTATAATGTGATCAGGGGAACCACTTCATAATGATCGGTTTGTAACCACATCTAATTTAATTAAATATTGACATGTTTGAGTCAATAAAATAAAAACAATCTATTTTATACTTATTTGATCTACCTATTAGAATCGCAATCAAACCTTTTATTTAAAAAAATAAATTTAAAGCCAGTTTATTGAGAAAATGTAAAAACAAAGTATTTTCTCTGTTTTTGTCTTGGTTGCAGGTAAATTATGTAATTGTGTGGTGAGAGTGTTTGTTTTGGCTTGTAATTTTTTTGTTTTGAGTTTTGAATTTTGTTTTTCATTGTGAGCTTTGTTGTCATCACATCATTATCTATACCGCATATACCATTGAAGGTCACGAGCAGATGCAGCCTTTACAGTCACTGGGCAGTTTAGAGCCACCAGTTAACCTAACAAGCATGTTTTTTGTCTTTGTGAGGAAACTGGAGTGCCCAGAGAAAACCCACCCATGCACAAGAAGAACAGAAAACTCCACAAAGAAAGGCCCTGACCAGGAGTCGACCCAGCAACCTCTCTGCTGTGAGGCAGCAGCACAACCTGCTGCACCACCATGCAGCCCTGTCTCTACTGTTATATAGTCTCAAGAATTATTGTTTATTATGATCATAATAATAAATCTTTTGTTCAACTTCTTTAACTCCTTCATGAACAGTCTATTATAAAATAATAAAATAGAATCCAATTACATTGTCACATCCCTGTCTTGTTTGAACCACATATCCCTGCAAAGTTACACATTTGTCAAAGGATTCAAAAGAAGTTTTATTTGTCATTCCAGTCTGCACTTACATGAGAAAAGAACGAAACTAGTAACTGAGGTCCCGGCATTAGCCATAAGAAGTATATAAAAAGAACAAAACAAGTAGGCAGTAAAGTACAGAATGAAATATGTGGTAAAAATACAGAATATGGATGTTTACAATACTATAATCCAAGGCTAGTAAAATCTAAATCAAATCTCACAGAGATAATAGAATAACATTTACAATGCTAACCTAAACTAGAGTCTCAATAAAATAACAATAACAAAATTCGCAACCCTTACATAATCCAAGTAAGAAAAATAATGATAATATTTACAGCAATTAACCTAAGATAAAACCTTAGTGAGATAATACTATTTCAACACTAACCTAATCTAAACTCAGTACACACTGGAGTACGAATCAGCAGCAGAGTAAGTGGAGTGCAAAAAGGCTTTGTTGTGGAAGAAGATCAGCAAATGGTTCAACAGAGCAGTTCAGTAATGTGCAACTGAGGGGAAATTTGAAATTGGAGTTTGCCAAATTATGTCCCAAATGATGCGGTAGTATGATCCCCATAATAGAGTCCTTCTGGGACCCTTTGTTGCTACATTTCCTAAACTCTGCATTATGACATCACATTAAAATTTCATGGTTACTTTTTTTTTTAATTATGTATAGATAATTCTTATACATTTTTACCTCTTTGGGCTGCATGGTGGTGCAGCAGGTACTGACGTATTTTGCAGTTTGGGTGTGTGGTTTTGTGATTTGTGTTAAGTATTTTGATTAAACAAGCCTAGTTTGCAAAACTGTGTTGTAGCACTAAGTTACACATTTATGTCCCAAATGATGCAGTAGTATGAAACTCTGCATTATGACATCAACATTAAAATTTAATGGTGACCTTTTTTTATGATTTAATTTTTTTGGGGATTTTTTCACAAAACACAACCCCCCCTATTCCCCAATCTCCATCCCCAACTATAACACGGGTCAGAAAATCGTCATTGTGGCTTTACAGGTGAACACATTCTTCACAGAATAAGTGAATAATTTCAAAAGTGTACAAATTTTCCCACTTAATTATCAACCAGATGTATTGATATAGTTCAAAAACAGGCCCCATTTAAGGAGATACTTATCCAGTCTGTCCTACATCCTAAATAACAGCCTATCATATGCAGCTATGTTTCTTTTTTTTTAATCAAGTATAGATAATTCTTATACATTTGTTCCTCTTTGGGCTGCAAGTTAGTGCAGCAGGTACAGACGTACTTTGCAGTTTGGATGTGTGGTTTTGTGATTTGTGTTAAGTATTTTGGTAAAACAAGCCTAGTTTGCAAAATTGTGTTTTAGCAATTGGAAAAACTATAGCATTAAAAAGGTTGTGAATGCAGTTTTGACATGTGTGCTGCAGGACCTCCGCGCGGCCGCTGGGGGCAGCAGAGTCACTGTTTACAGGCAGGGAGCAGCTGGCTGCACGAGCTCCGAGCTGGTAGCGTGGAGTTAGACCCAGAGAGACAGAGAGGAGGTCGCTGTAGTAGTTTTTTCAAAAAGTTACAGAAACTCGCAGGCGAAGTAATTTACCGCGTCTTACTTTCATGGTGGCAGCCTACAGACTCCGAGGTAACCAGTTGTTGCTATGAAACAGCCGTTAAAGGCGGAAAAAGTCAACATTTAGCTCGGGCTCGCTGACTTCTGCATGGTCGCTAGCTAGCTAACAGTTAGCTCCTGAAGCTACTCGGCTAGCTGGCTGTTAGCGAGGTCCAGCCCAGAAAGTTGTTTACCTCAAGCTGTGGATGTGCTCACCCCACGGGCTTTTCGCGAATTTTCTCCGGGATAAAAGAGCCAGGACCAAAAAATCACACTGGATTTAACAGTCAGGAAAGTAGCAGGATGTCCACTGAGGTTGAGCGCAGCCAGGTTGATGTAGGTTTGACAGGCGGAGCGGCGGAGAAGAGCCAAAACAAGTCCGAGGGGGCTCTCCTGCAGAAAGAGCAGGAGGAAAAGCAGCCAGGAGACGGCCACAGCTCTGAGGTAGCCAAGAGCCCATCAGACGTGCACAAGAAATGCAAAGAAAACGACAAAGAAAATGACCAAAGCGACTCGGCTGTGGAGGCTGTGAAGAGGAAAGTTGTTGAAGCTCCTCCACCAAAAGTCAACCCGTGGACTAAGAGGACAACAGGGAGGGTGCCCATCAACAACATGAACTCCAGCTCCCACGAGAAAGGTGAGTTTGCTTTATATGATGTAGTAGTGAGAGCGTATTGTCATGACTGGAGTGTACAATAAAGTTCGAGCCTCTCCCAGCAGCCAGCCCCACGTTGTTGTAGCATTTTGACAGCTTCCTTACAGAGTTATCCACTTTAATCCCCACTCCACGCCTCTGTCATACCTCATTTGGGGGTTTTAGGCATGAATGGAGTGCATAAACTTGAATGTCAAAGCTGGCAAGAGGTGTTGATGGTGGCATATTTGCCCCCATCCCCCTCTGCGCTCGGATTGCTCCAGAGCACCACGTGTTGATTGCTGACAACTGCTACTTCTTTTTGCCTTTAACTTAGCCTCTGCGAGCTAGCTCAATGACTGGATTTCCTCTCTTTAAAGTGATAGTGACACGTTTCAGAAGGTTATGGGTCTGGATGGGGACACATGGGATGATAATCTGGGTGTAAATGAGGGGATTGTGGGTGCTGTGTCAGTGTAAAAGCTAAGAAGACAGCCAGGCTAGCTGCTGCTGTAAAGACACGTTTTGCATGTCCAATGGCCTGGCTGCCTGCAGTTCCTCCCACCAGCCTGATCTCACTGCTGTCACCAGTGAAAGTATGTGAGCAAGGTGGGTGTACAGGTGGAGGAGTCTAAGTAGGTTATGGTTGTAGGATAATGGTTTTTGTCAGCTGTAGTTTGGTTAAATGATGTTTTGATGATGTATCAGTGAATAGCAAACTGTAGAGAAGTTCATTTCAACACAGAGAAGGAGTTTATACAAATTAAGTTAATTTTCTGACTCATTTAGGAAATGCAAACTAACCAGTATGCCTTAAGGGACGAATAAACATTACTACTAAACAGCTCATTCAGCTGAAACAATGTGGAGCTCATATTTCAAAGCTTATTTTAGCCAAAACCAGCATATGACAGTAACAGAAAGCATGATTTTAATACACCTTCATTTTATTAAAAATACACTTTTAACTAGGGCTAGGCAATACATCGATTAAACCATTGAATTCGAATGAAAACTCAAGATTTTTTTTCTCAACTTACTCCAATCATAAGTGTTTGAATGCTTCTTTCTTTTCCTTCTCAAACTGGTTGTTGTGCATGTGTATGTACGCACATGCTTAATTTGTTTGATGGACATGTACAATTTAGTGTACATATTACTTTTCATTGATTTGATTGTTGTTTGTTTTTTGTTTTAAGTTTGAGAAAAATAAATAAAATATTGCTGAAAATGTACGGCCTTGTCAGGTTTTGCACAAGCATATGTTTAGGTGTTTATTTGTGTCTTAAATTAGGTAAATATTGATCAGATAGTTTCATGTTACTATAATGTGAAATTAGCTCACCCTTCAGTGTTTATGCAGACAGACCTCCCTATGTTTGTACTGAATAATCAACATTTTATGACAAAATTACAGCATGCATTTTAACTATAAGAGGGAAAGTCTGTTTAGTTTTGTTACATATTTTGATAACATAAAGGCCTAACTGGATTCATGTAACTTTTGTGTCACTTTGAAGGCCTTTTTTTTCAGAGGAAAAAAGTAGTTTAAAACTGTAAATTGAGTTTTGTTGAAAAAAATCAGGGATATTATTTTTAGGTCATATCGCCCAGCCCTAATTTTAACATAAACAATAAATTTAATCACAGTCAGCCCAATCTACTGTCAGAAAATCAGCTTTTTTTAGTAAGCATAATGTTAAATAGGGGTGTACAATGCTGTTTTTTTGCAGATATCCAATATACTGATGTTTCTCCACTCATTATCGCTCATACCAATACGAATGTTGTTCATCAAGAGCACAAAGTCTTTTCCTTTATTTCATTTTGACATTCTGTTTGTGTGAAGAACAGATGTAAAACCAGGAAAACAACATTTAACTCTTGAAAAAATGAAACTCTTGATTTTCAAATGTACCCATGCAGTGATGAGAAGGTGAATCAATGTGGCAGATTTGTGTATTTTGACGATATATGACCACTATGTATGGGCAATATATTGACTGTAAATATCTAGAAAAATTCAAATATTGGCTGATACATATATTTGCGTTTTGGGCCAATATCTACTGATACAGATATCCTACTGATAATATTGTGTATCTCTGTGGCTAATATATGAGGCTAATTTATGGTCAGTAAATATCAGCAGAAGTTTTCAAACTTGTTGTTACAGAAATTTGACGTTGGAAGCAATTATCTCCCAATTCAATATTATACTGATAATAATCATCCCTAGCTAAAACAGAAAAATACATTAACTGTAGGGATGCACGATATTTGGGTTTTGCAAATATCTGATTCGCTGATATTTCAAAATCCATCATTGCAGTTATCAAATATTAAAGTAAATATTCAGTGATGATTAGGGAAAACATTATAGTAGAGATTATTTTGCCAATATTACAGCAATATTACAATATTACATTTTCAGTGTTGTCATGATGGTGGGGATGTGCTTTTTTTGGCCAAAAATAACACGAAACACCTTGTAAGAATTTCCACACGAGAAACATTATATCATTTCACAAGCTCAGAGAAATTGACTCAGTCTATGGTTGAGGAGTAGATAGAAATGAAGACCGCAAAATTGATCAACTTATTCTCAATATAAGGTTCAAATAATTATAAGAACTTCTCTAAGACTGAATATCAGTAACATGAATAATTAGAGTTCAGTCTGCACATTGTGGCTTCTTCTCTCAATGTGTCCTGCTTTAATTTCATTTAATTTGCTTTAATTTAATACATCATTTGTCTGGTTGTATCACAATTTTTGATGGAGAGCAAGTATCACTGCTGATATGAATAAATTATCAGTATTTCACTGACTGTTAAACTTAAGGCTGATCTGTAAAAAAACAACTTTGCTATTTGGGGATATCAGTACGGATGTTTTTTAATGACATCGTTAATTTCCAGTGCCAGCATTTTCTCACATGTTTGAAGCAAAAACAGATCAGAGTTCATCCAACAATTTACTTCTGCTGCCCCATTAAAAGAAAATGTGTCTGGATCAGCAGTATGGTGCTGCATTTGATTTATATCACTCAACAAACAAACTCTTCAGCTGACATCTGTTCATCCTGCTTATACTCTGATGTTTGCAAAACGGGCCGCCACAGATGTTAAACTGATCCACTGATCATTACTTCAAAATTACTCTTTACACTATTAAAACCCTGGTGCAGTCCCTTAATTTCTGTAACAAAACACCTAATACCAAATCAGTCCATATTCAAATGTATGTGAAGACATTCAACTCTCCCCTGAATGTAAAATAGAAAGGAAATTCTGCACCCAGATGCCCTTGAAACATGATCCACAAATGGACTTTACGGTCATCGTAGACTTCAAACTATAAAGTTTAACCTAAGATGCAAGAAATTTTAGAAACTCAGTTGATTAGGATAAAGGGCGTTTGCCCAAAATTTTACAAATGATCTCCTTTTTCTTCCTTCTCACAAATTAATCAGCTGAAATCTCTGTTGATGTCTCATTTGATGGTGAGTCACATAACATACAAAACTTAACGTTAAGTCAAACTTTAAGTCACTTTCACTGTCAATTTCTGCCATTTTAACAGGTCATACAGAAAAAAAATCAAAAAATGTTTCTCATCACCCCTTGGTGTGATAATTTATGTACATGGAAAAAAAATAGGTGTGAATATGTACAATGTAAATACAAAAATTACATGCTTATATATGGCCGAGGTAAAAGTATAAAAGATAAAAGAAAAATATGCAAGGACATAAATTCTAGATACAAAGTGGCTGTGGTTGAGATAAATATGAAAAAAGGCACTGTTCAAACTTAGTAAGAGAAAAATATGTACAGGCAAATATACATATATGCATATATGTTAATTACACCACTGCTGCGTCAGTGGTGTAAATTGCTATGAAAGGGCATGAATTTGTTAGCAAATACTGATGAACAATTTACATTGAAACCTCAACCGTCAGTGAGTGAATGTGAGAGCAAATAGGTGTGAATGGACCTGCGGTATAAAAGCACTTTCAGCTGTCAAAAAGACCAGAAAAACAATTTATACTCTCAAGTCCATGAACATTTATGGTCATCAAGAACTTTGGACTCCTGCAAACTGTCTAAATCATTCAAAAACATAAACAAAAATCCTGTGTGTGTACTTTTGAATACCATTTTTATAAAATTAGCACATATTAATCATTTTAAAAATTATTGGTATCACTGCGTGCAGAAGTGTAATGATCCTGAGTCAGATTTAAACAAAGTGAGAGGACAGAAGTGGGTTAAATTTGTTTTGCTTTCTTGCCCGTTTCTCCCAAACCTTGTCATATTTTTTTTCATTTTGGACAAGTTTGTGTTGAACATTTGTTATTTCAAACAAAATTTCACCATAATTACTGGTGCCTAGCAGGGACACACAGTACTGGATTTTTGACAATATCCAATCTGCCGATAATTCTAAACTCATTATCGCTGATACTAATATCAATTGGCTGCAAGTATGCAGTCTTCACTTCACAAAAATTGACCTGTTCCTTACATTGTGACAGTTTATATGTCTTACAAAAAGGATGTGAAATGAGGAGAACAAATGATACTGTTATTAATGATATTTTTAATGATGATATTGATAATATCATTTACTTACTGCTTTACTTACTTACTTTTATTTTGTTTTTTCCTTCATAAGGGCGTGCATGTTGCAACCTGCTTACTTTATTTTTTACTTATTTTTATGCTCTTATCTATTTTAATGTCTTTATTTGACATTCTTACTGCTATAATATGTATAAGAGCAGCTGAAACAACCAAATTTCCCTTTGGGGATTAATGAAGTATTTCTGATTCTGATTTTACTAACATAGACGGTCAGTAAAGATAAGGTGAAGCATTATGGTACGTTCATACATTATGACAACATTTCAGCCGATCTACAGAATATAAATGGCTGGTGTGTATGGCTTTAAATCTTGGAAGTAATTCTCATATCTGCAGATAATGATAATTAGCTTTTAAAGCCATTATTGGCCAATATTGATATTGTACCGATAATATGCATCTGTAGTTCTAAGGTAGCTTTTTTAAATTACCCTGTTATCAAATGGGTGTCCATAACATTTGGATAACTACCTCCTTGATAAAATAAAATTGCAGCACCAAATTTGGACAAGACATTTACTGAGTATTAGACTTGGCATATTTATTATTTTGAATCAATACAATGTAAACCATATTGTTTTAAACCATATTGTCTTTTCCTTCACCTTGTTTAAAATTATATCTTACATGCCATAAAAACTTAAATTGTTGCCCAGCCCTGTATTTAATTCTAAATTGGTGAAATACACCTTTAAATTAGTGACGTTTAGAGATCAGAGCTGTCTTGATTAACTCCTGCTCTATCTTATCTTACGAAATCACAGAGTGTTTCATTTCCTGTTGGTATGTTTAAAGAAACAGCTCGGCTCACTTCACGTGTGAGGATTTATTGATAGTGTGACTAATTTATAGTTCTGATCACATTTTATTGGTCATATTTTTCTAACAGTTGGCTCAGAGGTGAAGCAGCAGCAGCTCAGACGGTTGCCCAAAGTTGAGCAGTGAATGTGTGTCAGAGCAGGGAAGCTATATTTGAAGCATTCGACTCCGGCCGAGTGCTCAGGCATCATTTTACAGCGTTACTGTACCACCGGCTCTTTGGGTGGAAGTCTGCAGGCTGCGGGGGTCGGGGGACATACACCCAAGTCATGTCGAAGCCTCGCTTGGCCCTGCATCTCTTATCAATCCGACCATTCTCTGCAGAGCGATAGGGACTGTCGGGCTGCAGCGGGCCACTCCCAGCCTGCAGAGACACACATGCATTCTGCCGCTGGCTGCACACAAAACAACCACAACTAGTTCAGTCCCAGGCGGAGAGAGAGGGAGAGAGGAGAGAGGGGGGATATTTATGCATCCTGTCCTGACAGAAATCCCCAACAAGCAGAGAACACATGAGAAAATGAGTGGTTAACTCCAGCAGCCTGCTCGCTGGTGATTTGTTGTCCTGTTCTGATGTGATGATGTCTGTCTCACTTATTGATTCTGTGTCTGCAGATCAGCAAAACGCGCTGAAAGTCGTCCGTGCCAGCAAGCCCAGAACGAGAAAATCCAGCAAGGTAACAGTCTATACTTTCTTTGTTGTTTTTGCTCCCATTTTAAGCCTCAAAGTTTCAGTCCTTAAAAAAGGCCCAAACATGATATGTACAAACAGGAGGAGTCGCAAACTAAATTGTCAAACTCTTGTACAAGTCTTAAGAAGAATGAAAAGGAAATATTCAGAGCAGGGAGCTGTGTCCAATTTCTGTCTATGTTTGAAAGTTAAACATTTACAGCTTGTTTTTTGCTCTGTATCACATCTTTTCAAAGTAATCCCCTGGCTTTTTGTTTTTGTTCTCTTCTTCTTCTCTTGTTTTGTCACTCAAACCAGCCTCTTCTGTCAAAAATTAAAATTTGGACAGTTTCTTTCCTTTTTGTTTTAATAAGATGAAAAGGCAGAACTGTGGATATATGTTGTTTATAATATGCCAAAGCCAAAATCACAAATAAAACAAGACTTAGTTACTGTTCAGCACTGGAATAAAATCATTCAATATTTCAAACTTTAATGTACAGTAGGTCTGCAGGATCTGAGAAAAATATGCAATTTGTGATGATTTAGTTGTGTACAGTGGTGTAGGAAAACACGGAAGTGAGTTAGAATTTAGCACTTCCTGGTTCCCAAGGCCAAAAGTCTATGAAATTTTTTTGGAAGCCATTTTGGATAAAAAGCTGAAATAAGGTGTGTGATGAACACAAGATTTTAATGTGTAGTCTGAAGTACTAAAATGCTTTGAATAGTACCTTGCTTTTGAATTTTTAAAGCGTTATTGTGTTTTTCAAAGGGCAAATGCTAATGAACTGCTAGCAAGGACGATAAGGAACAAGAATTCATACATACACATCCACGAGGACCAACTTAGTCAGGTCATTCAACAGGAGGTTACATCTTCACATTAAAGATTGATAATTTTGTAAGTCGAACCAAAATGTTGTAATTCTATAATAGCCTAATAATAGTTTTTACTCAAGCTGATTAAGCTTAAAATATCAGAACAAACAGCGCAAGTTTCAATTTCTACTAAATTATCCTGAAACAAAGTCTGAGGTCGCTAATAACCAGCTTTAGCTTCCTCTGATGCTCTCAAAAGATGTTAAAATAGAGCTGGAACTCCATGTCTATGGTAAACTAGCCCAATCACATAATTGAAAAAAAAAGAGTATTTATTGCAATAAATTGTTGCTATGTGTTTATTTTGAAGGCTCATATCACAGTAATGCTTAAACCATGACTTTTGCACAGACCTTCTTTGGTGCAATACTTCAAAAAATATATTCAAATATTTTTTTATCAATTTTAAGATTGCAGTAGCAAAAATTAAGCCTGAGGCATCAAATATCAAGTAATTTCTTATCTTCCTTCTCAAAAAAAGGTCTGAATTCCTCAAACACCATCTTGTAGAAGACATACAGTGTGCTTTAGTTGTGGATTTATTTCTCTCTGTTGTACCTCTCTTATGAAATAAAAGAAGGTTTCAACATTTTTGGTTCCCCTTTTCTATCAAGAGAAACATGAGATGAAGTCATACTTAAAAAAGAGAGAGAAAAGAGATTTGCTGGTATGTACAGATATTCCCGTGAAGAGTAGGATTATCACAATACAAGCATTTAAAACTTTTACATCACAATGGTAGAAATAAAAAATAACATCAGTATTCTTGTCAAATATTTGACAGAATATTTTCTGTTAATCTCCAAAAATTGCTGCCAAAAATTTCAGTACTGAAACCTTGACGGTGTTGGTGTGCATATTGTCCCATGCCTTGGAGTACGCTTTAAATGCTTTTGATTGATTTATCATCCTCCATAACACTGCTCACTAAAAAGCAATACAGTTTTGGTGCTTTTTGACTTTATTGATCATAAAAGTAACAGCAATTGTGTCGTGTTTAGACACAGGCCTTACTGGTGTGTTTATACAGCTATTTTTGTGAAGAAAAAGGTTTTCACAATACCAGACTTTCAAACTGTGATACTTTATTGGTAAAAAAATAAACTATATAGCTGTACTATTTAGTGGTCTCCTTCATAATGTCTAAATTTCTCAGGCAAAAGATAAGAAAACTTTGTCGGCCTTTGCAGAAATGTTGTCAGTTTATTGTGATGTCTAAAAGTGTGCCAGCAATTTCTAAAAAGTGAAACAAAATACACAGTATTGGGTGCAAAGGATTTCTATTTATGTAGCTTGATGTTGTTTCACTTTAACTAGAACTATATCGTTTGTAACTCAGTTATTGTTACAACCATATTTTCCCTTTTTTAATTTACTTCTCTAATAAAAAAACTATGCAGCTCAGCAGATAGTTCAGCTCTATCTATTATTAAAAAAACATAGTCTGTCTAATATTTACATTTGGTATGTTTATTAAATACTCATGTTTTTGACAACCTTGGAGTAAACACTGTAGATATGTTTTTTCATCATCAGTATTTTATGATAATTTATCCTAAAGCAGAATCTACTGTCAGCCTCCTGTCCCTTTTCTGTAGTATCACAGCATTTGTCTTGTGTCGAGCTTTAATGAAAAGTAAATTATTCCCCGTTTCTCTCCTTAAATACTCAAACATGTGGGCTCTTTGAAGCAAAGTTGTCACATGGGTCACATGTTCATGTTTCAGCAGAGTAACTCCTGCCAGGTATTGACATGCAGGATGGGAAATTAACATCTGCCACAGTCAAACGTTTGCTGGTTTGAGCTGCCAACAGGCTGTTTTGTTTGCCTTTTTTCCCAACCTGTTTTTCCACTGCAGTTGTTTGGGAGAAAGTGGACCGAGTGGTACATACAGACGGTGATAGAGGTTAATGCTTGTGCACTTGAGATGTCCCTGTTGTAGGAGCAGGCATACACACAGTAGATCTGTGCTTGAATTTTACCCTCGTGACCCACGATGCAACCTTTGACACCTTCATGGTCAAAGTCACATCCCTAAGAAGATATGTTACACTTCAGCTTCAGTTACTGCTCTTACTTTAAGGGCTTAGAGACATGTTTGTGTGCTTTAATGCCATGAAATGTTAGTTTAAATGTGACTAAAAATAACCAGCTAGATTTCTAGATTCATTATGTTCATCACTACTTTGGATGTGGGTAAAATATTTCCTCTGAGTTATATTTAATAGGTAAATAAATATGACGGATGTTAAAGTATAGCAAAAATGAAAAAATTTCTGTCCTGGTATATACAGCAGCTCTAGACCAGGAATGATCATCCCCTCAAAACATCGAGTCCGAGTAATTTCTGCTCCGGAGTTGTTGTTGACAAAGCTGATATCAGAAGTCCCATTAAATGGGCTGCTGGTTTGGCGGAGCGGGTTGTAACCATGCAACACCAAATGTGAAGGCTCTTGCCTGTGAGAGATTCTCACTGGAGGTTAATTTGCCCACTCTCTCTCCCCCTTTCTGTGTCCATCGACTGTCTCTCCACCACCAGTAAAGGCCAGACATGACTAAAAAATATCTCAAGAGTCCCATTTAACTTCTGATGAAACAACAGGTGGACGTCAATTCAGGAGGGCCGGGGGAGACTGGGCAGTTTCAGACAGCTGCTGGCACCGTAAAGAGGGGAAGAGGGTGAAGTACTTTTGCTGGGGATGGTTCGCCTTGAGTGTAGAAGTGCTCAATCATGTGGAGGAAAATGTAAAACATGCTCAAAGACATGTGAAACTTGAAAAAGCATTATATGGGATTTTTTTTTTATTGCCCCAACCATCCTTGTTGTTAAACAAAGCCTTAAAGTGTCTCAAAGAAGGTCCAACATCTTCACACCTTAGGATGTCACATTGATTTCATGAGGGCGTTATACCTGCATCAGTTCACAGTGCAATACAGCTTGGATGCACATGACACAGCACATACACATGAAAGCAGAGACACACACTTGCAGCCCTCCTGCTGAGCCCGCATGTCCCCCTCTCTCCAATATTATGCCTCTGATACTGCCTCTGGAGATGGAGCAGATGGGAGGGCGACTCATTCCCCCCCATTCATGAATCATCACAAGGGTGCAAACGTAGCATCTTGAAACAGCAGTGTGAATGGGGTTTAAATGTCCAATCAGATTACTATATTAGACACCTTATAATCAAAGCTGGACATCTCTTGCCTGCTGGCCTGGACACACTATTGACTAACTCAGGGTCGGTCCACTCAGTTAGGGCTGCCACAAACGATTATTCTGATAATCGACTAGTCAACGATTATTTTTTGCGATTAGTCGACTAATCACATCATGCATGAATTGCAGCTTACCGCACCAGCATGCAGCTGCTCTTGTATAACCATCATTAGCTTCCAGCTTGAAGTGTTTAAGGTATGTGCTAACTAAAAATAAAGACAATTAAGATGGTAGTTCATTCAACTTTTAATGAACTTTGCAGCTGTTATAACGTTACAGCAAACACATAACCTATGTGTTCTCAAGCTTATGAAATCGTCATTGTTAATGTCACGTTTACAGCTATAAGTAAGAAGCTCGCTGTACACAGAACAATGCCTCAGCTATTTATAAATCCAAGGTATAGATACACTTCAGCTTCTACAACACTGAAGGAACCGACAAAATCTATTTTTGAGACATTATTTTTTATATCGATTATTGCCGAATTGCTGCATAGCGATTGTATTGTTATCCTGGACTGTGTATCACAAGTAGTATCGTATCGTATTGTGAGGTACCCCATGATTCCCATCCCTAGTACAAAAGGTTATTCTTACTGCCCAATAAGAAAAAAATCTTCTCTAAATCAGCAGTGAGATGTGCCAGATGTCAGAGCTAAACTGGTATGATACAATAGGTAAACGTCTGAGACTGATAACTGCTCTTCGAATATGAATTTTCATGTGGCCGATGTTTGTAAAAAGAGAGGACATCGGCCAATCTTGATGTTGAACCATTGCCGGTGTGCATCCCCTAATTTTATTGATAACAATGCTGTTATTGATTATGCTTATTAAAGCAATTCTTTATCAATCACTTTGATCCCCGTGGATTTTCTGTGAGGGTAAATATAGGCCAACAATGTTAGACACATGGCGCTCCTGATGTTTAATGCCAGGCTGCCTAGATGGATGCCTCTAAGAGTTGCTGAAAGTCACACGGACAGAGACACCAAATGTTTGCACTTAGCATCAATTTGTGATAAAATAATGCACAGTTTTGATCACTTCCGTTTACTGTCTTTACTTGTCTATGACTTCTTAGTTATCATTTCTGCTGTGTGACTTCCTTGATTTACAAGGCATGCCGAGCAAAGTAGAAGAAATTGGTAAAGAAACTGAGCATAAAAACAAACTTTATTGATTTCATGCTGGAATATTTTTTTGTTTCAGACCCCGACTTGTAACTGAAATCAAAAACCAATGATGTTTCAGCCTGCAGCAGCCCGTGGCTGTAAATTTGACTGAACAAACTCTGTTGTAGATCGCTGTGTTTTATTAAAAACGGAGGAGAAAGTCCTGAAAACACACACTCTTAACTACCTCTTGCCTTTTCTTTTTTTGTCTCTTGGATTAGTCCGTCCCAGCACTAATAACTTCTGTAGCTCTGAAACCAGACAGCGACTATAGCAGAAGTACCAGTCAGGCGGTATCAGAACGGAGACGGAAAGAAAAACTTGTTTAACATTTTAAATGGTTACAAGTGGACTCGTTCTATTAGAGCTGGGCAATTAATCAAGTTTTAATCTTAATTATAATTCCTGCCTCCCACAATAATGAAAACTAAGGAATTGAGATTAAAAGATTACTGTGCCACATGACATTTTTAACCTTTTTTTCCCCATAATTATATTACTTTTATTATATTATTTTTACAAGCATATTTCTATGTATTGTCTGTTCTTTAATGTTAGTGTCAAAAGAAATGAAAGCATTTATGTGTGTTTTAAAATCAGGGCCTAAGCGTGTTTCATAATCGTGATCTCAATATCTGTTAAAATAATCACAGTCATTATTTTTGCCATAATCGAGCAGCCCTACAGTCCACTATTTTGGCCTCTCTATACCGTCAACAGAACCCTCTCAGTCCTCCTGCTGGCAAAAGCAAAATAAAGAGCCTGCAAGTACATAAGGTTAAAGCAGGGGTGAATCTGAACTTTCTGGTATATCTATGGGCTGTTTGTCACTTCATAAAAAAAACCTTCATAATGGTTTATTTACATTGTAATACAGCTTTAAATCAAACTTTGTCCCAGCTGTGAATTTAGAATCTTCTGTAGGAGCGTAAGCATTTTTGTAAAACAAGAAAGCTTGACATGCCAACTTTTCCCTTGATAAATTGTTGAGGGTCCCTCGTTGTGTTTTTAAAGTCAGGTGGTGTGGCGCCACATTTTTCTATGAATGAGCACATAAGGACACGGTAAAAAAGCAACAGTGAGTCAGCACAGGCGAAGAAGAACAAAACTGATATCTCACAAAATCAAATTTAACCATGGGAAAATTTTTAGCTTGCCTGGAAAGACCTCTGTGCATGTGTATATATACCAAAGCAAATTGTTGTAGCTCAGGGCTACACAGACTGCTTCTTAGTTAAAACTGAATGTAAACAGAGTATCTGTTTACAAAAAATACTCCACAGGGTGCCTTTAACGCCCAGTGAACTGAATGCAAACAAAACTACAGGAGCTTTACAATCTTATTTAGAAAAAAAAATGAATTGAAGGAAGAAGAAGAAGATCTGGGGTTAATTTAGGACAGTTATTTCTGCTAATTGCCCTGATGTCAAAGAAAGACTTAGTCGACATAACTTAGTGAGCAGCGTGTAACCCATACCTCAGATACTTTACCTGTGTTGACCCCGTAGGTGAAATCTTAAGTGCTGTTTAAGGGCTCGGCTTGTAAACAGACAAACTGGGGACAGCTTCTTGCAGGGTTGTCAGGATACCAACGTTTTCAATTCTGACATGATTCTAGTAAAAATCAAACTATAATTTAGGACCATTGCAGCAAAAATGACCCCCTGGGCACCCAAAACTGCAAAAATACCTCTGCTAAGGATGTTTTGCTTTTGCTGGCATTTGTCAGTCTGTCTGTCTGTTTGTCTGAAGGCAAGATAACCCAAAAACTTTATCATGGATCTTGATGAAATTTTCAGGGAATGTCGGTCAAGACACAAGAAAAAAGCCTTAAGATTTTGTTGGTGATCCGAGTATGTATCAAGCATTATATAAGAATTGATTAAAATTGTACAACAGGCCAGTTTTCCACAATTTTTGTTAATAACTTAGTCAAGTGTCAGAAGTGTCTTGGCAGAGGTTTGTGCTGTCTGAGCACTTCTAGTTGTATATGTAAATATTAGAAGGACTCCATGTCAGTATATGATGAAAATAGCTCAGCTCTCAGTGTAATTAGATTAGCCTGCCCATGTTAGAACGACATGATCAGCATTTTATGACACACAATTTAACGTTAAGAGAGATATTCTGTTTGGTTTTTGAATATATATTGATAACATAAAGGCAAAACTTGATACATATAATTTTTGTGTCACTTGGAGTGTTTTTTTTTTTTTTCTTTTTTTTGAGAGGGAAAAAATCGATTAAAATCATACATCGAAAGAACAAAAATTGTGCTGGGAAAAAAATGTGGAAAAAAAATCTGGGATTTCATTTTTAGGCCATATTGCCCAGCCCTACATATCAGACATCAGCACACTGATCTAAATCTTTTTTAAAGAGCATAACCACTGTGTTTACTGTTGAAAAATAACACCTAATTTTTGAATTTCTGTTTTCACTGCTTTGTTTGTGATTTAGAGGTTCTCCTTCACACCACTTAATCAATCATCCACCATTGTTTGCTCTCACTATCCCTCTTTTCGTCTTGATGCAACATCTCTGAGTTCAAAAGGCTGCAAATATTCCTGTTTATTTATCAGTTACTGTGGTAATTTTCAGTCAAATTGAGAGGAAAAGCAGGTATTGTTTTATTTGAAGCATGTTGTGTTTAAAAGCATTTAATTTATGTATAGATCTGCTGATGTCAAGGTGAACTCCAAGGCAAAATCCCTTTGGATGGTCCTCATTTAAAAGCCAGAGTACTTTGGTTATGCTCCCCTTCACCTGAGTCCGAAATGTAACCACGTAGGATAAGATTCTTTGGTTTTGCACCCGAGGTTGGTTCATTGTGATAAAAATATTCAGACTGCAGTTTTTAGCAACTTTAACTCATTTCTTTGTAACCTTGATCCCATATCAGGCTGTCCAAATTGACAGCATTCACTTTACTGGAAAGTGGCCTGGCCTTTATCGTTGTTTGCAGTTTCCTCACAGATCATAGCACTGACCTCCTTTTCCTCCCGCAAGGGTCTTTACCTGGAGAGCATCTGAATCCAGCTGACCCACATTCATGATAAAATCACTAAAACGAAGATTATAGGGGATACACTTGTGCATTTTAAATCAATGATATTTGATGCTAACTTGGTTTTTATTTTATTTTTTTACAGTCAAGTGACTTCAGTGATATCACAAACTGGCCCACACCTGGTGAACTGGCCAAAGAGGTACGACAACTGTGTGACTGAGTGTGAGTGTGGCTGACGACTGTTCAGAGGAGCAGAGTGATCTGCTGCAGAATTTCTTGGCAAGATTAATTTTTTTAAACCAAAGTATGATGACCAACAGAGTGCTGGCAAAGTACACCTGCATTAAGAATATTTCCAGCCAAGAATAATCCAAATTTATTGAGGAAAACTCACTTTTTGTAAATTAAGTGATTTGGTGTTTTTAGTTAGACAGATAGAGGAGTGGAAAGAGTCGGAAAAAAGGGAGAGGGAGTGGGAAATTATGTTTTTGGAAAGAGAAATAGGTCAGATTTGACCCTGTGCTGCCCACTCTAAGGACCACATCCTCGTACTTGGGGGACGTCGCCTAACATTCCCTCTCTGTTTCAAAAGAATAGTACTTGGTGTGTTTATCCTACATTATTTTTGAGATATGCATTCATGTAAAGGATGTGAAGCTTTTCAAAGTGCAAAAGAACTATTTCATACAAGTGTCTCAATAAGAAACATGTCTAATTGTCTTAATAAATGTGGTTTGTTGTAACTTGGTTTACTTTTGGTAAAGGGCTGAAACTTATAGTAACTTTACTCTTTGCTTTTTTTAGTGAATGGTTGATTGGTTGTTTCAAAAGGTATTGAAATTCAGTTTGTCAAGACGGTCAAAGAATGACATAAAAATGACACAAAGAAAAACCAAAATAAAAGTGAATAAATCGTCAAAACTCTAGTTTTGCTCCAAATATTTTTGATCATTTATATTTCAGAAATTTGAGCTTCCAGTTCTTATTGTAGCCTTGATTAAGTTTCACACTTAAATATTTTAAAATTTCAGGATTCTGTAAGGGATGCACAATATTATCTTAACAATATTGATGTTGGCAGATATTTGCCTTAAAGTTCCAGATTTTTGCAGATATTAAAAGCTGATATTTAGCCATAGAAATTGGACATAAATAGCCCATATAATGGCTGGAATATTGACCTCATCATCCATGAATACTGAATGTCCACTTTTATAATTCAGAAAAATTATTATAATTCAGAGTAAAATGCTGTTTTCTTGCTTTAAATCTGTTTCTAACACAAATGGCCTGTCCTATTAAAGGAATAGACTATCTTTGATTCAGTAGAAGCTTTGTGCTAATAACAAAAAAATATCTGTATTGGCGAAAACAAGTTTGGAAGTTTCAGCATATAGGGTATCAACAAAAATACAATATCATGCATCCCTAGTTTCTATCAGTTGAATTGGTCATATTATACTTTTCCAGTTTGGCCTCTTGTGGCATTTACATTTCTCCTCTTCATAATAGAGCACTTCTATGCACAAGACAAAAACCTTGCAGTATCAGATCTCCTCCCTCTTCCCCCTACGACCCAGTAGCTGCCATGTACAGCTTGTTCCCCAGGCACCCAAAATAGACCTACTAGTGTGACATCATACCATTGTTACATTTGCAGTTGAAGCCCATTGGCTCAAGTCCGTTCAAAGTGGCAGCAGCTCTCACAGAGTGTCTCAGACAGCATGAGAATAGAGGTGGATCAGGGATACTTGGTATGTAAAACTAGAGGGTTTTTGAACTTCAGTGATTGTCTATGTTCCCTCTTAGTCATCCATTGAATTGATGGACCCAAAATAAGTCAAAATATAACCTTTTGAATTCCTCATTCTGCCTGTAATCATACATTTTCGGATGTCATATGTGTAAAAGTGTAATTTAGTGTTTCCTCAAGGTCGATTAGTTACGAGTGATGGTCTACCAATAAGTACAGACAATCACACAAGACATTCAGAAAAAAAAGGTGGACCTCAGGGTAGCATGTGTTTAGTACTGACTGTTGGAGACTCATTTGATTTTAACTTTTAGTTGCAAATGTCGGACCCAGAAACTATGCAGATTCCATGATTTTATTATTTTCTACATACTGACCAAATGGTAGGGAAACAAGGGTGAAAAGTTACTTGAGATGCCAACAAATGTAAAGTGCAAATTTTTTGCCCCCTAATAAGAATTGGAGTATACTAATAAAGCAAAAAATTCCTTATTATAGCACTTAAGAAAATGTACATAAGCAGATTTTGATGATGCATATGTAAATAAATGATTTGTTTTCATTTTCAGCTGCTTTTTCTGGGAAAAAATAAAAAAGTTACAGCAGGGTTTTTCTAATCTCTGCACACTAGATGGAGCACTTAAAACATCAAGGCTTTTTAGAGGATTTTACTGCTTTTTCATCAAACATTTTATGCTATATTTCTACTTGCACTGCCACACAAATAATCAATGAATCAATTAAATTAGTCAAAAATAATACATCTATTATCAAAAAAAATTCTGCTGAACCATTATTGTAAAAAAATAGAATAGATGGCATCTTTTTTATGATAAAGTGACATATTTGCATATAAATGGCTCTGCACATCATTTCTTGAACTAAATCTTGAGCTTAAAGTGAGACCCATTGTTGTTTTATTCTGACAAAAAATAAATTTGATATCTTTTAAAACTTAGTCCTTGAATTTGTCTCCTTGAAGTTTTTTAGTTTTTTGGGGTTTTTTTTAAGAAAAACCCAAACTCCCAAATTAATGAAATATATGTTCATAAAAAGAGATTGCGGTACCATATTTATAAAGAGAAATGTTGAAAATAAAAAGGTTATATGTAGTTTCATGTGTCTTACTCTTTAAAACTGTTCTGTCCTTCAGCAACAACAAAATGTCCTCAACAACAATGGGAAGAAGCCTCCATCCTCACGCAGAGAGAAGGACAAGAGGAGGGAGCGACCGGACAGGAAATCAGAGAGCAGCCATGACGGCGGCGAGAGCAAAGAGAACCAGGAGTCTCAGCCTGACCCGCTGGGAGATCTGCCCAAAGACGGAGAGTCCAAGACGGGACAGGACGCGAAGAGCGCCGCCCTGAAGAAGAGAGGAGGTGAGGGTGAGTTTTTCTCACTCCGTGGAGCATGTAAGAAAGAACGGATTGCACTTGTGGTCTCTTAACAGTGAAATCATGAAATATAGCATAAACTAAGAGAAAGGAGATGAGTATCTGTTTGATTATGTCTTTAAATAGTGACTTTTGCTTCTTCTACTAATTTTGAAGATTTCACTCGACAGAGTAAATCAAAAATGTTGATTGCTGCACAGTCAGAGCATGAAAATAACCAAAATGATCAGCGCTGGTAATTGCAGATTGATGCATGCTATTCCTTGATAATCTGATGTGTTGCACTTTCCATGATTTAAGATGATAATACAGATATTTAGACAAGAAATAACAGGAATTTAGTTTATATGGGGGCAAATAAGTGTCCCCATACTTAATCGCTTCTGTGGGTCAGAACCAGAGATGAAGTTCAGAGTTTTGTTCCAAGTTAGCTGAGATTTTCCTCAATGGTTTCCTATAAAGGTTGTTGGTGTGTTTTAAATTGATTCGGTCCAATTAAAGGGCAAAAAGGTGTAAGTCTGCATTGACGTCAAAATGCTAAGAATTGACCCTTTATCAAGCCCCGCCCTGTACAGGAAGTGAACTTCTACAAAGCACCCCCCCTTTTAGTAACTGTTACTAGGTTAGACACAATGTTGTTTTTCTGCCCCTCTCCCAGTTATCACAATTGAAAACTAGAAAGCAAACCTCTGCCAAGGTAGCTCACATATTGCTGTTACATCTATAAGCAACAATTAGACGATAAAGTTAACATAATATGATTCATTGACCCTGAAAACCCACAACTAGCACTCAGAATCATGGTGATATCATTATTAGTTAGACCGTTTTTGAGCAGAAACAATCGTTCACTAATGGTGGTTATCTGTATCACCACCAAAATGTTATCATTTTTAAGTTGGGCCATTACCAACATGTCCTGGAAATTTCAGCAAAATCTGTCCAGTAGCTTTTGTGTAATCTTACTAAGAAACAAACAAACAAACAAACAAACGTACGCCTGCAAAAACATAACCTCCTGAAGTACAGTTATTCATCAAAAATTATTTTGATTCTTTTTCAGATTTGACCGAAGGGGTAGAATAAAGACAAAACTACGGCTGGATGTATGATGATATCTCAAAATCTTTATGAATCTGTTCAAATAATGAAGAATATAACTGGTGAATGACCTTATTGAAGTTATCCTACATCAGCTTTTCACAGTAACAAGAATTATTTAATCATTTCTGTTAAATATTCCGAGAACACAGAATAATATTAGTATTAAAATGTTTGTTCTTACCGTTGAGTGTAGAGAGGTTGTCTTTGTGATTTTCAATGTTTAAGTAACAAAATTAAGATAATTTAACAGTGCTTTAAAACAGACTGCATACTCAGACACTGTCTGACTGGAGTAACCAATCAACGGCTGTTTTGAGGAGGGGCTCTTCGATTGTGATTGGTTGGTCAGTGAACCAATCAGAGAGCCAACAAAGGGTCAATTGTCATCCATAATGGTAGTCACTTATATATCAATGAGGGCTGAAATATTCTGAAAAAAAATAACACTGCAATATTTTTATTTTATTTTATTGTTTTTTGTGCGACATGCACCAGTCAGGCGTAACATCATCGTCACCGACAGGTGAAGTGAATAACTCTGATCATCTCCTTGTCATGCCACCTGTTAGTGGGTGGGATATATCAGGCAGCAAGTGAACATTTTCCCCTCAAAGTTGATGTTAGAAGAAGGAAAAGTTGGAGCGCATAAGAATTTGAGTTTGACGAGAGCCAAAGTGTGATGGCTAGACGACTGGGTCAGAGCATCTCCAAAGCTGATGCTCTTGTGATGTGGTCCCGGTCTGCAGTGGTCTTTTTTTTTTTTTTTTTTTTTTTTTTCCAAGTTTCTTTCAGAAGTTTCTCTGAAAAGTTGATTTTTTTTTTTTCTAAGCATAGACCAAACTGAAAACACATTTTTTTTGGTTCTTAGAAATGAGTCGTCACTGCTCTTTTCCTACTCTCCAACAAAGTACGACATGTCTGCAGTCAAACTTTAGAGGTACTAGTTGGTGGATTTTGTTGCCTTTGGAGAGAGGAGTCTGGCAAATGATTCCCCCAACTTCCAGTCGTTATGCTAGGTCAAGCAAAAAATATCCAGCCTGTAGTTTCACACCAAAACCTCAAAAAGTATTTTTTATTAGTTTTTCTTTGCACCAGTAAAATAAAAAACAAAACAACTGGCTGATTTGAAAATCTCAGCAGATCTTTATTGGTTTTATATGGTGTTTATTGATAATTTAACAGTCTACTGAACAGGGGGTTTCATATTTTACAGCCTTTTGTATCAATGCCAAGAGCAGAACATGTCATAACTCAGCCCATGCTCTGGTTTTCATTCTTTTGAGTCCAAAAAGTAAGATAAATTGTCATTTTATCAGTCAGGTTTTCAGGCTGCAACTTGAAGCAGCATGTCTGTGAATTCCTGTATTTGTAGCTTTGAATAAAATTCTGTTTTTATCATTTGTTATAACATAAAGAGCCCTCACTCTACAACTTACGGTTGTCTTGATATCTGAAAAACCCTTTTGAGCTCATGGAAAAATAAGTCAGTTTAATCCTAAATTTTTTGTGTCTTAAAAGTCAAAACAGAGATTTTGGGCCCAATCGTGTGCCTGGAAAAAAGTGTTTTGGTGTGAAGCACAGGTGTCTTCCCTAATTTCAGCCTGACGGGTGTTAGTTAGTTTGTTTATTTGTCCCCTGTAGGGAAATTGGGTTGTGACAGGAATCACAGACATTGGCCAACAGAATACAGTGTCAGCACTGATACAGTTTTGAAAACAGACAAATAAAAAACACATCAGCATCACTAGAAAACTCGAACAATGCACTCACACAGAAGAAAAGCAAAGGAAACCTAGCAGTAATGGACATGCACGTGTCCTTTATATGCCATGTGCACTCACCGTTTAAATAGTAATTGATCATGTGCTCCTATTTACGCCCTGGGGTGTGCTGGTCTGAAAATGAGGAGTGGTCCTGCACGAGGCTGGTGGGTTCTTTACGATCTTTTTTGCTCAATAACTGTCTAACTACTAATGATATCAACATGATTCTGAGTGCTAGGTGTGGGTTTTCCGGATCAAGGAATCATATTATGATTATAACTTTATCATGGGACTATTGCTTATAGATGTAACAGCAATATTTGAGCTACCTTGGAGGAGGTTTGCGCTCTCTGAGTGCTGTCTAATTTGATCTGTTACGCCCATAACACACCCATATATAATCAAGACACATAATTAATCCTCTCTGTGGCAAGAACATGCATCCTTAAATTAGCAAATATAGACCAACACCCCCCAAACTGCCATGTGCCACTCACTTTAGACAATGCGCTTCACGCCGTCAAAATAGGGCCCTGTGAGTGTTTGGCAGCTGCAGAAGCTTGAGGTTGACACTGATGTTGCTCTGTCTCAAGAGACAAAGTTTGCTATCAGTTGTTTGATTACATTTTTTTACAAACTGGATTTTTAATTGCTTGTTGGAACAAAACTCTTCAAGCTCTGTTTCCGGTGTGTAATCATCGATAGGTAACAAACGTAAGTGGGTGTCTCTGCCACTGGAGGAAGTGTCCCGGGACGATGGAGACAAGATGTCAAGCGGGGGCCCGACACGCTCGGACACAGATCCTGCCAGCGACTCGCCTGACCCTACGTCACCCAATCACACACTCCATAATAACAGGGCGCATGATAGCAGCAGGAGTAAGTTTTTTATTTACTGTGTTTTTTTTCACCTGCTGCTTTTGCTTCAATGTTTGCCCTCTGCATGCTTGCTTAATACTTCTCCTGCAACTAACGTACTTCGTGGAGCCTGCAAGCATTTTCCCCTCAATGACACAGAATTGAAGCATGGCATGTCTTGTTATTCATGTTCAACTTAGAGAACCTATTGACAGAAAAACAGGGTTTTTTTTTTTAATTTAAAATGGAAACAACAAAGGAAGAAATGTTTGTTTTTCAGTTTTATCAGGTTTATGCTTGGATTAGGAAACAAAAAAGTGGGGGTCCACAAGCCAAAGTTTAAATTTAGGACTTAATTTGTATTTCTGTGACCAAGTGCAGGTGAGCAGAGAGTTACGTGCTTCTGCAGATTTTTTTTTCTTTTACCATTTAGAAACCAAATAAATTAAAAATCTTTTACTTTTCAATTTCATTTTTGCAATTGATTATAAAAAGAACCAGTGATACACAGCTTAACAATGCTCGTGCTTGTTTCAAAACCTACACAACTAAAAGATTTCAAGGCACTTCAAATCAAGTAATTGCCTTATTTTTATTAACAAAAACTCCATTGCCAGTGTATATATGCAGTTTAGATGTAGTGCAAAAGTTTTCTTGCAGCATCTGGAGAGATTCATTCCCTTTCTATGCATCTGTTTTATAAAAACGACAAAGTCTTCTTTGTCTGTCTTTAAAATAACAGATATTAAATTGTTAAACATTATTTTTAAAAAGTATCACAGCATTATAATAATTTGCTCTGAACCGTCATCAAGCAAACACTTTGTGAAGAGAGGGCATCTTGAGTCATCAGTTGCTAAAAGCTTTAAGCAAATTGGCACCAACAAATCAGATCTGAATAATTAAATGAAAAAAAAAGCAAAAACTAGATCTTCCTAACTGTACTACCAAGCTACATTAAGTAGAAGGAGTAATATACAATGTAAATTTGAACTAAGAGGACACAAAACTCCTCAAAGACTGATTGCTTTCATAAAATAACAACAGATTATTGTTAAGTCAGTACTGCAATTAGTTGATAATGGCTAGGGATGAGCTATATTATTGGAGCAATATCAGTATCAGCAGGTAACTCCCAAAAAGTTGATCATAGTATGAGTAGATTTGAAAATATTTGCAGATATGTACAGCCATTGTTTTGACATAAAAGTTGGCCATAAACATCCCATTTATTGGCTGTAATATTGACAGAATGTGCAAATGCACCGTACCGAGTTACCTCATCATCACAGAAATTCAAGTTTTATTAATTAAAAGTATTACTTGTTAAATAACAAAATGTTGTTTTTCTTTCTTCACGTCTGTTTTGAACACAAATAAACTGTCCCCATGAAGGAAAAGGTCAATTTTAGTAAAGGGCAGATGAAAATATCGCCATCAAAATCAGCAATAACAAGTTAGTAAATATCTGCATATCGGATATTGGAAAAAATCAAACACTGTGCATCCCTTTTTATTGCAAAATTATTTTTATTGGTATTGGCTTCCATATCAATGAACTCAGTAACCCTGTTTTGTATCTCTGCATCTCAGGCATTTATTTTTATTAAACGCTATATAAATGTGCAAGGACACAACTTTAATTTTAGCTCGTGGTCACATTTTTTCCCCTACCTACCTCTTGTGTTAAAACGCCTTGCAGATCAGTGATGTTTTTCTGTATCTCCTGTATGTAGGTTGGAGAAGAGATCCGCGGGACTTTGGGGATGATACCTCCAGCATCCGGAGTGACGGGGGCATTCGTGGGGGAATACGGGGTCGGGGGAAAGGTCGTGGACGCGGGAGAGGTCGTGGACGAGGTACAGTTTTGGTTTTCACCACATTTTTTCTCTGCATTTCCAGCTCTTGTATATTTTCAGTATTTTTGTTTGTTTGCTAAACAGCTAATTCTAAATCTGATTATTCCACATTAAAATATATATGCTTATATTCTATACAGAATGGTGGTTAGTCCTCTTTGTTTGTATGTCGGATCATTTCACTGTCATTGCCTTGCATTATCCCTCCTCAGGCGAACTTTTAAATCTTTTTTGAGTCTTTTAATCCCTTTTTGCTCATGTTTCAGGTCGTTATGAATACTCTCAGAGCTTCAGGGACTCTCAGACGTCAGATGGCTCCGTTCAGGTCCCCTCAGAGTTTGGCACTAACATGGTTTATTACTATGATGACGGCAGCAAAGTCCAGATGTACACAGTGGACGAAAAGCTTCTTAAAGAGTACATCAAAAGACAAATGTGAGTTCACTATTTTTCATTGTTTGATTTATTCGTTAACTCAAATGCCCGTGGTTCTTTTTACAGCCTACATGAGTACATTACAGCGTTAGCTTAAGGAAAGACTGAATCAAACTGGAGCCAAACACGAATGGCCTCCACTGACTTGCAGTCAGCACGGTAGTCTAAAATGACTTGTTGTTGTTGGATGCCAGAACAGGAGAAGTAACAGTGAGGGCTCAGCTGGAATTCAACCAGCCTTCTTCTGCTCAACACGGTTAACTTCAGTCTGAACACCCTTGGTCCTTGAGAGTAAGTGACTGCATATATCTGCTATTGTCCAAAACAAGCCAAAATGAACTTACTTGCAGCACTAGTTAACATCTCTGCAGGATCGTGGCTTCAGCTAAGCCCCGCCCATTCAGAAAATGCTGCAAGGTTTCCATATACATGAAGGGTGGAGCTTTAGCTCAGAATTCAACCATTAAAAGACCATACATAGATATTTGAAGAGTAGGAATACCGCCTCTAAATCTAGGACTGGTGACATACCTTGCTGTTTCTGACATTTGAAAGAGCAAAGATTTAATTTACAGATGTATGAAGCTGAAAAGTATGCCATAGTATGCTCATGGCAATAATATATATATATATATATGTATTTTTTTGCAAACATTTAACAAGACTTACGAAGGAGTAAAGTGCAATATGAACAGTACGAAGAAGTAACAAGAACTTTGAAAATACAGGAGAAGATAAGACAATAACAAGAGATAAAAAAAAAAACAAAAAAACAAACAGTGATAGTAAAAAGAATAAAAAGGCGAACAGGACAAGTAATAAAACACAAATGACATAGGAATATGGGGTTTCAGTCACAAGTGTTCGTATGACAAAGAATACTGTTGCTTGAGTGTGTGGGTGAATAAAATTCATGTGGTTAAAGGGCAAAACCTTATATAGAATAATAAAAATAAGTAAATAATAAAAAAAACAAACTAATGAGCTATTGGGGAAAAAGAAAAAGAAAATACAAAGAAAAAAGAAGAAAATCTAATAAGCTAATAGTAATATTGGTAATAATATAATGGTAATACTGTTGACAAGAACAGCCATAAACGTTTGCACAGCACTACCAAGGCCTCACAAATCTTTTTTTGGGGGACTTTTTTTAGTCCTTCTGATGTTTAACCAAACCTTACTAATAAAATAGCCCACACATCCAGAAAACATAAATACTGGCTGCTAAATGTGAAAACTTTGGCAAAAAGAGAATAAAGGTCTGCACGCCAGAAGCTGCTCCACAGATGATAATCCTCATTAAATTGACTTTGGACCTTTAGTGTGCAGACCTTTTCTCTCTTTTTGGCCATAACCTTAAAAACATATGCCATTTTTAAAAATATATTTTAATAATCAAATAAAAAAGGCACATAACAATTGCAATGTTAATGATCATTCATTTTCCAGACAAATAAAAAATGAACATCCCCTTCCAGCAAAAACTCCCACTCCACACAACACAGACCTCCACACACCTACAGATCAGAGACATTAAAACAAAGATACAAACATTAATAACAATAATAAAATAAATGAGTAGACCAAAACTTAAATAAATATATATCTATATAAAAAATAGCTAAATAACCAGACCAACTGAACCAGAATTATGAAAGAAACATATAAAGCTGAACACGAGGTAGAAGAATAGATGAAAATAATTCACATAAACTGTAATAAATAAATGTAGAACTGAGTTCACTGTCAGTTCCCCGCAGTTGTTATCTGAGAATAAAGTTTAAGACTGCAGTCGTGTAAAGGCTGGTTGCTGCTAACCTCTTGGCTGCATCACTATATTGTTTAAGTAGAACCTCCAAATAAGTGAGGCGTGTACTGAAACATAGTTTTCTGACCACAGGTTCATGCCATCACACGCTTAGAGGGCTACATCTGCCAGTTTTTATTTTTAAGAAAAAAGACATTTTACGATGAAAACTTCATTTTGCTCTTTAAAATGTTGAGGGGTGCAGACAGCAGCCTGTGATCTCTTTCCTTTGCAGCTATCCCAACTCTATTTCCCCCTATCTGACTCTTTCTCTGTCTCTCCACCACCAGTAAGGCAAACAATTAAAGAAAATATTCATGCTGTTACATGGTTACTGTGGTCTCTTCAAACGTCTTATAGTTGGTTAATGTCAAAATTGAGCTTGAAAAACCTTTTAAAAGTCGAATTCTCACATGTGAGAGGTCGTAAATTTCAGATTGTGATCCAACTTCTAATCCAAAGAGATGTTGAAATACTTCATTTTGGTTAAATGTTAATGTTCTTTTAATATCATCATTTACAGCAGTGAATTACTTGCACATTAATACATTTAGAACAGGATAGAGATGGAGGAGATGATGTTAAAATGCAAATTTAAGGACATTTGGCAGAAAGGTGGAATATTTAGCAAATGTTTTGCAAGAGCAAACAGCAATTATTCTGTGATTTGCAAGATTGGGGAACAGAAGCGCCATTGAAGGCCGAAAGTCCCACATGAAAACTCAGAAAGCATTATAACACAGAGCAAAACTTTATTTAACTTTTCTATTTGAGGGTCTTAAACAAGTCCTAAGAAGTGACTTTAAAATGTTTGCTTGAACCCCAAATTCAGTAAAGAAACAGACAGATAGAGAACTCTGATGAAACACTGAGGTGGTAGCTTATGTGTTCATAAAACTTTAAATCAGTTATTTTTGTAGAACTCAGAGTTAGCAGCAATCCTGCACAGGAGCTGTACAAATTGTGTTAAAACTATAATGGCATTTGAATTGTTTGATTTGTAAATAAAGAATGGAATCATACAATGTCTAAATAATTACTTAAACTGCTTAAACACAGTCTGTCCTAACAACCAAAGTGAGTTAATAGGTTTACAGATATTCTGCAGTTGTTAAATAAGCAGCAATAATCAAGAAACCAAGACGTACTGCTGAAGAATTAGACAGCAGTAGAGAAATTAAGATTGCATTTATATATTTGCCTCACCAGGAAGGAGAGTCATGGTTTAAAATCTAATCATGGCTATGGATGAACAAAAGTAAATAAAAGTTTCACGAAAGTAAATATGAAATATCGAGGGATCATTGTGTGTTTGAGCAAGGGTGGAGGGAAATGATGTTTGCATGCAGGGTGAGGTTGGTTTATCGATTTTCTATATTTGGTAATTAGCCCTAATGTTTGAGTATCATTAAAGATATGTTTAATACAGGAGGAACTGTTAACCTCATTACAGTAATCATGCCATCTGAAGGCTTAAAGAAAATGGGGAGATGTGTGGCTTCAAAGCAAGTTTTATCATTTTTAAATGCGTCTTTTATTAAACGCCATGGTTGCCACAGAAAAAGTTGTTTTAGTCACTCAGAGCCCTCTGCAAAATTAAGGTAACTGTATGCTAAAAACAAATTATCAATGTGTTGCAGGTGGGAGAAAAGATTGGTACCAAAACAAAATATAAAGCACCACATTGTTATTTTCAGGATGTGTAATCAGCAAAAAACAGCAAATTTAATTTAAATAAATGTTTATACCAACAGTAATATACTCTAACTGATGTACAAATGAAAATGCCTAATTCAGTGAGCTTGACTAAAAATAAAAAACATCTTTTTAAATACCATAAACAGTGAGGCTTCACTAGTCTTAAAGCCCAAATATAACACTTTTACCATTTTTCCAAATGTAGTACACAAATATAATACTTAATATTATAATTCTGTGTTTCATAAAATTAATTTAGTGACTCAGTCATAACAGAGTACGTTCTTTGATGACTTACAAGAAAACAAAATATATACCTGCAGTTTCAGGCTAACAGAAATATTTCTAGATATCCTAATTTGTGCATGACATTTCATTGCCATCTCAAGGGACTCATATTTGTCAGTTTTGTTAATCCTGTTGGGCCACATTGAGTAAGGGGGAGGGCCACATATGGCCCCCGGGCTGCCAGTTGCCCACCCCTAGTGTAAGTGGAGCAGAAACTTGCACCTGAACCAAAAACAAGTATGAAATAACTGCTGCATAGGTTATCTAGAAGTTGATTTGTAGTTGTGGATCCATTAAACACGTTATTGAAGAATGTCTTAATTCTCAATAAAACATTCAAAATTGTACAAAAAGATGTACAGTTAAAATGAGAATGCTCTGCTGATCACGTTTTAATTATTAAAAAGCTTTAGGATGCTGAATAGTGAGAAGTTGTAAAGTTTTACCTGAATGATTTAAAATTGATTCAGATGGTAGTAACATGCAGACCAGTGAAACCCAAACAAACTTAATGGGAAAGCAGGTAAAGACGTTTGTGTCCACACTTCAGGGTCCACACATCAGGTTTTTTTTTTTTTTTTAACTTGTCTGAAAAGGTTGAGGTTAAAATGAAGTTATGTTTTAACCACAGGCTTGTGCAGGGTCGACTAGGTGAAGGTTGTGTTTGTACAGATTACAGGTGTGAAGAGACTGATAAGCAGAAAGAAGCCTCAGGGTGATGTATTTAGTTTTTAAGCTATACTGATGTATTTTTAAAAGAGATGAGGGCTAAGACAAGATCCTGTGTTTGATTTTTTTACACTGTTTTTATTGACTTTTTGAATGAACATAAACACAGAACCTGTACAAGCGTACACAAGATTATAAGTAAATAAATAATTAATACATAAATAAATATTATTACTAAATAAGTTGATAAATAAAAAAACAAGTAGTAACATAATAATAATGAGTATCAAAAAACGGGGGGGAGACATATAAATATACAAAATGTAATGCCAGTGCAAGTATCTGCTCTTACAAATTGTTCTTTGGACCAACATCCAACATATGAATTCTTTATTTAGCTCAAGATCCTGTTTTTTATTTATTTATTTATTTATTTATTTATTGCATTATTGGAGTAATATATTTTTCCTGGCTGTGGGTGAGTGTAATGTTGAAAAAAATGACTTAACAAGTAATTAAATAAGCTTCCTGGCTTGAGCCCACAGATGTGGTTCATATTAAAGCTTGCTTTACTTCAAGCATGAATATTTTTGTTTTATTTTAGGTTGTCAGCCATGTATCTATGTTATTGTAATCAGCTGAAAAAAGTGTCAAAATACATGAGCTGCATATTTAGAACACATTTTAATGTGCTTTTTTTTTTTTTAACGTTCAGTTACATAAAGCATCCTCTCGAGCACAGCATCCTGGAGCAGATTCTAACAAATCAGCACATAGACATATGTTTTGATAAGTGTAAATTGATTTGAATCAGAAAATTAATCTTTAATCAAATCTCAAACCTCCGGAAACAGAAATGAATCAAGTCATGGCATGCTGGAAAACTTACAAATGTAATAAAAAATTAACAAACACATGTCTCTGAAGACGGACAGATAAGATAATACTTTCCAATACATAAATTTAATCTTGTATTATGACAACAATTCATTTACTTTACAGAAAAACATTGAGACATAAATTGTTTACTCCCATTCTTAGAAACATCTGGTCTGATGTAGGTCCATATAGTCTGAATGTCTCTGGTCTGTCAGTTTGTCCAGGGCTCAGCATGTCCTGCAGGGGGCGGCCTTCGCTCTGTCTCTCTGACGCTTTGGCCTCGTGCAGCAGCAGCAGTCTCAGACTATATTTAGGAGTCCACCTCAGCCCTCAGTATTCTGAGTGCTTTGGAGGGGACAGCCGATGAGTTATTATGTGCAGGCCTGAGCGAGGAAATGTTAAAAAAAAGAAAATGTTACTGGGGGGAGAGAGGGAGAGTCGGGGGAGACAAGAGGAGGAGGACATTCTTGTCTTCTCTTCTCTCGTCTCCCTCGACGTTATTCAGGCTGCTCACTCAGCCGGCGTCGCTCCACATGAAACAAGGACTCCACACCGCCTGCAGGCCGGGCTTCATACACAGACGTGTGTGTCTGTGTTTGGTTGTGTGTCCATAAGTGTGTGCTTTTGTGTTGTGGTGACTTAAAGTGGAGTGACAAGTGGGGAAGGAGAGGTTTCTTTGCTGCAGATTCGGTTTTTGATGCTCCAGTCAGAAATCTCCACGTAAACGGAGGACTTACAGAAGCGTTTTCTTTTTTCTCTTTCTGTGATTCAGTGCAGCAGGTTTTACTAAGGCTGAAAAACACACACATTAAAAATATTCTTTTTAGGACTAAAACATATTGATATTTCATAGGGATGCACAGTATTAAATTTCTTTCCAATATCTGTTATGCCTGTATTTCTAGACTTCTTACAGCAATAAGGAACAACACCAATGCATGAATGTAGGGCTGGGCAATATTACCTAATCTCAGTGTCACGATTAATTGAAGCTCTTACCTAGATTATGATTAATCAACAATTATTTTGTGCTATGCTGGAACAAATTGGTGGTGTTACCGTTTTCCTGCAGTATTTACACTTAGCTTCTTTCTGCTCGATGTCCTCTGCACAGAATTCAAAATGTGCCCAAACAACGGAGACGGCATTTTTCTTGGCTACAAAGTCCTCTGATAAATTGGCACTTGTCCTTTCCATGTTGGCAGCACGTCCTTCGCTCTTGGCCGCACTTAAAGTGAACGCAGACTGTATGGAGGCAGGCCCAGTCACGTGACTTACACAGGGAAAATAATCAAAATAATCAACATGAGTAAAATTACTTGGTTTAGAGGGTCTAAATGTTGGTTTTGATTTTTTTTTTTTTCAATTAATTGCCCAGCCCTATGTAGATGTTTTGTGCACAACATCAAATCTCCCCACAGTAGGATGGACCTAATTTGTCCTACTGTTATCTTGCTGTTTTCTTGAAATACATAACTGTGACCAAATGATGGCTGATTTTTTGTGGCACCATGTTTCATGCACTTATGTCTTAAGGGGGATCAGTTGTAGTCATGACAGAGCATATCTCAACATTTTGTTCAAATATATTTGTCACACTGCTATATCATATTACATTTGGATAAAATAATGCATACAGTACTTCACAAATTTATTAGACCACCACCCAATGTACTGTTAATGGCACAGCTGCCCTAAATTTACAGCATTGGCAAAATATTTTTTTGATGTTTCTGTAATGTTAATACACCAGTATGTAGAAGCTCTTTAAAAGAAATTATATTTTTAATACTAAAATATAATTATTATTGTAATCCATGAATTTTTAGCTTTACTGTTTCACAAAAGAAAACAGAAAACATCGTAAGGCTCATTATTGTTTCTTGATTAAGATGTTAAATTATAGTTATTTTCTTACATTCCTGAACAGAAAAATCTGTTTTAGTGGTTGAATGTTAAGCTTTGACTTCTCAGAGAAGCCCAGTGAGCAGCTTAAATTTGGGTATTAAAAGGTGAATTCAGTTTTAAATTCCTAATTTATGTTGAAATTGTACGTCCAATAACAATAACATTTTCAGTTTTAAACAAGTTTTTTGAAAGATACCTCAAATATTGATGTTTTCTCACTGGTCTAAAAGTTTGTTAAGCACTGTAGGCATTAAAATGTCTCATACCAGTCTTTAGGGTGAATGAGATTTACTGCTGAATACTGACTGCACTGCTCTTTCCTCTTTCAGTGAGTATTACTTCAGCCTCCACAACCTGGAGCGAGACTTCTTCCTGAGGAGAAAAATGGACGCACAGGGCTTCCTCCCAATCTCACTCATCGCCAGCTTTCACAGGGTGCAGGCTCTCACCACCGATATCAACCTCATCATGGAGGTGAGCTCTCACCTTTAATAAGATCAGTGATGCAGCAAATATAAGACACTTTAATCTGTAATACTTTTAAGATAGTCTTTTTACTTATAGCTGGCAGATTTTCTCAAGTATCTGCCTAAAACCTTTTATATATAATGGGAAAATTATGTCAAGAGTACTATGTGTATGAGAGATTTCATGGTATGTTGTTTAAATTGGCTTTAGCCTCTTAAATAAAATGAAGCAAATGGTTTATTGTACAAATCTGTAGCTTTGTAAAAATAAAGTTTACAAAGCTGGCTAAACTCATCAAAATGGAAATATTCACTTTTTCTTGTTCTCCTTCTCCAGGCTCTAAAAAGCAGCAAAGAGGTGGAGCTGGTGGACGACAAAGTTCGCTGTAAATCTGAACCCGAGCGGTGGCCGATCCCCACCCCTCCCATCGTCGGATCTCCTCGGACCGACTTCTCACAACTCATCAACTGTCCCGAGTTCGTCCCTCGTCAGTCCCTGAGCTCAACAGGCTCCGGTCAGTGTTAAACACTTTTTGGTTTGTGAAGAAAAGATTAAGGTAGGAGATGTGTTATATCTCAACAGTTTCTGATCATCAGACTGTTCTAAAAATCAACCATATAAATCCATCCAGCTATTACTGAAATTATGTAATCAGCAATTTTTGGGGGGATTTAACTCTGCGAGATAGTGCAGCTTCCCATATTTTCACTAATATCTCAAAAACTACTTGTCAGATTTTAAAGAAATTTTCTGGGAATGTTGGTCTTGTCACCAGGGAAAAGTGTCCTTTTAGTCTGTTTTTAGTTTTTTGGTGCAAGATAACTCAAAAATGTTTCAACAGATTTCAATGAATTTTTAGGGTATTGTTGACGAGGGCATAAGGGAGATGGATTAGATTTTGATGGTCATGTGAATAATAATGCAGATCCAAGAATATAATACAGGATATGCTAACATTGAAAGTTAGGGCAGTTTTCCACATTATCCAGAATAACTCAGATATGTCTTTGAAGAGTGTGGCTTTAGCCTGCTCTATTGTAAAGTGCTTTGAGATAACACTTGTTATGAACTGGGCTGTACAAATAAAGATTGATTGATTGATTGATGTATGTGCCCAAAGTTTCATTTATAATCTTAAATTTCTGCCCTACAAACCCACCAGATATGGATTAGATCTAAAGCTAGAATGTTCTTCAAGAAATGCACTGAAACATAAAGATGAGCTGCTGTTTTTTAGAGATTATTACTGTGCCAGATAGACAGGCCCATCCTCCATCAGCAGCAGCTGCCCATAGAAAGTTTGTGGAGGGCAGAACCTTTCTAAAACTGATCTGGACTGTGACTGCACTTTTATTCTGTCAATTACAGTCATTACGGGCCAATCAGATGATGTAATACACCGTGTTTACATTGGAATAAACGCTTGATCAGAATAAAAACACGTCATGTAAACAGTTAAATTGGAAGATTCTGCTCCCGGAAAGAAATGTCATTCTGAGAGAGAAGGGTAGTTTATGTACTATTCCTAACGACGTTCCTGTAAACACTCATTCTGAACGAATCTTCCTGGTTCTTTCTCTCCTCTCTTTGCTCAACAGTGCATGTTTAGAGCTGCTCACACATGTGCTGTTGACGAGAGGGGAGTGTCCCTAACCCTTAACTTTTTGGCTAGAGTAACCGATAAGAACCATAAACACTTTGTATTACTGCTGCACACAACCTAAGACCACTTTAGCACTGAGATATGTGAAAGTTTGAAAATAACAAGTCTTAATTCTTTCCTATAAATGCATGTTAATCACTTTTATTGCATTTTAGCATGGGCGAAGTTTACAATCAGTCATATTCATGCAGACAATTCTCCAAACAGATTAATGACCAAGTGTGAATCTGGGGTTTGAGATTTCAGTCTTCATCACCTCTGCAGCTGAATGAGAGCTGTCAGTGTGATGAGTGATTTTTTTTAAGCCGTGTTGAAGTCTGAGTTTGATGTGTTTGGCCTTCCAGTTTCCTCGCCCGTGGAGAAAACCTCTCCAGACTCTGCTGAGCCTCAGAGCTCAGCTGATCCCTCCTCCTCCAGCCAGGAGTCACTCCCGGCTACAGACGCCTCCAAAGACCCCCCTGCCCCCAAGCCCGACCCCAACGCCTGGATACAAGTGGAGAAACGCCACCGACAATCCTCTGGAAAGGCAAAGGTACAAATTTAACCTCTTAGACTCAGTCCTCAGCTCTCCCATCATCCTCTTTTTTTGCCTCTCATTACATTTTCATCCTCATCACATCTCTTTCGTCCTCTGTTTCCATTTCCTGTCCTTCATCATTTCCTCACCTCTCACCTGAAAGCATGACACTGATGATGTGTGTGCTGTCACCTCCTCTCCTCCCTCACCGCTCCAACCTGATCTCCTCCTCCCTGCAGTTGAGTACTTTCTGCTCTCACATGATTTGTCCTTGCCTTGTTCTTCCACTCATCTTTTATTTACTCTCTTAACTCCAACTTTTCTCATGCAACTTTGATAGTTCCTGGACCTCCTTTATCATTTTACTTTAGATTACATAACTGTTTTACCTTTTATCTTCTCTTATTGTACACTCCCAAATGTTTTATCCAGAAAAACATAAATGCGTCAAGTTAAATGTACAGTGTGATAAACAATACAGAGATTTTTTGTCACAAGTTTGACCAGTGAGCTCTTTTCTTGCATGATTATTGACTTTTTGGGGAAAAAATAAGTTGCTGTAGATGATTTTTAGAAAAGGTTAAGTACAATTCTAACTTAACCCTGAGGTTTTGTGTGGGGTGCATTGACCCAGAAATAAAACAAAATCCCGCAGTCTGTGCTGTTTATGTTCACTATTATCACGAGCAAGCAAGCTTTTTTGGTGTTAAACGATAGTAAATATGCATTTATTAAACTTTTAATATGAAAATCATCATGATCACAAGAAGCAAACTACACTACCCACTAAGCCTGACAATGTTAGAAAATGTGATAAGCTACAACTTAGAGTCCTAGTCCGTTATTCTCTTTTTTATTCAACACTTGCAGCTTTAACATGATTTTTCTAAATATAAAAGTTAGCCAAGAATCTTTTTCTCTACTAAACTGGCACAAATAAATTTAAAGGTAGCTTATAGCAAATCTTTGTCTCATCTTAGGCATCAAAAGATGTGAAAGAAGAGATGTTTTACCACAAAACTTTGCTTTACCACATTAAAAAAAAGTAGTTCATGATTGATTATGTTTTTGTCATAGATAATTGTGTGGCCCTACCATCCAACACCACACTTACAGTCGTGTAAGTCTCTTCTCTGGGTTGTAGTCCCATTTGAATTGGATAAAAAACTTTAGATAAAGTCAAGGACAGGTTAAAGGATGAACTGTATTGGATAAGTGAAATGCTTTTTGTTGATTGTATAATTTAATTGCGTAGTTACTGTTTTCCACCTTGTTGAATGCCTAAAAAATATTACAGGATCTGCACATACATCTTTGAATCATATTTGGGGGTTTAAGCCTTCATTTAAATGGGACAGTGGTTGGAGGGGGAGCTCAAAAACAGGCTGTGAAATGATGTGGATGAGCCCCAGGTAAGAAGAAAAAACGTTATTCATACTCAGAATATATCTAATAGAAATGTAAACACATTTAGACAAGGATTTATTTTTATTTTTAACAAACTAGTACAAGCTGTTCCTCAAGTCACAGTCAAAACAACTTTGCTGTGACAGATTTTTACAGCTAGATACAGGTGTCAAAAAAGCTTTCCCGAGATATACAAATTGAATGAAATTATTCTTTTCCTTTTTGTTAAAACAGAAAAGTAACCCTCATCAGTGCTTCGTCTAAACTTTAACAGAGCTGCCCACAACCAGTTTTAACTGAAGCTCAAGAAAACGTTGATTAAACACTACGAACAGAACAGGAAGCATTGGTAGTATTTAGCACCAACGGCACAGTCAGGCAGTTGTTTGATCAAGACGTTGAGGTTAAGTTGCATGCAGGCTGTGTGAGGTTAAACTCTCATAAAACCACCTGACCAAAGCAGCAAATATTCATATTACAGACATTAGGATGTTTAACTCCTGCTAAGTATAACTTGTTTACCTGCCAAGGGACACCAGATGCCCATCAGCTATTAGCCTTCTGTGGTGCAATTACATGTAGTAGTGCATTGACCCTGTAAAAATAAACAGAGAATTAAAAAGGAGGAAAGAGGACTTGCAGTGCTTACTCTGCTTACATGAGCATTAGTGCACTCTGCAGAACAACCTCACGTGTTTATGCCCCAGTGCTGTTTTCCCATGATAAATAAAAATGGGTAATTTTGACAGTTTTCTGCACTTAGATATCAGATAGATAGATATCAGATATCAGCCTTGGAACATCCCAATTATTTCTACTATTGATCCTCTTCCATCTGATTTGGGACACTTTTTAAAATTCCAAGCCATGTCTTTCAGACATTACATCCCCATGTTTTTACTTTAGCCTGTAAGTTGAATTTTCATCTGGTTTGTCTTTTATTAAATGTTTTGTGTCGGTCGTGTCCCCTAGGAGCGCACTGAAGCGTCTCCAAGCAGTCACCAGCCCCCTCCTCAGACCGAGCTGGACCAGGAGGAGCTGGACTTCATGTTCGATGAAGAAATGGAGCAGATGGCGCCCAGAAAAAACAAGTTCACCGACTGGTCAGACGAGGACGACTCAGACTATGAGCTGGACGACCAAGACATCAACAAGATCCTGATTGTCACCCAGACGCCCCCTTACCTCCGGAAGCACCCCAGTGGAGACCGGACGGGAAACCATGAATCTCGGGCCAAGATCACGGCCGACCTGGCCAAAGCCATCAACGATGGGCTGTACTACTATGAACAGGACCTGTGGAAGGGTGAGGAGCAGATCGAGTGTAGCAAGGTAAGAGGAAACAGCCTGATGTATTATTTTTACCTCTTTTTACCTTTATGTTTGTTTGTTAGCAAGATTACACAAAACTACTGGACAGATTTTGCTGAGATTTTCAGGAGATGTTGGTAATGGCCCAACTTAAAAATGATTAGATTTTGGTGGTGATGCAGATAACCGCCATTAGCAAACAAACATTTTTGCTCAATAACTGTCTAACTAATAATGATACCAACATGATTTGAGTGCTAGGTGTGGGTTTTCAGGGTCAAAGAATCATATTATGATGGTAGCATTATCATGGAACTGTTGCTTATAGATGTAACAGCAATATGTGAGCCACCTTGGCGGAGGTTTGCGCTCTCAGAGTGCTTTCTAGTCTAACGTGAAAGATTAAAAAAAAATCTGTCATTGATAATCAGAACTTTCCAAAAAAATGCATAAATTAGGCATGAACAAGCTACAGGGCTTAAAATTAAATGTATTCTCTTTGATATAAGAGATTTATTTTGTATTTAAAGGACAAAAACTGTAAAAATCCTCCATTACAATTTGCTAGAACGCACAAGGCCTATTTCCTATTTTATTTGTCTTATTTTGTGCAACATGCAGCAAAACTACTTCATCAGAATCAGAGTACTTAAATTAATTCTCAAATGTACAGGACATCCCGTGTTAGATTGACAGTTAATTTATAAGTTCACCTTTTTTCAGGAGCCAAACATAATGGAGCAGGTGAGTCACAGTGAAGTCAATTATCACACGAGAGCACAAAACCAAGTTTGAACAAGCAGCTCTCCATTCACGGAGAATGAAGTATGACGAAGGGTCATCGGGTTCACTTTATTCAAACAGTTTGCCTCTAACGGAAACATGATGATCACATTGAAGGACTTGTCTCTTTCTGCTTCAAGAAGATTAAAAGGCAACAAACAAACATACGGTGCGTTTACAGTCATGGGAGTGAGCATGCCCTTCGTCTCCAGGCTAAACTGACATTAATCATCATAAACTGATTTGATATCACATATTTGACAATTTTAAGGTATTTCTAATTTCAAACTATTCGTCCAGAAAGAAAATATGTTTTATTGCATCAAAGAGAAGAAGACCAAACAAGACATTTAAAAACAAAGACGTTTTTCTTCTAACACAAGACAGATCATTGATATGGCAGCCCTAATACACAATGTTAACAATGGTGTTGAGTCAAATAACAGCAGAAATAAAATTGCAGTCATTTACAGAAGCAAGAAGCTGATTTCAGTCCTCCGCCTCAAAGCATTAAACTGGTAGGTTGGATATGATTTTACAAGAAAGATCAAGTTTCATTGGTTCTCCACCCAAATAACAATCCAATAGGTCAAGTGATTATAAGGTACTCTAAACAAATATAAGGGGTTAACAAAAGATTTTTTCAGAATGTCCAAAATGTGACATACAAAACAACAACTAAAAGGAAAAAAAATATTCAACATCTACAGTTGCAGCAATAGCTGCTTCATAATTTTGAGCTCTGCAATCCAAACATCACCTGAAACTGAGTGGCAGATATTTGAACAAATTCACAGGTGCTTTTCTTCTTTTTTATTTTATTCATAAAGCTTTGGTCTTATCAGGCAGTTAACATTAGTGCTCAAATAAATAAAAAATGTTTGTTCTCTTATGTCGTAGATGAGCATCCGCAGTTTAGACTGAATTGTCCTTCCACTCTCTCATTTTCTTAAAGTATACTTAAAAATGTTCATGTTTAAACCAAAAAGCTTGGAACCTATACTTTTTAGATGTTTATTTTAAAACATCTCAGAATTGTACTTGATTATGGAGTCAACAAACAATATCCAGGGAGCCCCTTTTAAAATGTTTACAGTATTATTTTCAGAAAATTAAACAGGAAACAACTGAACAGACAATAGAGAGTTTGACTTCAGGGGAGATATCAGTTTATTTAATTTAATAAAACAAAAAAGGGATGGGGGTATACATGTTCACACAGATATTTATTAGGCATGGGCCATGTTATTAGATACTTCTTTAATCATTGATTTATTAGAATTCAAAGATTTGTTGCCACTTTAATGTAATTTTAACACAATATTTTTCAATTATACTGGCAGTGGCTATGGCGCTCCTGAATGCTGTCAGCCAAGCGAACTTCATTTTCAGAATAAAGAGTGACTTTTAATGACATTTGTACTGAAAACTAACCTATTTTTATTTATCTAATCAAAGTTTAAATGACTAATATCTATGTCTTCTATTAACCTCACATCCGTAAGTAACATTTTCATTAATACATGGACTTTTTTGTTAAGTAAAGGAATAAATAGACAATGAGTTTAATGATATTTTAAATCGGTATTGGATCACTCGGCTGTAATTCCTCGTCGCCTGTTCTTAAATAAGTCAGCAGACTGTCACAGCCAGGAGCTTGACATTTAATCCTGGTACTAAAAAATAGGTCAGACAGCTTCTTGACTCTTGAACTTAGCGAGCCCCCAACATTTACGTCACGCCTGAACACACTGCCGATACTAAAAAGACAAAGAGCCTGAGCCTCTCCGTCAGGATTTACCCCAAAAATGTTTCATTTACACGTTCAATGATTTCAGCAGCGCTGCTGGAGCTCTTAACACTTCGACATAAAGACGTTTAACAGAGCTGTTAAGTCTCAAACTGTTGAGGGGGACAAAAATAAACGACTATTTATCACCTACTATACGAGCCTCCATACAACATGTGTGCCGCACAGCTGCTGCCAGAGAGGAGTGTGACCTGATTTTTGGAAAAGCCGCCCCGTCTGCAGAAACATTGAGTGTAGAAACACAGACTGTATGTCACACAGCGTTATGTCACCTTAACAATATAATGAAAAAACATGGCTAAGAACAGTCAGCTTTTATTTGGTATTTTACTATCATTAGGGACATTTATCCTTCATTAATACTAAAAAAATAATAACTATTACTGATAACTGAGTGAGCACACTGAAGAACTTATCTCTGCTGTTGCCTTATTTATTAACGTAAATAAACATATTTACTCTCCAATATTGAAGTGCATCAGTGATTGATTTTAGGTAGTGAGAGGTTAAATGTCTTAAAATATGATTCAAGGGGTTATAGAGATGATTTTACAGCTTAATTAAGAGGATTTTGTGATTAGATGCATCTCAGCTCCTCGGGCCTCGTCTCCATGTGTGTCTTGAAATGAAAATTAACTGCGGACTAATTTTGTGTATAAACAAGAAAATGTGTCCACATGGGGGAAGCTGTGCTGTAGATCTGAGCACACAACGCCTCGGAGAAGGTTTTTCTTCAGTCAACGCATTTCCCCAACGTAGAATCAGACATTAATATTATAAAAATTAACTGTTTTCATTTAAAAAAAAAAAAATATCAAGATATATTTAAATATCACACTTCAGCTAAAAACGTATTTTCAGAGATTTTGTAAATGATTTTTTTAAATTTAACAAACTTTTGAAAGTGATGAAAGCCAAAGTGGATGCTGTTTTTATGTGAAATATTAGTAATAAATAATAATGAAATAATAATGATATCTTGATATATGTAATAATTCTGCTTTCTAATAGGGTTGGGCAATATATTGAATAAATCGATTAATTTAAATTATTTTCTGCAGAAGATTTTAAAAATTAAAAATCAATGTTTTTTTCCTTGACTTACTCCAATTGTACGTTGTTGCAGTTTTTGAAACTATAAACAGTGAAAATTTACAGTTTTCATTATGTAGGCTCTGTCAGGTTCTGCACAAGCACTTTTATAGGCTTGTATTTTTTTTATAAATGAGATGAAATACTATTTTGAGAGTTTACTACGTTAAGAGTTATTGTCTTACTGTTAAGACTTTACTGTGAAAATAGCTCCAGCTTCCAGTGTTTATGTTTATGTATGCAACAACATGATAAACATTTTATGACATAAAGTTTAACTTTATGAGGGTAATTCTGTTAAGTTTTGTATTTTGATAGCATGAAGGCAAAACTTGATTTATGTGATATTTGTGTCACTTGGAGTATTATTTATTCTTATTTTTATTTTATTTATTTTATTTTATTTTATTTTATTTTATTTTTTTTTTTTTTAGGGAAAAAATTGATTAAAATCGTACATTGAGTGTTGTCGAAAAAAATCAGGGATTTTGTTTTTAGGCCGTATCGCCCAGCCCTACTTTCCGCTCTGTTTTCTTATTTAGGATATTTGATGGGCGTCAGTGTTAGTGGGTGATGTAAAGAAGAAGACAAAGGTTAATAAGTGGGACTTGAACAAAATCTTCTCGTTCTTCCAGGTGACGCCATCTTTAAAAGACACAAAGTGAAATAAATGCATTTTATTTGATGCTCAACATCTTCTTTAACAAGAGAATAAACAGTTTTAGGAAGGCAGAGAGGAGTCATATACAGCAGGCAGGAAGGTGAAAACAGCAAAACGTGCTTAATGTCTCTTAACAGTTAGAAATAGACTCACTGGCCACTTTATTAGGTACACCTCGCAACTTTTGCCTTCAGAGCTGCTTTAATTCTTTGTGGCATCGATTCAACAAGGTGCTGGAAACATCCATCAGGGATTTTGGTCCTTATTGACATGATAGCCTCACACAGCTGCTGAAGATTTCTCAGCTGCACATCCTTGATGTGAATCTCCCACTACACCCCAACAGTGCTCTGTTGGATCTAGTGACTGTGGATGCCACTGGAGTGCAGTGAACTCACATCATGTTTAAGAAACCAGTTTGAGATGATTTGAGCTTTGAGAAATGACAGGTTATCCATCCAGAGGTAGCAATCAGGAAATGAGTACACTGTGGTCCTGAAGGAATGGACCTGGTCAGCAGCAGTACTCCTGTAGGCTTTGGCATTTAAACGATACTCAGTGGGAACTAAAGGGAACAAAAGTGTGCCAAGAAAGTTTCCCACCACCATCACTAGACCTGAACCACAGATACAAGTCAGGATGGGTCTATGCTTTCATGTTCTTTATGCCAACTTCTAACCCTTCCTTCTAAATCTTGCAGCAAAAATTGAGACAAAGCTGATCAGGCAGCATTTTTCCAGTCTTCAGTGTCCATCTTTGGTGATCCTGTGCCTCAGTTTGTTCACCAGGAGTGGTCCTCTGCTGCTGATGTTGTCCCTCTGCTTCAAGATTTGACTTGTTGTGAGGTCAGGAATGGTCTTGGTTGTAACGAGTGGTTATTTGAGTCACTGTTGCCTTTCTGTCATCTCAAAAATCTGGATATTTTCTCCTTTTTAGACCATTCTCTGTAAACCCTAGAGATGGTTGTGTGTGAAAATCCCAGGAAGTCAGCAGTTCTAAAATACTCAGATCAGCCTGTTTTGCATTTACCACCATGACTCATTCAAAGCAGGTTGTCTTGACAATGTCTTCACGCCTAAATGCACTGAGTTGCTGCCATGTTATTGGCTGATTAGCTGTATGTGTGAACAAGCAGTTGAACAGGTGTACCTAATGAAGTGGCCAGTGAGTGTACGTCTTCCTGCAATGACAGTGGAAAAATATCATGTCTCATAAAATACATATACTGTAGTTATTCAAGTTCAGGGTTTATGAAGTTACTCTCAGTCGGATATTTGCTCTCACTCTCTGAGGCTTGAATGAAAGAAGTTCCTCTTTTTTTCTGTCACTGCTGATGATGACTTCTCCGCACAGTCAGCTTGGTCTCGGTTCAAAGGTCGTCAATAACGTCTCCTCATGTGGGAAATGTCACGCCTGAGCACACACTCACTCACGCCAAGGTCACCTCGATTTTCTTTTTGAAGCTGACGTGTAAAGTTCAAAGTACGCGGCACATCTGCTGTGTGTCTCACAGGTCTTCACTGCTGCAGCCGCGGACATATCAGGTGTTTTTTACCACCATGTCACCTTTGTTATCAGTTTAAACAGGCTGACGGGCTGCAGCTACACATTCATTTATACTACAACTATTCATGTCAGAGGTTTACAAACTTCTTTGGCTCAAGACACACCGAAGATCTGACTGAAGTATCAAGACGCACCATATTTATATACCTGAAAAATAACCTTTAAACCTGTGTTACAATGTCTGTTTAATTTCATTAATCTAGCAGAATGTGTCAAACTTAACAGGCCACAAATAAAAAATTAAGTGAGCAATAAGTAATAGCAGCACAAAAATAACTAGAAAGCACTCTTAGAGAGCACAAACATCTGCCAAGGTAGCTCATATATTGCTGTTCTATAAGCAATAGTTCTGTGATGAAGTTACCATCATAATATGATTCATTGACCTTGAAAACCCACACCTAGCACTCAGAATCATGTTGATATCATTTGTAGTTAGACAGTTACTGAGCAAAGACGATTGTTAGCTAGTGACGGTTATCTGGATCATTACCAAAATCTAACCATTTCTAAGTTGGGCCATTAACAACACCTCCTGAAAATTAAAGCAAAATCCGTCCAGTAGTTTCTGTGTAATCTTGCCAACAAACAAACAAACAAAGATACGCCGGCAAAAACATAACCTCTTTGGCGGAGGTAATCACACCCTTCACCACAGTTCTTTAACCTGCAAAACCCTTTAAGCTTTTCTTTAATAACAGAATTTGCAGTTGTATATGAAAACAAATGCACACAGATAAATGAAATTAAATACTCAAATTGTAAGTTATTGTCGTGAAAATTCCCAGGTCACATCTGGACTTGCTTTTGCCTCGCCACGCAATTTTAGAATCACTCAGGTTTATGCTCGTTATGTTGTCTTCCACAGAAGTGTTTTTAATGTTATAAAGGTATATTTAAGTAATAAGATTTATTTCTGTAGAATAAATTATTCAAAACATTGAGTGACATTCTAATTAAGTTTTACCAAGCTGTCTTACCTCACAAAAATAAATAAAATAGTGTGGCAATCCTTGTAAAATGCACTTTTTACCTGTATCAGTGCCCAAGCAGATGCCAAAAAAAACCAGAATACACCACAGAATTTATTTACTCAGCAGTTCATTCATTCATAAATATCATTCATTCAGCCTTTGTTTAATCTTGAAATACTTTTGAGTGAATGTCATTGTTTACATTGTTGTTGGGAGAACAAGTAGTACAGAGTTTAAACTTTCAATTTCTGTTTTGATACCTCGGCAACAAATAAGAATGACTTCATGAATAGTCATTGAGAAAATATTGTTTCTTTTTTAATTGACAAGCGGCAATGCAAAAAATTGCAGGTCCAGAAAAAGTAACATATGAGAACATTATTGAAGTAAATTCTTAAAGGTCTGCTTGCTTTGTGAACTCATGTAATTTTTCATACATGCTCATTGAAACAGTTTTTGTTTCTTTAAGTTTGTTCTAGTAATAAACTCAGGACCGTTGTTACAATTATTTTGTGTTCAAATTAAGGAAAATGATAAAGAAACACAATAATAAACTAAAAATCATTCGCAAAAACCGGCTATTCTAGTGTAAGCAATTATTTTCTGCTATTAGAATAAAGTCTTTGCATCTCTGGATTGAAAAACCTTATTCCAGATCTGTTTTGTAAGCTTTGGCATTTTCAGTCCTATTAAATCAACAGTTTTGTTTCATATTGTTATAATTTTTCATTTTAGAAATATGTTATTGAGAAGTATTGAAATATTCAAAGAGCTCATAAAAATGTACTTTAAACTAATTTATACTTCACAACAATGAACAAAAAAAAAGATTCAAACAATTTTAGAAGCTGATAAAAACAAGAGAATGAGAAAGAAAGCACAGTTCAACATTAACACGCGTGTTTTATGCATCAACAATGTTTGCTTTTTACCTTGTTGAAATGTTTCCAAAAAATTTCCTGGAAATAAAACGTCAGGAGTGTCATAAATAATTTAAATATGAGGAGTGATAAGGTCAATAATACATTAACTTTGAAACTTAAGCTTTCTTTTACATTTCTGTAGTATCAAAATTTACATAAAAACAAGATTGGATCACAACTGCGTTTCGTTTGGGTTTGTTTTTTATTTCATTTTTACTTTACGTCATGACAGCTTTTCCCTGGAGCTTTAACTTTGTTTCTTTCTGTATCTTTGCTGATCTAATAAAACTGATTTTAACGCTCCATTTAAATAAGCTCAACCCCTTTAACATTTTTTGTTACTGTGTTTAACTTTCTTTCTGCATGTGTCTGTGATTCTCAGCAGGAGGTGGAGAACTTCAAGAAGTTGAATGTCATCAGCAAAGATGAGTTTGACACACTTGCGCCCCAAGTGCCGGTCGAATCCAACCAGGAAGTCCCTCCTCCTCCCATGCCAGGTGGGTGTGTGACTCTGCTGTGGAGTTTAAGACTTATTCTAAGGAGCTAAACACAGGATTCAGACCAGTTACAGCTACTTTTTTTAAACAAAAGTAACGTTTACTGGTCGTATTTAAGCATTTTTAATACATGTAGTGATGCTTGTCAAAATTTTACAAAACAGTTACGATTACAGCTCTATCCTATCAGAAATATGACTGTTTTCTTAGCAGATTTTGTTGTGTTTTTCTCAGGAGTTTTAATGTTAAATAATAAAAGTCAATCATGAAACTGACCTGTGGGCCGCATTAATTGGGGGCTTAACGCCAGTTTCCTACATCTGTTATATATTATTGAGCTGTAGTTTTATTAATTTATTTATTTTAACATTTATTTGGAAGGGACAGTGCATATGACCGTGCACAAAGCTAATTTCCATCCATGATAACTAACAACAGATTCAGTCTCAATAAAACAGTAGAGACAGGGTTAAACCTACCCTACATTGCATGTATCAACAGCGATACAATCTAAAATGCTGAAACTTTAAAAGATCTGTGCACTTTGTGATGCAGTACATGCAATTTGCCGTTTTGTTTGTTTGCTTGTTTGTTTTGTTTTTGTCCTGACGTTGTCCTGGATGTGAGCTACTCCTGTGCCTTTAAACTGTCCCCTTAAGGATAAATAAATTGGTTGAATTAAATTAAATTGAATTCAAAAGTTTTAATCATGCTTTTCATAATAAGCAAAACATTGTTAAACAAAATAAATAAAGAAATAGAGATATGATATTGAGATAAATAAGAAGTATAAGTAGAACAATACATTAAGTTATCGTCTGTTTCTGCTGGCAAGTTCACTTCAAATACTAAAATATTGTTGGTAGAATTGTTGGAAATCTTAATATTCATGTCAAGACCCTCTGACTTTTGCATTAAAACAGTTTCTATCACCATGTATTAAGAGTTTGAAATCAAATCTTGGAAAACAATCAGTTGGAAAAAAATGAGAAGTTAATGAAATTGGCTTAATGGAGCAGAAAATGTTTTTGTCAATGCAGGAACGCACAGTGAAACTTTAGCTCAGTTTTCTCTCTACTAACAGAACAGAAAAAAATATTAGTTTATCACCCATAAATATTGTTTGCAATCATGTTATGATGATGATTAATTGCTTATTTTTAAATAAATGTGTTTCTTTTCAGTGGACAGCGGAGCAGAATTGGCCCACTCTCTGCCTACAACAGTCCCCGAGTCGCCCCGCTCTCATCAACCCCGAACGCCCAGAACGCCCCGCACGCCTGGACGGTGCGACCCCAACAAGACGCCACGATTTTACCCCGTCATGAAGGAGAGTGGCACTGTTGATGGACAGGTGAGAGGAGGGCACCGAGATGTTTTTGTTTTGTTTTTAGTTTTTAGAAGAACATCCTAAAGTTCTTCTAGATTCTTTTATGCTGACATTTGTGGGTAATGCAGAAGTTGTAGGACTAATAAGTGAGGTCTTAAAATGTTTCTGAGGTAAGTTACAATGAACAAAACCATTTACGTTTCTGTAAGTAATGATTTTTTAATTTGGGCAGAAGTTTTTGAGATGAACCTGTGGGGTTATGAATTCATTAGCACAGCATGAGTATATATTTTCAGTTTTTCCTTTAGTCGCTGCTTTTTTCAAGAGTGCATTAGACCTTTTTACAAAAAGATAAATTGAAAATGAAATCACCTCTCAGTTGAAGTTATCTAAACTTTAGACAAAGGTTCACTGAGTTGGCATTTCTGATTATTCAAAAGCCTGAAGCAAAACAGTTCAAGAAGCACAGACATGCAAGTCATTCTGGTAAATGTCCCTCCACCTCCCTTCATTTATGTGACACCCAAGATGCTTCAGATGTCTGAAGATTTATGATTAATGAGTATTGATAAGGTTTCAGTGAGTTGATTTATACAAGGTTACCCAAATTATCTTCTACACCTTCTTTCCTTTATTAACATTTAATCGTCTTTAGTTTTTTAATTTTGATTTATGTATTGATGGTCATCACAACATCAGATTTAAAATGTGCAGCTCAATTTTAAAGGGATGGTTTGGGATTTTTGTAGTGGGGTTGTATGAGGTACATGGCATTAGCCTGAACATTAGCCACATTAGCAACATTAGCCTCTATCAGTGCAGAAAAAGTTGACACAGAAGCTACAGCTATACATTGCTGCAGATGAGGCCATTAACTCTGCATAATTAGAAGAATTTGGGGTGAAAACAAGCCACAAAAAAGTGTAGGATGAGTACACACTATATTCAGAACATTTCCAATGACTGTCTTTTTCCTCCTGCAAGCAGAGGTACTTCTTCACTACACAGCACAGTCAACGTGTCCTTCTGCCAGCAGTGCACTGATCAAAAAACAGTCTGACTTTATTATTGCCAAGAACACTAATAATACTACATCCCAAATAAAGATTTGCTAAATGTGTCAATGTTCAAAGATTACCCGGCTGATAAAGCATTGTTGTTGACAAAGTGTGTCATCATAGCTCAGTTAACCCCCACAATAACGAACATACTGTGTGCCATCATAAAGCACACTTGTCATTGAAACCATCACTCCAGTCTTTACAAAATAAAAAAATCAATATATACCGAATACTTACTTTGAGGCTAAACTCTAATTTGACTGGTCTGGTTTTTCCAGTTTGTAAAACTGTGAATCTGGTCCATACAATAAACGTTGATTATAGCAACGTATAAAAACCACTGGTGTGATCCTGAAACATCCTCAAGTCATTATTTATAGCCACAGTCTTATTTCATCCAGTTTCATGACATGAGGTCACAATTTACACACCTGATTCAACAGGTGGGGTTTTTTTTTTTAATACTCCAGTTCTCATAGCAGGTCCCATCATTTTTAATTCAGACTTGTTGACTGTCCATCAACAGAGGTTTCTCCTGTGTAAACCCTATTTCACACAAGTACTCCAAAGTATCCATGTAAACTGTGGTCATATTCACTGCAAAAAACATCGGTTTATCCAGCTTGGTAGTGGTTGTTTCCTCTTGTGAAGTTAGCTGGTCGGGACACGATGGCAGTGCTGTTTGGCAAAGCAGTGCCTGAACAACGCAGCTTGGAAGTGGGAAAGTAAGTTGTTATAAATAAACTGTATTTACCCAGAGTTATTTTAACTATGAGGAGCTGGTGGCCTCATTTGCAGGAATTTATAGCCCTAGCATCCATGCTTGCATGAGAGCTTAGCTTAGTGGCTGTGGCTTATGTTCAGGCTAATGTCAGCTATTATCCCTTTAAAACGAAGCCTTATTCTAAACTTTGGGACAAACATCAACTTTAAATTTGGCAGCATTTATTGGTGCAGATCTTGAGACTCTTTTATGTAGGGTTTATGCTGCCCATCCTGAGGCTTTAACTACAGATAAACACTGTCTACATGTGTCCTGTTTGCTGGTGTTTAGTTTGTAACATTATTACAAAAAGAATCAATCAAAATCTGCAAATAACTTCTGAGTATTTCTGTGCCTTATGTTTCGGTTGAAAGACAAATTTGTCTCCAAAATATGATTAATCAGTTTGTCGCTACATCAAAGTATAATTACTGTATTATCAGTGCAGACTTGCGAACATCTTGAAGCTAAAGTGTGACGTCTTTGAGTTGATCATGCTCACAAAGTAATTAATGAATTGTTTGATTCCCTCATTCAGATGCCAAGGAAAAAGAAAACAAGTCACAGTTCAAACCCTCCTCAGGAAGCTCACATCGGCTGGGTGATGGACTCACGTGAACACAGGCCACGCTCGGCCTCCATCAGGTACAAGTGCTTGTTTTCACTGAAAATAAAAAGATGGAGATGCTTAATGCTTTAGCTCTTAACAGGGAAAGTAAAGAAAGAATGCAAATCTCCACCCTCCTATTTTCCTGTCAGAAATGTGTAGACAGTAATCCATCCTCACTTTGTTGTTTGCACAGCTCTTTGTTTGATATAATCATTTCCTAAGCAACAAATTTGGTTTGCATATCCTCTGAAGTTATTTCTGCCTAGGATCATTTCATCAGCTCACATATTGCTGTTACATCTATAAGCAATAGTTCCATGATAAAGTTAGCATCATAATATGAGTCCTTGGCCCTGAAAACCCACACCTAGCACTCAGAATCATGTTGGTATCATTATTAGTTATCATTACAGTTATTGAGCAAAAATGATAGTTCGCTAATAGCGGTTATCTGGTTCGCCACCAAAATCTAATCATTTTTAAATTGGGTCATTCCCAACATCTCCTGAAAATTTAAGTGAAATCTGTCCAGTAGTTTTTGCGTAATCTTGTTAACAAACAAACAGACCAACACAAATATGCTGGCATATTCTCTATAATTTCTTGAGAGTTGGCTATTTTTCAAGGTGTCCCCCTCACAAAAGTTTTATGTTGTCACACAAATTTAAAAAACAAAAACTCTGATATCCTCTCGTGTCCTCTGTCCCTCTGCAGCAGCTCTAACGCCTCTCCATCAGAAGGAGCCCCGCTGACAGGAAGCTACGGCTGCACCCCCCAGTCTCTGCCCAAATTCTGGCATCCATCACACGAGCTGCTGAGAGACAACGGCTTCACTCAGCAGGGATACCACAAGTACCGCCGACGGTGCCTGAACGGTACGCAGCATTTTAGTCTCACATTGCGGCATTGAAAAGCAATAAAGTCTGAGTTTTATCTGAACCGAGTGAATGTTTGTGCTCACAGAGAGGAAACGGTTGGGGATCGGTCAGTCTCAGGAGATGAACACTCTATTTAGGTTCTGGTCCTTCTTCCTGAGAGACAACTTCAACAGAAAAATGTACGAGGAGTTCAAACAGTTCGCGCTGGAGGATGCCAAAGAAAACAACAGGTGAGAACGTCACGTTATGTTTGAATAAACTCTATGGGTTCACATTTCACTGCATGTCTATGTCAGACTATGTCACATTATGAGTTTAAAAATAAAACTAATTGGGGATACTGGCTTCATATTTTGACCGTACACTATTCTAGGGCACACTTACACATTTGACCCTGAAGCATGATCACCAGAACATGACATGGACGTGAAGTATAACTGATCTTTAATCAGCATGCCACCTTTGATAAACAAGAATTTCAAGATTGTACATCAATCAGTCCATCTTTATTTGTATAGCACCAGTTCATAACAAGTGTTATCTCAACACACTTTACAATAGAGCAGACTGAAGACATACTCTTTATTTTATAGATACACATATATGCATGTATACAAATACAAATATACATATATATGTATATGTATACACATACATACACCCAGAGATGTATCCACCCAGGCAGAGACAAAGAGACTAAAAATAAGAATTTATGATAGTGGCAAACCCATGGACGCCCAGATCATACATCTGTCCTTATCATATTTGTCTCTGCTTAATATAGAGTCAATTAATCAATCTTGATCTGTATAGAACCATATTTGTCTTTGTTGAATATAAATTCTAATTATAAAGCCCCCTGAGATGTGGCATCTCATTTTCAAGCAGGACCTCATGTTTATATGGTTGTAAAGATAGTTACTATGGATTTATAATCAATAAAACCATGGATAGATCGATCAGTCCAATATTGAAATTAATATCTATAATGAATATAATCTGGAGAGGACTGATGTTGATTAAAATAGCAGCATCTAGTCAGTAAAGTTGTCGTCATGTTCTTCCTTGTTGTTCTTCTCTGTTTAACAGACTCAGAGACTTCACTTCTTGTGAACAAAATGATGCTCCATAATGACGTAAAGCCATGTGTACTCTTTTCAGCTATGCCAGGAAAAAAAGCTTTCAAATAATCCTCGACAACCTACAAATCTATTATTGTAACAATCACAAGCTTAACTGAGGTTCAAAGAAACTTTTCACGTCAAAAAGCTATCGCACTATTACAGCATATTTATGTACAAATGCAAGGATCAGTGAAGCTGCATAAAATAATTTAATTTTTTTAGCCTGAACTATTTATGGGACAGCTGTCACTCCTGTTAAAATAGCCATTTAAATACTTCCCTATTTATTTTTAAATTTTATCAGATTCTGTTTATAACTTTTTGACTTACCTGGTTAAAAAACTATCAAACTGAAAATATAAAAGACGATCCACGTAGCATCAGCATGCATTATTTGACCAATCATATAGAGCCCTAGAGCCTCGGGCCAACCAGATAAACTTCAGCTTGTAGGCACACTCCACAGGTAACTGAGTACGTGAGAAACCAGTTGGATTATGATCGATGTGCTTGGTTTCATGGGCACAGTCATAAACACATTCATGGATTTGAAATGCAAAACAGTGCACATAGACTTAATTAGTACACAGTTTACAAATATGCAGGTACATATTTAGGAGCCACTACATTGAACAAACTCTTGCCAAAACATCTCAGAAATGGAGCAAAGAAATCCTGTCTATCCAGACATGCTGTCAGCGTTTTTTGTTCATTTAATAAAGAAATGCGGTCCAGATCTGACAAAACTGCTACTGAAGCTGTTAGCATCTATGCTAATGTCTGTCACTTCCTGTTGTCAGCCTGCTCGTTGCTCCCACCTCTTCCTGCTCTAAAGGAAGCTGATTGAGCCCGCTCACAATCTTTGTAGATTGGAGTAGGGCTGAAAGATTTATCGTTTTCGGATCGAAATCACAATTTCAAAGTCATGATCGCCAAAGCTACAATTTTTTGCAGTGCTCTTGACTGACCTAGGATCTGTTGTGTCAACTATTTTACAAATTTGAGGGCAATTTACAGAAGTGCTGGTAAAGCAGGTCAACAACACAAAGCCTCTGTTTAGGAGTAGCAGTTGGAGTATCCCTTAAATAATGAAAACACATTATTTATCATCAATATTAGAGGATGAATAATGTGTTATGTGCTTTTGATCATTGATTTCCTTACTGTTGTCTGTACTGTAAACAGTGAATATTACACTGAAGCTTGATTTAAAGAAATTTGTGAAATGAATTGAACTTGCAATATCTGCCAAAAAAAATCACAATTAGATCTTTTCCTAAAGTCATTCAGCCCTAGATTGAAACTTGGCAAGATGATTCTGTCTGATTACAACCGTTGAATCAGGCTGATCCAACTGCACTGCAAGGTTAATCCTAAGTAGGGTTAGAAGAAGCTTGTCACATTCATTGCTTGGTTGGTTATAATTGGGAAAAGCTTTCTTAATATTTCAAGAAATATATCTGCTAATCTCAACTGATAAACAAAGCTGCCTTGAAGGAATTTAAAGAGTAGGAGATTTGCATTTCTAACCAGTGAAAATCTTGCAGGTTTATTGTTTAAAATGGTGTGACACGGTCATAACTATTATTATTTTTGTCTTTGCCATTATTTTAGACAGCAATTGCTCACATTTTAAAAAGAAATATTTTACTATGTTTGTATGACTAAGTGATAGACCTGTCCAGCACAACTAGTTTAAGTAATAATCATGCCAGAAACTGACAAAGGGGCAAAACCTGGCATGATTGGTCACAGTTTTGATAACTAAATGCATGTATTTGCAATGAAAAACAGTGCACACAGTTTACAAATCTATGGGCACATTTTATAAAGAAAGAAAAAGGACACCTATTAAAATTTAGCAGCATAGAAACTAAAGAGCCAACGTGCAAGTTTTACGCCCTGATTTATTGAGAGCTGTTTCATCATCAGACAATGTTATCTCATGTTTCCTTCTTATTTTTATTACACGCTACGCTAAAGTAAGCTGTAAGAATTCATTACAATCAAATGGAGGAAGCAGGAAGAAGAGACACAAATTCAGATTTGTAACATTAACCTACAAGCTTTAGTTCACAAAAGCATACTCACGTTCCTCTGTGATTTGGAAGAACAGTTGGGTCGCTTCCCCCTGCGTTTTGCCTGCAGGCAGCAGAGGTGTGCGTGCACCATGATTCAACAGCAGAGGGTTAACAGGGGAGGCTGCCTCGCTCTAACACTGTTGTTGATCTGCCAGCAGCAACTTCACTCACCTGCCAAACTCACATTCTTGTCACACAAGTTGGCAGCTCGGCCTGGAGCACTGAAGTGGGCGTGAGAGTAGATCAGGGTGTGAGCAGACAATCTAACAACCCCATCAGCTGTTAGAGCAGCAGCTGACTCAATCTGAGCCAAAGAAACGGGTCGACTCCTCGTCTGTCTTGTTCCTCTGGCAGCGTTAATAAAGCCATCAATAATGTGAGAGACAAAGCTTTCACTGTGGAGCGCACATGTGGGAAAATGTCTGGGTCTGAAGACCAGCTTCCAGGGATCAGGGATGTCTCTCACATCTTTGTAAACATTCTTGTGTCTAGAGGCCAGATTGAAGAGTCTCTTGTTTAGATGTGTCTGAGGTCACAGTGCAGGTAAATATTTGTCTCTCCCCCCCCTCAGGTACGGACTGGAGTGTCTCTTCAGATACTACAGCTACGGTTTGGAGAAGAGATTCAGGTTAGATCTGTTCAAGGACTTTCAAGAAGAGACCCTCAAGGACTTTGAGAAAGGTAATTAAAACTGTCCTGTCTGAACACCAACCATCACTCTCACTGGTTTAACAGGATTCTTAAAGAACTGACCCCAGCATGCACACATACCCTCATTTCCATGTTTTTATGAGAAACACTGGAGAAACCAAGTCATAGGAGATTAAAAAAACTTTGATGAGACCTGGGAAAGGTAACATCAGGTAAGATGCCAAACTTAGAGTTGCACACTCACAAAAGAAAACTTAAAATAAAATATAAAGCAAGAAATGTCAGGGGGTGCTGAAGAAGTAACATCTACTCTCACCATGTATCAAGGCTCCTGCCTCATGCAGGAGTTCAGGATGGTTCGGTTTTGACCCTCCGTCCACCTCTTGCCTCTCTTCTCCTCCCCTCTTGACCCCTTCCCTCTATCCAAAGTAAGAGTCAGAATCAAAACCATTTCCAGTTGGGAATCGATAGCATTAGTCTTTTTGCTTATCAATTCCTTTGACTTTGTTCTGCATACTTTGCAAAGTAAGAAGATCTCTCTCACCGTCCTTTCACAAGCCTGTCCACTGTCTCTCTCTCTCTCTCTCTCTCTCTCTCTCTCTCTCTCTCTCTCTCTCTCTCCTGTCAATAAAGACACAAAAATGCCTAAAAAACAATCTTAAAAAAAAAAAAGAAGTCAAAGATACCATCATAGCACACAGGGGGTGAAAGTGATCAAAGTTGTGGCCTAATTTTTGACAAAAAGAGATACTTAATGCACATTTAGCAGAAGCATTTATTAATGCCAACCAGAATCAAATATCTAGAGTGACGTGTTTGATATTGTTGCCTCTGAAAACTTATGTAGGCCGACATTTCCCACACAAACAGGAATCATCAGAGAATCAGATTGATAAGCAGAATCGATTATAGAATTGATATCAATAAAATCTTACCAATTCCCAATCCCTAATCCAGATTTTTGGTCCTGCTTTTCAGTTTGGTTCTGTAAAACTGTGACTATAGGAGTCCTTTTTTTAATTTTATTGTGGGTGTTTTAGGGACAACTTACAGAAACATTAAGGGGTAACTAAGGAGTTTTTTTTTTTTTAGACGTAAATAATTTCTTTGTCCTAAAGTTAAAAAAAAAAAAAAAAAAATAGGCAGATCATAATGTGAAATGAATTTAAACACTTAAAGGGAAAATACTTTTATGTGCCTTTTTATGCTTTAAAAACAGCAGTTATATCTTTTTTTTTTTACTAAAAAAGAACTCTAAATAACTCATGACTTGAAGTTTTCAGACAAGAATTAAATTTTCTTTTTCTTCGAATATTTAAAACCCTCATGATGAACTTTTTTTATTCATCTTATTGTGATTTTTCTGAGCTGACTTGAATTATACCATAACATAAACACTGATGTTCAAGTATTCAGGCGCGTTGAGGCTCCTTAAGTTTATTTTTAAAGGTTATTCAGACGATTCTAGCAAGGATTTCCGAGTAGAGTTTTTTAGTTTTGGAGGACTTTTTACTGACTTTATTGGTTCAACTGTGGAGGCTAGTATGATGCAAGGCCATGGTGAAGACTTACAGCGTGATATTTTCAGGCCAGTTGTAGCTATGTTGATGTGTGTTACAATACATTTAGTAATTCATACCCGGCGGACTAGTTCTTGATAATAAGTGTTATGAATGTGAGTCTGTAAACCTGCTTGACCCGATTTAAAAGTTCACGCAGCTCCGGCTCACCCGTCTAAATCTGAATGCGTTGCTGTGTGAAAAGGGGAAAAAGGGATTAAAGTTGGTTTCTCAACTTATTTCATCACCACGAGTGACCCGGTGAAGCAGAATGGAGGACTTGCCGTGAACTCTGCGGCAGCTTATTTCCAGCCCAGTGGGCTCAGTGTCTGGGTGGCGCTCTCTCATTCAGACAGGAGGCCGATCTGTCAGAGTCAGGACCAGAATTTGTTTTTACTGCCAAGTACATTCACACATACAAGGAGTCTGACTTGGTAAATTAGTGCAGAAACATTCAACATATAGTTAGAATAAAAATAAAGAGCAAGGAGGAATAAAATAAAGTATAAAAATAGGTACAAAGTAGTGCTGATTGAATTAGGAAGATATTAAAAATATACAAAATACACAACAAGCACAAAAACAACACAGCAATATATACTGGGGGTGCAGTGAAGGAGCTGTGCAGATGAGCAGTGAATTGTTTTAACAGTATAAATATGATATAAATATAAAAAAATACTGTCATATATATACTGTTCATGATACTGACAGCAGAGGGAAGAAACTGCTCAGGTGCTGAGAGGTTTTAAGTCCAGGTGCTCCGCAGCCTCTTGCCAGTTGGGAGGGTTGCAAAGAGTCCGTGTCCAGGCTGAGAGGGTATGGCCACGATTTTACCTGCACGCCTCCGGGTCCTGCAGTTGTTCAGGTCACATAGAGATGAAAGTTTGCAGCTCTGCAGAGCGAATGATGCTCTGCAGCCTGCTGCTGTTCCTTATGGTAGCTGCAGTGTACCAGACCGTGATGAAGGAGGTAAAAATAATAAAATCTTTCTGCCCTCAGTCACCTCCAGATGCTGTACTCATGAGTTATTACCAGCTAAGATAAATAAATTAACCTGCAGTAAGTCATTGATTTATCTTCACAAGTCAGTTTTTTTATCTCAGAGCTCTCTGGATTTATCACAGTGTCAAGGACATGTTGTATCCAGTGCACAGAATGCTTTTCAGGCTTTTATTAGCAAAACTTTTAGTATAATATCCTGATCTGCTTACATGCAGACTGAAAACTACAGCTGCATGTGTATTCACACAGAATCACACAAATAGGCTCAAAAATAATTCGCACCCCCACACCCAACAACACAGAACTCAATGAAAGAGCACTAGCCCGCCTCGGAAGAACAATAGCCATGGACACAGAGCACCCCCTCAATACCCACTTTAGACTTTTGCCATCAGGTCGAGGTCACTGAGATGGAGAAGAACATGCTTTAACAAAAGCTTTGTACCATCTGCCATCTCCATCCTCAACAAAGTAATCCACTGACTAATGTGTCTCCTGTGATGTAAAGATGTGTGCTTTATGTTTTAACGTGTGTTTTTTGTTTCCTAAATGTACGTCTTCATGTTTGATAGCCTGTGAAAGCAAAATTCCCATTGGGACAATAAAGTTATCTATCTATCTATCCCTGAATCCTTCGATGGGAAGTTCAGCTGCTGAACAAAGATAAACAAATAGTAAAGATAAAAGGCAGGGCTGTTAATAAGAAATATGTCAACACAAGATAACAACAGGAGAGTAATTTAGACTAAATAAGCAAGTGTAGGGACTTGAATTTAACAGCCTTTTTTATTTTTTAGGTTAAACTCACAGGAAGTTTAGTGCAAAGATTCATGTGCAGGGATCTCATTTTTAACCATTGAACTCAGATGAAACAGAGCCTAAAACTGTGCCACACCATTTTCCACACAAATATGTAATTTATTAAAAAAGATTATGACAGCTCTGGCCCAACTTGATTAACTTTTAAAATGTACAGAGATTGAAAGGGTCTTAAAGAAATCAAGAGACCTCCAGCATTACTTGTAGTCCAGAAATTTTTTTTTATTAGACCAAAACATTTCGGCTTGTTTATCAAGGTAACCGTGCGAGGCAGCTGAATTCACCAGATTCTACGCCTGTAGGGATGGAAATATATATATATTTTTTTTAAACCAATGCTATTAACAATTCTACTCATCAATCCAACTCTTTATCTATCCCCTTATCGATTCCTGCTGATTTTTTGTGTGGGCAAAAGTTGTCCTAAAGAGGTTCTCAGAGGCAACACAGTCAAACACATGACACTCCTGATATTCAGTGCTGCGCTGCATGGATGCTTCTGCAAGCTGCTGGTGTTTCCACTTACTTAAAGTCTTTTTGTGAAAAATGAAAGACATCCTTTTGACCATTCCTGCCCCTGTCTGCCATCATATTTGACTTCTTTGTTAGCATTTCCTTTTTTTATTTGGGGGAGTTACTTTCAATTTGTGTATGAGTAGGGATATGTGTATGTTTTTATATGTGTCTGTATTCATGTTTGTAATTAATTATTGTATAGATTTATATTGATAAGGAAGCCAAATAATATTTTATGGATCCACAAAACGGGGGCACAAACTGAGCTCTTATCTTCTCACTGTATTAATTGGTACTGAAAAAGCATTTTAAATTAATCCGTCTATCTATCTGCTGTTTTTCCTCCTCCAGGTCAGCTGTATGGACTGGAGAAATTCTGGGCTTTCCTGAAATATTCAAAGATCAAGAACCAGCCCATCGACCCAAAACTGCAGGAACACCTCTCCCAGTTCAAGAACCTGGAGGACTTCAGGGTGGTGGTGAGTGTCATACAGGGAGAGTCACTGGCCCCACGCACGCCGCAGTTTCACACAGTAATGAGTACAGAATAGGATGAACAAGCTGTCCGTCCATTTGGTTCTTCTTCTGAGGTTTTAAGAGCCGTAACGTGGGGTGTGTGAAATCAGTGGGTGAAATGAGTGCTGTCGGTTTGTGTCTCCCAAAGCACACACTGCGTCCTGCTTTCTTGTGCACATTCAAGACTGTCACACTGTGAACTAGGGCTGTCACTTCCCCCCAAAATTAAATTTATATATCCTAAAAACCAAAGATATTCAATATTCTTGTGACCTACATGCCAGTGTGAAATGCTGAGACATGCACAGACACGACCACAGGTATATCTGCCATGATCACACATCAGCCACAGCCTGAGCTATCAGAAGCTCAGTCATTGTGTTGGTATATTTTGCAAGCAGCAGTAAAACATGCAGGGAAACACGATAGAGGTCGAGCCTGCAGGGAGTTGGTGCCTCTTTTTAACAGCTTTAATTCTGCAGCAGGTCAGAACCCTGCGTGAAGTCACACATGGGTTACAGTGAAGTGCATACAGCATGAGTGTAGCTGACTTGTGTTGACCTTTTAGTTTGGGACAAGTGGAGGTGGGCAGAGCAACTCTGACAGGCTGAGCCCGTCCCCACCGTCCTCGTGGGCTCATGATGCGTTCCAGCTCCCTCAGAAATCTGATGTCAAAGGTGGAGAAGTTTATCACACCAGAGTTAACCTGATTCTAGTTTCAAGCTGGTGAACTTGAGGTTGCTGAAGATCTTTGGACAAGAATTCTGACTTAAAGGGGTTTTCCAAGTGAAGTTTCTAATTTGCTACTATTTTAAGCGGGGTCCACACATAAGGATTTTCTAAATCTGAAAAGATTTTTTATCTGTTGAGACCCCACACATGAAGATAAAAAATCAGGCACTGAACAGTTTTGATCGTACTGTGTGTGATGTGCTCCGATAATCTCAACACAGCACATTACACACATAACCATTCTGTCCCACCACTGATCTAGAATCTAGTCGTCCAAGACAGAAATCTGATCAAACGTGATCTAACAAGAACAAAGAAGAAACAAACACAACATGCAACATGGAAGAGGACATAAGAGAAGAGGGAATGATGGTGGTTTTGGGATTATTTTTCATGGGAAAATCCTGAACTAAAAAAAGAAAAGACTGTTGAAAAAATCCTGGAGACAGCTTGAAGACATGAGCTGGTCCTCCATTTCTGAGGTTCACAGACATTTATGTTTCAAGTCGGCCATGCTTGTTTTTATTTACGCCTGCTTCCTTGTTCCCCCGTCAGCTCGCTTCTTGATTGGCTACATTCTGTTCTACGTCACAATTCACGAAGTCATGACTCGGGAGTTGTTGGCTTTCCCCACACACATCAAGATTTTTGGTTGTAAATGTTGAGGTTTAATATTTATGACTGTCGACCCGTTTCAGAGCAGATTATCAGGATGAATTCACTCTTAACACACCTCAGACCACAGGATAATCTTATAGGATAATTTTATAAGACATTAAATAATCTGGAGTTTGCCGTCTTTGGTTAGGAAGGTTATTTGGTTATTTTTTGGGCATTTTGTGCCTTTATTGATAGGAGAGAGTGACAGTGGATAGGCTTGTGAAAGGGGGTGAGAGAGTAGGGGAAGACACTCTGCAAACTGGCCACAAGTACGTACATGGGACGTGCATGGTTGGTAACCACTCCGCCAAACCAGCACCCCAACAGCCCAGTAATCTTTATGTGTGTACCCCACTTTAGATCAAGCAAAGAGCTCCATTCATTTTCAAGAACACTTCCCTCTTTCGGGGCCACGGGGGGCTGGCACCTCAGCATGACATGCTAGTTAGACTGTTCTACAAATCTGCAGAGCACATTTCACAACTCCATCTGAGCATTAATCCATTTAAATGTTGAAGGAGAGCAGATCCTAGTTTCCCAGATTTTGGTGCTGCTGCTGCTGACTTATAAAAGTCTAACTGGCATTTTGAGTAGATTTATCTGAAGACAATAAGAAAACATGAAACAGACAATCAAACCCTTCACTCACTCTAAAAAACAACTAGAGTGACTTTTGTTCCAGAATTTGTGCTGAAATTGTACTTTTGTTATCGCTCAGAAATTTGCATATTGGGGTTGCTGGTTTGGCGGAGTGATTCGTAGAGGTTTTTTCTTGCTGTTATGAGGGATTCATGTTAGGTTTTGGATGTATGTATGTGTATATATTTGTATATGTGTATTTTATATGTTAATATGAATATATGCATATACAAGGACTGATTGATAAGTTGTGAGCCTCATATTTAGGGGTTTGACTTTTGGCAGACATATTGCATTATTTTTCAACATAATCCCCTTCAGCATCTTAACACTTTTGCCAGAAATGTTTAAGGGCCTCAGTGCCATTTTAAAGAAGTCCTTTTCTTGACCGTTCAGAAAGTCGTCCACTGCATGTATGACGTCATCATCTGACTGAAAGTGGGTACCGGAAATGGCCTTTTTCATTTTTGGAAATAGATGAAAGTCTGATGGAGCGAGATCAGGCGAATAAGGCGGCTGCTCAATCAATTCGAAGCCACAATCTTTAATGGCAGCCATGGCATGACAGACTTGTGAACAGGGGCATTTTGTCCATTTTGCAAAAGTCACTTGCCTTGTTTACTTTAGAGTGCTACCTCTTCGACATAAACTGACCAAATGACACCAGTCTTCAGGTTCACAGCCTTAAATAGTCAGGGAATAGAAGAGCTGAAAAAGGACATCCCTGCTTATCCTCTTCAATACAAGGCTCACAACTTATCAATCAGCCCTCGTATGTGTATCCATAAAATGAAGAGTTTGTCTTCAGCCTGCTCTATTGTAAAGTGTCTTGAGTTAACACTTGTTATGAACTGGTGCTACACAAATCAGAGTTAATTTTGTCGACTAATTATTTTCGTCATAGTTTTTGTCAACAACCTTTTCTCCCCTGACGAAAACTAGACTATAACAAAAAACAAAGCAAGTGCACACGGACGAAACAGAAACTAAATTAACTGACATTTTCGTCAACAAATAAAAACTAGACTAAAATGTCTGACAGAGACTTAATCCAGTCAGACCCAATTTCCTCACGTAGAAAGTAGGGACAAGTTAGGAATATATCCAATCACAGCTACTTTGGTTGTGTGGAAAGGTTGGATGAGTTAAGACGGACATCCAATCACAGCTGCCTTAGCTTCGTGGTGGCGGGATCCAAGTGAAAAACATGACTTCAGAAATTCAAGGAAATAAAAAATGCCTTACACTTTACACTTCATATTTTATTCGACTAAATTTACAGTAGATTTCGTCGACTAAAATTGTGAAATTTCATCAACTAGAACTAGACTAAAATTAAAACAATTTAGATGACTAAATGGTGACTAAAACTAAAATATATTTGAGGCAAAAGATTAAAGAAAAAATTAAAAAGTGCTGTCAACATTAACACTGATACAAATCCAGCCTGCAGCCAGTTTGCAGCATGTCCTCCCCCTACTGTTTCTCGCCCCCTTTCACAAAATCTATCCACTGTCTCTCTCTCTCCTGTCAATAAAGGCACAAAAATGCCCTATAAATGATCTTAAAAAAATAAGAATTTGCATATTGTTCCTATATAGAGAGATTTTAACTGGATGTTCAAATGTTTTTATTTCAAAGTTCAGGTTAGTAACTTGAACCCTCAACATTGATCTTTTTTGTATTTTTACCTTTTGTTGTCTAATCGTCCTGACCTTTGTGTGTCTGCAGCCCCCGATGGGAGAGGAAGGAGGCAGGAGGAGACGCCACTCATCCTCGGCCGGGGATGAAGGGCGGCGTCGACGAAATCCTTCCAACACTACCTCAAAACCAACGCAGGCCTCGAAGTCTAATGCCGCAGCTCAACCAGCCGCCACCACACAGAACACGCCCAAAGACGGCGCCCAGAAAACAGCAGCCTCTGGGAAGAAGTCCGAGGCCGGGAAGAAGGAAAGCGCTGCACCAAATAAATGAAGCTCCCCTCCTCGGGGTGTCAGCTTTTTTGACGGCGGAGACAGAGCAAGGCGGCGGCGGCTGCAGCTCTGAGCTTGACGTTCGCTCTTTTCAACGGCAAACAGTTTGGGTATGAAGAGAGACTGAGCGTGGTTGACTTAATTTGACGTTTTTATCGGTGCATTTCATTTAAAAAGCAAGCAAAGTAAGCATAGGCAGAGAGCTTGAATCTGTGCGCCTCACAGCTCATAACGTTTACAAAAAACAAACAAAAAAAATGCATTCCCTGCATTTTGCCTTTTCTTCTCAAGATGCCAAAAACTCTTGGACAAGTTTCTGTAAACAGCTCTAGTCTGTAAAGAGCGCTCAGCCTGTTGAACTGATTCTGGTTTGCCAAGATAAGAGATGCTGCAGATAGTTTTTGTGCCTTAATCTGATTCTGCAAGAGGGGAAAAGGGCGATCAGCTGCAAAAGAAAGTCCAAATTTTGCTTTTTAAGTCTTCCAAGTTGATGATCTGGGGTTCAAACTGACACCACTTACAGCTTTTCCTTCATCCAAATATATTTTTATTTTTTCATGTGACAATCACGACAGCTGCAGCGCTAAATTTGTGAAGGACCGACCCCGCCGTGGCTACTGAGCCAAAACTAAACGTGACCTGAAGTTTTTTACCGACTGACAGGCGTCACAGCTTGAATCACATTTTTGGTTTTTAATTCAAACTTGCAGAAATTATGATGATGAATTTATCTGGGAAGCTTTAAATCCCATTTTACACCCAGCCGTAGAATAATTTATTGTTTTATTCAGTTTTTATCTTCCATTTACTTGATTTGATGGAATAGTCTTAGGTAATCATTGCAGTTTTAATGGCTTTCTCTGTTGAATATGTTGAATAAAAAAGGAAACCTTTCTGCTGGAATTAAGGGTGTGAGCTAGCATCTTGAAACTACAGTATATTTTAGCTTGAAGTTTACTTCACATTATGTTTGAGGCTTGGTGCTCTAGAGCACTTAAATCGTTAACTTTCCTTTACTTTATAAATGGACTTAAGAGGTTTCAGAGTTGAATTTAAAGAAAAAAATGTAAATACTATAAAAATCATTTGCTATTCAGTTATTCTTTTGATTCAAAGAAGTGATTTGTTTTATTGGTAGCGAGGTTTTTGAGTGTGTATTAGGAGAAAGTGATGCATGTTAATGCCAGAGTCTTGAATTGTAAAATGCAAAAAAATATAAAATAACACTTGATTGTATGAGCTTGTGTCTGTGTGATCTGTTTTTGTTTTTTTTGGAGCTTTTAATAGAGAGATGAGAGAGTCGAGGGAGTCATATCTAAGAGGAGAGAGCGGGGAAAAACATGCAGGAAAGGGGCCTCATCCTTGCCTTAATCACAGGCCTCCTGTTTTGAGTACAGCCCAGTCCTGACCTCAACCCTGGAGCATGAGCACCGAGCCCTCGTGGACTTCAGTGGCATCACTGTGTCCACACGGGCTGGTGGCAAAACAAACAAGTAAACGTGGAATCACAGGTTGACAGGGTGGAGGTTTAATAATGAAATAAAAACAGCTCATCATGTTTGAGTCTTTTATTTTTAATACTGTGGTTCTCAAATGACGGGCAAGTCCAGGCATGCTCTACACAACAACTAACGAATGAGTCAGTTTAATCCATCACTTACCTGTGAAAAAAAGTTTAATTCTTTTTAAACTAATTAACCTTATAAATGAACTAACTTGACTAATTTTAAATTCGCAACCTGACAGATTATCACTCGATCTAGATGGAAATAAAAATGTAGACTGAAGAGGAACAATAATGTGTTAAAAAGCTGTTATTCAGGTTATTAACATGCTGTGCTTCGAGACTTCAGCATGGTCTCAGGTGTGCTTGAACAAAAAAGTTTGAAAACCGCTGTGTTAATGTTTTTATAACGAGATAAAAGTATTCAGGCTAATTTAATTCGTCATGCAAAAGTTCAATTAGTGAGGTAACTGATTGTGTGAAAGAAATAGGTGTTAAACAGGTGGCCCTTATTTAAGGATCAAGGCAACTGACGCTGCATATGCTGGCTGTGCATTTGTCCTTGATAAACAGAGTAAAATGGGTCGTTCAAGACATTGTTCAGAAGAAGAGCGTTCTTTGATTAAGAAGTTAATAAAAGAGGGGAAAACCTATAAAGAAATTCAGAAAATGATAGGCTGTTCAGCTAAAATGATATCAAATGCTTTAAAGTGGCAGCCAAAACCAGAAAGGCGAGGAAGACAAAGAAAAACGACTATTTGAATGGATCGGAGAATAACCAAAATGGCAAAGGCTCAGCCAATGATCAGCTCCAGGAGGATCAGAGAAGATCTAAGGTTGCCTGTGAGTACTGTAACAACCAGACGACGTCTATGTGAAGCCAAGCCACCAGCAAGAAGCCCCCGCAAAGTCCCATTGTTAAAAAAAAGACGTGCTGAAGCAGTTGCAATTTGCCAACGAACACATTGACTGGCCTAAAAAGAAATGGCTCAATATTTGGTGGACTGATGAGAGTAAGATTGTTCTTTTTGGGTCTAAGGGTCACAGACAGTTTGTCAGACGACCTGAAAACACTGAATTCAAGCCACAGTACACAGTGAAGACAGCGAAGCATGGTGGTGCAAGCATCATGATATGGGGATGTTTCTCGTACTGTGGTGTTGGTCCTATTTATGGCATACCAGGGATCATGGAGCAGTTTGAGTACATCAGAATACTGGAAGAAGTCATGTTGCCGTATGCTGAAGAGGAAATGCCCTTGAAATGGGTGTTTCAACAAGACAATGACCCCAAACACACCAGCAAGCGAGTAAAATCATGGTTCCAGACAAACAAAATTCAAGTAATGGAGTGGCCAGCACAATCCCCAGACCTTAATCCTATAGAAAACTTTTGGGCTGACATTAAAAATGCTGTTCATGAGGCAAAACCAAGAAATGCAGAGCAATTGTGGAACTTAGTGCACTTGTCCTGGGCTTCAGTACCTGTTGACCTGTGCCAGAAGTTGGTAGGCTCCATGCACCACAGATGTGAAGCAGTTATCAGAAACCGTGGTTATGCAACTAAATATTAGTTTATGATTCTCAGGAAAGTTGAATCATCAAGCAATTCTTAGTTTAAACACTACATTTTTGAGTTTGTAAATAAAGATGTCAACACTGCTATTTTTTTGAACATTATATTTCTTTACTTTCTGTCATATATTATCAAATTCAATTACTTTTTCCAATTTTCTTGCTTTGAAATAGATGTGCAGTGTCCCCAGTGCATTTGTGTGCATTAAAATAAAATTTATTTGAAGAATTTTGAGGTTCACTCACCTTTTTAAACACACTGCTATTATTATGACCTTAACTGTAGGTGAAATTCAGGGGACGAGGGGGAAAGTGAATAAGAAATGTAAATAATCCATCCATTATCTACATTACTTTTCCTGTTTGGGGTCATGGGGGGCTGGAGCCTATCCCAGCTGACATTTGGTGAGAGGCGGCAAACACACTGAACCAGTCACAAGCCAATCACAGGGCCACATTGAGAGACAGACAACCATTCACTCTCACTCTCATACCTAAGGGCAATTTAGAGTCACCGATCAAACTAATGGGCATGTTTTTAGTCTATTAGAGGAGGCTGGAGTGCCTGGAGAAAACCCATGCATGCACAGGGAGAACATGCAAACTCCACACAGAAAGATCCAGTAACAGGATGCCTCACTGCACCACTATGCTGAATATTAATCAAATATAAATCAGTTGACATTATTTACAAAAATAAATCCCCATCAGAGACTTGAACTATATGAGGGACCATCTCTGTCAGCTCTTTATAATGGGAAATCCCATTGACGACATTCAACAATCCATATAAAATCAAAATATTAAGTGAGGACCCCAAAACTTGTTGTGTTCATACAGGATAACAACCTCCATGTATGTGCTGAGTTTGATCCGGATCCAGAATTGTGTTTCTTACAGGGGTTTTGGAAAAGCCACTGCTGGAGCTGAGCTGCTTGGTGGAGGTCTGCGCTCTCTGAGTGCTTCTCTAGTTGAATATTTTGTGGTTTTTGCTGGAGGCGAGCGATGGAGCCTGACGAGCAGGTTCTCTGTTCCTGTCAACAGTGGAGGGTGAAATTCATCACTCGTCATCAGTCAAACATTGAACCTCTCTGAGAGTCGACTGTAAAGTTAATGTGGGATTTGTTCCTCCGAGTACATCTCAGCAGCTATCGTCTGCAGCAGAGCAAACAAGCACTCAGAGGGAGAAGTGTTTGCATAAAGAGTGCAAACAGCTTAAAGAGGACTATTAAAATAAAAAGGTAACTCTGGGGAATATTTAAGGCCGGAGTCAGAAATGCAAAGACAAGCTGGACCACTGTAGGGAGATTCAGAAGGCCAAACAATCTACTTATGTAAAATTATTATATTATTTTAGGAATATGCATATTTGGAATGACTTTCCACCAAAGACAGGCAACTGCCAGGAGCCTAAAAGACATGAGGATAAAGTCTTAATTATCATCAGATGTGACAAAGCACCAAAAAATGATGAAGACGTGTATTTGAAATGTACTTCACACTGAATTAAACACACAAATATGCTGTCGATGTTGGGACAGGTGGGATATTTGTAGAATTTAGACGAAATTCTCCCTCTCTTTTATAAAATAGCACTGAAATCATGAAACCTCTGCATTTATAAGGGTCCATAAACGCCTCAAATTCTCCTTATACAGTCATATTACATCTGTGGATCCCCAGCTGAAGGTCCTCATGCTGGTCTCCCCCTCTGGCCTCAAAACTGCTAAAACCGCTCCTGGTATCAAGAACAGTTCACACCATTAAATGTATAAATATCTGGATTGTAAAGTTTAATATCGTGAGGGTTTTCATCAGTACGGGTCCAGAATGGGACAAAATTCATCAACAGTCCAGTCGCAACTTCCAGCGGTGGTGGGCGGGTGTTTTGATGCCTTCACATGTCTCTCGTAAACCGCAGAACTGAAGGAGAGGCGGATCTAGTTTTGGCTGCCAATTAGTACAGAGTGTAACTACAGACCTGAGTGTTTGCCATATCATGTTTCCTCTGATTATTTAGAACGTTTTAGAACTTATTAGAACTTTTCTGAGGTTTTAAAGGAGAAACTTTCCTGAAAACAAAGTTACATTTATTTCAGTTCAGGAAAGTTTCCTTATTTCTTTTAAGCTGAATGAATTAAGTGATCCAAAAATATTAAAACTGTCTCCATTTATTACAATGTTTCCTAAATGACAGAAAATGTGCATTTTATTGTGAAATCCTTAAACACTCTTCTATGAGTGAGAATAATATGATATTAATAATGAGGTCATATTAATCGTTGGTTTTATTTATTAAGTCTCACCACAGTCTAATAACTATACATAAACCCTCAAATGTCCCAGACTGTGTGAAGGGACATATATGATGAAGAGTTGGATAAAAAATAATATAACAATAACTTTATGGTAGTTTTCTGAGGGGCCCACTTTAGGGACTCTCCCCCAAGCTAACAGAGCTTCCTTAATTAATATGAACTAAGACGACTTTTGCTGGTCATCTCTAACATCTCTGTCTTTGTGTTTTTATGTTCTGTGTTCTGTTTTGTTTTGATTTTATTTGTCAGGGAACCATGTACTCAAACTGGTTAAACTTTTATATATATATATATATTTTTTTTTTATTATTTTTTTTTTTGGAAGAGCACTGAGTTTGGTGAAAAAAATGATGCAATAAAAGCAGAAATTAATAATATATTAAAACATTTATTTTTATTTAATTGTGATGTTTCTTTCAGGACTTGATGTGCTGTGTTTAACTATTTTTTAGAGATGCACCATAACATATTTTTCTGCTATCCAATATGCAGGTATTTCTAAACTTATTATTGCAGATACCAATACTGATATTTTTTGTCAAAAGTATGAAGTCCATATTCACTGAAATTAACCTGTTTTCTTTAATTTTGATGGATTGTATTAGAGACAGATATGAAGGAAGTAAATTAACATTTTATTCTGTTATAGATGACATTGTTGATTTCAGTTATGATCAGTTATTTTGTTAATTATATTAAATGAAAAGTATTTCTGCTTTTGAAGCAAGCTGGTTAAAGTATTCTTGTGCTATTGTAAATGTAAAAAGAGGTTCAAATGTAATTTTTACTGCAGTAAATTATTCTGGGCATGGATAAACTGTGTTTTTGATAAAACAGTTAGTACAGGTATGCCTTAAGAAAAACATAACCTAATGAAAATGTGGAGATAAATCATCTGAAAAAAGAGGCCCATCCAGATATTCTCAGGCCCATGTTACATTCTCGTCTGCTGCTGGTTTAAACACTGAAAAAGTGCAGTCTACTGCCCTCTGAGCTGTGTTTCTCTTTTTGACCTAAAATGTCCTAAAGATAACAGGCAGAAGTAAAGTGATGAGTGCATATCTTTGTATTTTGGACTGACAAAGTGTCTGCTTACAACTGGAAAGCCTTTGTTTACTATTCAGTGCAGATGCTGTTAACATCGATTAAACGATAAAACAATCAATAGGCTGATCGATAGTGAAAGTAATCGTTACATGCGTCCCCCTACATCTGCATGCTGACAGACGGCGCTGGATCGCCTCAAAGAACACGATGTCACAGCACGCACAGCTCGCTCAACTAGTGTCTCCGTGATTCCCGACAGGACGTGAACGCAGCACCAGTCCAGGGGCGGGTAACCGAGCAGTATGGCGGACGATGGAGACAGTTCGAGCGGACCAGTGGACACAAGCGGCGGGCAGGGGGCAGCGGATGAGTCGGACGGGCTCGGCCTCGGCGGGATGTTGCTGAATATCGGTATTTTGGTGGCGGTGGTGGCGGTGTGCCTGGTCGTGTACCGACGGTGGGGCAGGCGGCTCGTCTCCGACGCGGCCCAGGGCGACGAGGCCTCGGCGCTTCCCAAGATGAGGAGACGGGACTTCACTCTGGAGCAGCTGCGGGAGTACGACGGGCTCCAGAACCCGCGCATCCTCATGGCCGTCAACATGAAAGTTTTCGACGTGACCAGCGGCAAAAAGTTTTACGGGAAAGGTGAGTGAGCGGTAGGGAGGGGGGTCTCTGAGAGTGACAGCTGTGGCAGTTAGCTGACACGTCCCCGCTGTGGTGAGGAGTCCCGGACCGAACATTTGGGCGCTAACCGTTGTGGTCATAGAGTTTGTAGGTAGATGCCGCCCGGGCCGCTGCTTCTCACGAGAGCGATGCGTCAACGGGGCGCCATGTTGGAGAGGGAGTTGTATGGTTAATTAAATGGAACGTGTCTTAATTACAGCGTTAACTATCAGCAGATACACATAAACACGTTAAGACGAGAAATTGTGATTTTGCTTTATTTAACGTATTGCAATCTGGCTTTACTATGCAAATAGGGGTGCACAATTTTGTTTTTCTTTTCCTATAACCAAATTTCCAATCTCATGAATGCCAACACTGATACCAACAAGAGCTTAAAGTTTTTCCAAAATTGGCTTGTTGCTTTCAATGCGTCAGTCTATTTGTGGAGGGAACAAGAAAAGCATTTCCCTTTTCTAATTATGAAACTCTTATTTTTTAAATGTACCCCTGCAGTGTTATTAAGGTGAACTGTTGCTAGTCATAAGGGGTGCACAACATTGAAATTTTACAGATATCCAATATGCCGATATGTCTGAGCTCAGTGTCGCTGATACCAATATAGCTACTACATGGGATATAAAGGGCCAAAATGTACAGCCAAAATATCGACAGAAAATTTTATAACCACTGGCACAGATATTTAGATTTTGGAGCTATTATCTGCAAATGCCGACACTGTTTTAACAGTATTGTGCATCCCTACTATGTATTTATATGTTGTGATGAGTACAGCTGATATAATGGACATAAATGTTTGCAAAAAAAATCAATATTGGCGGTTACAGATATTCAGCTTACTAGACAATATCTGTCAAATCTGATATTCACCTTATTAGATGATATCTGCCAGTACTGATAAATGGATGAAATCGTGCATCCCTACATTATGGATGATCAATAGTATACAAGGTTGCAATATTAGGCTTCAGTATATTCCACTTTTTGTGTGAAAGCGTGTTGCACCAATTTGGGAAAATTCTAAGTAGCTTTTCAGTGTGAAAGGATTAAAACACCAAATAAAATTAGAAGAAAATGTCTCGATTGTAGAAAAGAGTTTGACTGGGAACTGAAGAAGCTTCTTGGATGAGCAGTGAAACGTCTTCCCAACAAACTCTACACAGTCCAGTTGCCTTGCCTTTGAATCTTCAGAATGACCATGACCTGGATGAATGAGAATCTACACAGACGCGAAGTTTGACTAGTTATTTATGTGTGAATAATCCATTCATCTTCTAAATCTATAAAATAAAAACGCATTTCACAAAGTTATCTCTACCTCCACTGTCAGACTCATTCATTTAACCCCTCTTCAAAATGGCGCTGAGCATAGACGTACATCAGAATCCAAAAATGGGCATCTACGCATTCCCATCTATGCGTTGTGTTAGCTAAGCTAGCTCGTTGGCTTTGTCTGTGTTTTGAATGGGATGCTAACTGTTCGCTAACTGGCGCGACTGTATGGGGTCGTGGCTGTTGTGAGGATTTTTTAACCTCTCTAAACTTTACTTTTATTCACGTTAAACGTTTGAAACTTTTCGTCATGTGCATGTGGCTAATGCCCCAGTGCAGGGTTTTACGACTTAGCCTGCTAACGCTAGCTCGTTAGCTCGTTGACGTGCAGACACAGCGGCTGTCTGGATGTCTGAACCCGCCGCTTGTTTACAAAGAGGGACCCAGCACTGTGGGCACAGATATACTCCACCAGGGATATGTTATCTGACATCATACTGGGTTTTTAATAGACTTTGATTCTATACTACATAATTTATATTATAAAGTCAATTAGCTCTCAAATTTTATCCAACAGCTGCATGTAAAACAATCTTATTCTCCTCTTGTATATGGAAATATAAGGTTTAATTCTGCCTCTATGGCCACCAACCTGTTTCAACAAAAGGTCTTTGATGCTAAAAAGGATAACATCACCTGCACGCAAAACCACAATTAACATAACTATTTAGTAGGTATTGTATTGTAACTTAATCTAAGAAAGCAGAATCAACAATCTGCGATGCATCAAAATTATAAAAAAAGAAAGAACAGAATAAAATCAAATTTTATTCAATCTGTACTATCAAAACAATAAAACAAAATCACAATAAGACATATAGGACTTAGACTGACTGAAAATGTGCAGGCTGAGGCACAAGCATTTTTTCCTGCCCTTATAGTAAGTTATTCATATATATGTATATCCTTAAAGGCAACCCTGTAGCTCCTTCCTTTGAATTACATGTCTAGAAAAGAGAAATGTAAGTATTTAAAGGTGAAAATACAAGCAGTCAAGTAAAGAACACCAAATCCAGAGCCTTCTATATTTACTAGAGATGCACAATATTGGATTTCTGCTGATATTTCTGGAGTCATTATCAACATTACTAATATTTTGTTATCAAGAGCATAAAGTCTTTGTGAAAATTGACTTGTTGCTTTCAATGTGACAGTCTATTTATGTGAGGAACAGATGTGAAACAAGAAAAAAACATTTAACTCATTGTGTATTTTTTGTGTGGCTGATTATTGGCTGTAAATGTCAGCACAAATTCCAGTATCTGCCAATTCCGATATACGGATCATATTGTGCTTCCCTAAAAATTTTATTAAAACTAGAAGTGCTGCTTAGAGCACAGCCAAAGAATTAATGTTGAAAATGTGGAAAACTGCCCTATCATGCACTGTTAACAAGTCCTTGAAACAAATCCTGGGTCCACATCCGATTCAGATCATCACCAAAATGTCATCACTTGTTCCTAACTTATGGAGTTATTTCTGACATTGTGGAAAAACTGCTTCATCTCCCACTGTTAACAAATCCTTTATTAAGTCATTAATTAAGTCATGATCCGTCTGGATTCAGATCACCTCCTAAATCTATTTGATCTTTGGTCCATTCCTGCACTATCCTGAAAACTTCATCCTATTCTGCTTATTGTTGTACCGACCATGCTTTATATAGAAATACTGTCATTAGAAACTAAACTGTAGGCATGCAGTCCTGAAGCTTTTTAAAACTACAACGTTAAAAATGGTCCGTTCAATAAAATGATTGTGAAACATCACCTGGTTTATAATACTGCTAAATATAGTGATATATGGTATTGTGACCCTGATGTTATGATACAAACTAATTCTCAGTTTCTTGCCAATAAACAGACATGTTTAAAATTGTATTTTTATGCATATGATGTGTTGGGTTCTTAATGCTGTAAAGTCTAAAGAAAGTCCTTGAAGTTCAATATCGTGATGAATCACTCCTCTTGTGATACATCATATCATCAGATAGGCAACATTTTCATACAAGCATTACTTATTTTTGCTGTGTAATTAAAATAGTCTGTAGGGGTTTGTTTGCAATCTTTGACTGTCAAAACAAGAAATGATCCAGTATTGTGTGTCCAGGAGGGTTTATTTATTGTATTGTAATTCTAACCGTGTACCAGTATACATAACGGAGTCACTAAGGCTGGGGGCAATGCAAACTTCCCCTCCTCCTCCACCTGCCCTGTGTAATTAAAATAGTCTGTATTTTATAACGGAGATAACAGTTATTAGCAAAAAGAGGAAAAAATATGTTCAGCATTTTCTTAGATTTAAGATTTTACTTGCCATATTGAGGTGATTGATAATTCAAATAAAATAATGTAAATGATTTATTTGTTCTTTCCAGCGTTTGTTTGATGGTTTTGTATTTGTTCGTTTGTGAACAGGATAACTCAAATTGTTATGAACAGATTTTTATGAAAATATGTAGGAGATTTTGTTCATGGCACACGGGAGAAGTGATTTGACATTAATGATGATCTGAATATGGATGCAGGTCCAGAACGGATTTGTTAACATTGTAAGATTGCACTGTCACAAAATGTGGAAAAGTTATCAGCTTTTCCACATTTTTTGCTGATAACTCAAAAAGTTTTCAACAGATTTTGATGACAAATTCAGGAAGTGTTGGTCATTGCTCAAGGCAGAAGTGATTTGATTTGGTGATAATCCCTAACTGGATGTGGATCCAGGACTTATTTCAAAGACTTGTTAACAGTGTGAGACAGAGCAGTTTTTCTCCATTTTTTACTGTCACTTGACTGACACATTTGTAAATGCTTTGCCTGAGGTTTGTGCTCTTGGAGCACTTCTTAATAATTTGTTGAATGCTTATTAGAGAATATTTAATGAAAACTGGATACAAAAAAAATGAACATTCTGCAGGTGTTAATGTTACAGTGATACCACATTAATTTCCCATGTTTCACATTTTACAAATAACATATTTTTATGTGCTACACAAAAGGGCTTTCATGTCTGCTCTTCCTGCTCTTCTGGGAAAATAAGATGTAATATCATGTTAATAAATCAATATTTAGCACCAGGGCTTGTAAATATCAAGTCTAAAGTAGCGCAAAAATAAAATCCCTGATTTCTTTCAATTACAATTTACGATTCTTATGATTTGTTTCCTATCCCAAAGAAAAACTCTCCAAGTGTCACTTAAATAACATAAAAGTTTTGCCATAATTCTACTATTGAAATATATCCCAAAAAACTAAACTGAATCTCCCTCTTATAGTTAAAATACTGTAATTATATTACCAAATTGTTATTGTTTAGTTTGGACTCAGGGCGACTCATCTGTATACAGTATATTAAAATGTTACTCTCTTTTCAGTATTTGAATGCAATTAAAAACAAATACAACCTAAAATGTGCTTGTGTAAAAACTGCCAGGGCTGACTTTTGTGAAAACTGTGTAAATTTTCAGTATTTATATTTTCAAACATTGCCACAATTTCTTAGAAGAGTAAAAGTAAGTCAATAAAAAAATCTTATTTTTTTTAATTTTAAGTCTTCTGCAAAGATGAATTGAATCGATTAATCGTTATATTGTCCCAGTCTAAGTTAAGCATTATCTCTCTTTGACAAATCAGCATTTTGGTGCATTACAGAGAAAAGGTTTATATGAAACACCTTTGCTGATTGCCTTTAGTTCAGTAGTGCAAAAATAGTCTTAGTATGTGCCTAATAAAAGGTATTTTAAAGTCTGTAATTTGATTTTAAAGAAGCAGTAAACTCTGGTAAAGAAGGGCACAACAAAACCAACCATTCAGTAAAATCTCAACCAATCAGCAAAGAAAATTTAAATATTCTAGGGTTAAAATGGACTGAACAAACTGTCCCTCACTTCACTGAGTCATGTTTCCGTCCAGTCCTTTTTTTTCTTCTGCATATTTTCTCAAAGCAAGGCCAGCCTGCTGCTCAACATTTTCTGCGACTCAGCTAACTCACCCATCAAGCCTATAATCTGCTATAATTATTGCTACACAGTCCCAACAGTCTCGTATGTCACGCCTGCTGTTCCTATTTCATACAGTCAGGATGGGGGCCAAGATACTGAATCCATCCGGCCCGTTAAATTATGACACACATTTAGGAGCCACGTGGGGGTTAGCAGGGCCATAGCTCACAGCTTGTGGTTGGTGTTCATGACAGTGGACTTAGCTCTGAGACCAGAAGCTGTTCCACCTGTGTGTCAACGCAAACATGACAGAAATGTATCTGATGGTTTGATTACAGTTCAGGTCTTTTCTAAAGGAAAATCAGCAAGAACTGTTTCTGGATTCTTCAGCTTTAAGAAAGTGAAACTGTTGAATCTTTCTCTTTAAACTGAACATTCTGATCATTTTTAATCTGAAAGTTAAGAGTGCCATAAAAATAAGGCAGATTTTCTGCAGGTTTCTACTCTTTAACAGGCAGATGAAGCTCAGTTTGGCTGTTTCTATTTAATATCTATTTTATATGTAGTGTAGGTTATAAAAAGGTCATTGAAGTCTTGGCTGTGCCGTCCTGTGCTGCCAAGATTTTGAGTGTTCAGCGGCCACTGACACATCTGAAAGTTGGCGTATTTTGTTGTACAATTTTGGTATGTAATGTACGTGCAGTCCAGAAAAACTACTTTCATTTGTTTCATATTGGTATACTAGAAAGTACTCGGAGAGCACAAACATCTGCCAAGGTAGCTCACATATTGCTGTTACATCTATAAGCAGTAGTTCCATGATAAAGTTACCATCATAATATGATTCCTTGACCCTGTAAACCCACACCTAACACTCAGAATCATGTTAATGTCATTATTATTTAGACATTTATTGGGCAAAAATGATTGTTCACTAATGGCGGTTATCTGGATCACCACCAAAATCTAATCATTTTTAATCAGATGTACGCCAGCAAAAACATTTGGCGGAGGTCATGACATTGGTGGCATGGTGGTGCAGTAGGTAGTGCACATGCCTCACAGCAAGAAGGTTGCTGGCCTTTCTGTGTGGAGCTTGCGTGTTCTTGCGAGTTCTATCTGCGGGCACACCAGCTTCCTCCTACAGACCAAAAACATGCTCAGTGACTCTGAATTGCACTTAGATGTGAGTGTGAGAGTGAATGGTTGTCTGTCCCTCTATGTGGGCCTGTGATTGGCTGGTGACCAGTTCAGGGTGTACCCCGCCTCTCGCCCAGTGTCAGCTGGGATAGGCTCCAGCACCCCCACGGCCCTGAAAGGGATAAATGGTAAAGATGATGGATGGATTTATAACAGTATCAGCTAGAATAAAACAGTATATGTGCTTATCAGATATTGACAAGAAACCAAATTCTGTGTGTATTCCCAGTAGGTGTGTGTATTGGTGATACAATACATATCGCGACACACGATATCAATACAGTTATACAAGTTAAAAAAAGGAAAGTACTTTACAATTTATTTTCACAGAAAGTCTTGTTTTTCTTGCATTAAGAAAACTCAAATGTAATGTGCTTAAAAATACAGTTTCTCACAATAGGTGTCCTAAATTTCAATAAATTATTGATTGATAAAATATCGAGATGGGAATCATACATAATAAAATTCCACTTGAGAATGATAACTACTCCCTCAAGGAATCAATATCAGTCAGTAGAAATAATAACAAAAGAAGTCTAAAGTCCCAGCAGAAAAGGGGCAGACGTCGTCAAAATTGAGGCTTAATTTTCAACAGAAGATGCGAATTGATTAATTTCAGTAAATGGAAACATCAGAAACTTGAGGAAGCTTTCATCTATGCAGCATGGCCTTGAATATCAGGAATTTCATGTGTTTGTCATTGTTGCTACTGCAGAATTTGTAGGCCGACTTTTGCCCACACACAAAATCCACAGGAATCAGAAATCATGAAAGAATTGGATTAGTAAGCAGGATCTGTAATGGCATTGGTATCAATAAAATCTTATCAATTTATTATAGCTCTGCAAAATATTGCCATATCAGTATTTTCTTACACCCCTAATCCCAAATATACATCACGGATCAATACTTGTGTAGGAATATTAAAATATGATTTTTTTTTGGCCCATTTCCCCATCTCATTTAAAACCTACAGATAAATTCTGATCAGAGGAAAATCCAGTCATCATTTCTGGCTGACACTGATGATTTATCGACGCTGTTCAGGTACAGTCTGTCTCAGTGAGGGCTTTTTGTGAGTCACGATTCAAGACATTAAAGTTAATAAGGCTCTAAAAATAGATTTCTGTGTAAAAATAACAGTATACAGTGGTCACTGTTGGGGTTCTGAAGTGCCTGTAGAAGTTGTATCAGTGAAATGCTTGATCTTGAAGTTATGCAAGGTACGAGCACATCTAATCTCCCAGATAAGACCTCTGTGCTGTATGTAAGGCTGTCTGAACACTCTGGACTCAAAGTTCTTCTTTCTGTTGCACAATTAAAAGAGGAGAACCTGGGAGCCTGCAGAGCCTTCACATGCTGATCAGATGATGTTCCTGCAGGACTTCCAAAGACTTAAACAACACGGAGAAGACTTCAAGGAAAATCTGCAGGGTTTGAGTACTGCAGTAATACGCATGACTGAAAATCAGCAGAGACTGTGAAGTGATAATCAGATGAGTCTGATATGGATCTCTGAAATAATAGTCCCTCTTTATAACTCACTTCCTCTGAACCACAGGATTTGGAATTAGCTAAAAAAACACTTGAAAAATGAAAACATTAAATCTTGTTTTGAATTCTCTGACCACAGCTCTGTGTAAATCATAGAGAGGCTTTGTACCAGTGTATGGTGAGAAATCGAACAACAACTTTGTACATGAGAGATGAGTAGGTAAAGGAACTTGACAGAGAAATATCCAAGGAAGAGTGGTATAGCGTGTAGGAGTCAGTGTAGAACTCAGAATTTTACAATATAGAAGGTATTCTGTTGTAAAAAATATAGTCAGATTTTTCACTTCACCAAAACTTAAAAGAAGACTTCACCTGTCCCACAGCCCTGCTGGAGAGTGTGTGGAGAACATGATGTTGATCACGCATGTCTTCTGAAAATGTGTGAAGATGACAGAGTTTTGGGATGATGTGTGGAAAGGAATTAAAAGTATTTTATGCCATGAACTTCCTAAGACAGGGGTGTCCAAACTTTTTACGTCTAGGGCCACATGAAGAGGAATACATGGACGACTGAGGCACTTGCTGCACCTCACTTTTAAGTTAAAGTTTTAGGGTTTAGAGGTGGGTTATCACCTGTCAAGGGACTCTTGTAACCCCGGGCTATCACTGGATTCACACCTAGTCAGGGTGAGAATGGCCTGAGCAGCGGAGATGTGAGACACTGACGGATTATCTTCACTGTCAGACACAAAACAAGAGTAAACTGCAAGAATGTTGGTGCTTGAAGATGAATATTGCAATATACTTTGTAAATGAGACCTTTTGACAAAGTTAATATGGCAGAAAATGTGCATGATTGATGGTATTTGCTATGGTATTTTTTTTACATACGTAGCAGAGACAGTTACCTGACTGAAATACTTCTGACGGCACCAAAGAAAGCTATCACAGGAAATCCCCCCACAACAGAGAAATTGGTTGGACATTGTTGATGAAATACATGATAGGAAGAATATTACACACACTTTAAGACTGCAACAACTTTCATGTTATGAAAAATGGAAAAAATGGACTGAGTTTAAAGCCCGTCACAAAGACTTAAGAGAACACTATTTAAAGAGGGTTAATGGTAACTGTTAGCTGACATATATTGTTGTAAGTTCAGAGTTTGTGTTATTGTAATCTTATAGAAATATGGATAAAAATGAGTATTAAAAAATTTGATTTCATTTCTTTATGTGTTTAAGGCCTGCAGAAGGAAAACAGCATGAGCTGGTATAAGAGTAAAACGTGACGTGTTCATAGACGGGACATTTTCTGCACTTGGACCGGTTGACATGATGTCCATATGTAGGCTGGTATTTTAGAAAACACAGCATTTTATGTACCTCTTATCCCTCTGTCCTCACGTAAACAGTGTTTCACTAAAAATGCATATCTTAAAAAACTGCTGCCAAAGTGAAGATTTTTAATAACGTAGGGCCTGTTGCCTGAATCTGCAAACTTCTGAAACCAGGGTCCAGAGTGAAAGGTTTTGTGTAAACAGGAATCTCTATTATCAGGGAAAACGGTGACGGGAAACTGCTCTGCCCTTTACTTTGGAGTTAGCCAGGAGTTTTGTAGCTTCTTTGCCAGATTAGCCTTTGTCTCAGGTGGCCGCTTCGACATGGTTGCTTTGCTTATGAGGGCAGGAGGAGGAGGAGGGGAAGTTTGCATTGCCCCCAGCCTTAGCGACCCCCTCAGAGCATTTTCCTAAGAGATATGTTCCTTTTTATTAAGAAAAAAAAAACTTTTACGGAAATGTTGGTCATTTCCGTGATGTTCTGCATACATATTTAGATCAGCCTTAATGTCCAATTATGTGATTCTGTCCGCGATTCTATGATCATGGATTTTATAGGACCCTAAATTACATTTGCAGTGTTTTAGTATCCAAAGACAGCAGTCCTTTGTGCAGCAGGATGATTTCAAGGAAGTTACTTGCTCTTTTTGCTTTATATAACATACACATTACCGAAGTTTGGGAGCCCATGATTTGTATTTTTATTGCTTTGGTATAGAGGTCAGGGCTGTTGATTTTCCCAAGAATTAACTCGATCTGTTGAATGAAAATCATAAATTCAGTTATTTATCCTTTGGGATTGCACAGAACGCTTGTCATTCTGAGCCACTATGCATTTTTATTTGAACCTTGTTCAGTTTTTACTACCCTATAATAACACTATAATCCAACTGAAGTCTCTCTTTCTACTTCTTGGTGTTAAATTCACACTTAAACATCCTAACACATCAACTGATTTATCTCTTGAGCTCTTTAAAACATAAGGTCAACTGCCTCAAAGTCCTCCTCATCAGTTTTTCAGGCCTGACTCCTTCTGCGAGCTGCATGTGCTGCATTCATGTGGTTTGTTTATTGGAGGATTTGAATGTGAAGCAGCAGCAGTCACATGATGCAGGTCAGAGTCATTCTCTGTGGGTGAACTTGTACAGTTATAACCACTTCATTTCTTGTTAAATCAGTTCTCCACAGTGGGAAATCTTAAAGTACAAAAAGTCAAACAGAACACTGACTCGAGTGTCCTGAGGCATCTTCATATTTCAACCCTGAAAACCACTCAGTCTTCTCATTGATTCTCACTCCTGTTTGTTTATTTGTTTATCCTCAGATGGTCCTTATGGCATTTTCGCGGGTCGGGATGCTTCGAGAGGCCTGGCCACCTTCTGCTTGGAGAAAGACGCCCTGAGGGACGAGTATGACGACTTGTCAGACCTCAACGCTGTGCAGATGGAGAGCGTGAGGGAGTGGGAAATGCAGTTCATGGGTGAGATTGATGCTCCAGAAGTTTCTACCGCAGAAAATGCTCCTCCAATATTGATTTGGCTCAGATTTCATAGATACATTCAGAGTGTTTCTCGCTTCTCCCACATTACCTCTGCACCTCTGCATATTGAGTCAGATCAGACTGAGCCTGCTGCTTTTATATGTTGTATTACAGCTTACAGATTTTCTTTGTCAAACTGGAAGTATGTAAAACCAATGATCAACATATCAAATATTTCTTTTATTGGGGTGTTGAATTGATTTAGACTGTTATTTATGGTGTATATAATAGGGCTAGGCATCCTCTCATTATTACAATAATTATTATTCAGTCCACGATTTCATTTGATTCAATATAGCGATGAATCAGGATGCAACACAATGGGTATCATCCTTGGATTCTCTATATTACCGCACAACCCTACTTTTTACTGAAGAATACAAGCAGTCATATAGCTCTAATCTACCTATACTTGATTTTCCAAAATTAAAACTGCAGTCTACTCTGCTCGATTTGTTTATTATATCCTGCCTCTGCTTTGGTGCAGAGTCATCTGTGTACGCATCTGGATGCATCGATTAAAGGACTATTTTTAACACCCCTAGTTTATAGCAGTCAAATGTTGGCTTTACCTCGGACATGCACCCCTCTTGGGTTATTTTATCTGAATTTGAGCCTATGTGAATTTCATGTTTCGCAAATAAAAAGCAACTTTGTGTGAGATCAGATGCACCAGTATCCAGCCAACAAATCTGTCTGTTGGTTGGATACTGTTCATTTAAACCCCCCACTTTTCGGTAATTAAAGGCACAATTGTATGCTTTTTGAAAGCTTAATTTAACCTCTATTACTGACATTTCTTCTGCCCAATATTTGCAGTTTATCCTGTCTCATCAGTGTTGTTGTCAGACTGTGATCAAAACCTGAAGACCACACTACCTAAAATGTTTTATTGAATAAACAGAAATGCATATATTGACTGAAAAAATGTGATAAACAGTCAAACCAGTGTCCAAGCCACAGCTTTAGTACAAAGTGTTTTGTCAACAAAAGTTGCCCTTGGCTCATGTACTACTGTATTAATGTTGTAGTACATGAGCAGTATAATCTGCTAAAACCACCACCACCACAAGTGCAGCTGCAACACACACACATTAAACAGCAACATATTGGTTAAAAATTAAATTTAAATTCAACTAGTAAATTTGATCTGACTGAAAAATCCTGAGTCTAATACAGGCCTAAGTACTGGCTGAGCTAAAGTGAGCCATAGCTCTGCAAACAGCCCACGAATAGCTGCTGGGGATGCTCAGAATAGTATTTTAAAATAGTATTTTATCTCATTACTTTGTGTTGAGATGCTGATATGTTTCCTTCAGAGCAGAGAAGACTTAATAGAGGATCTAACTTCCAGTAAAAATGTTAATACTCCACAATCAAAAACCTGAAACTATTGAATCACAGATTAACAGTTAAAGCAGAAAACAGTGAAACAGAAAGAAAAAATTTGGTGCTTTAGTTGTTTAGTGGTCGGTAAAACTGGTTTAAATATAACTCAGCTAAAGCCCAGTCTACTCTGCGGTCTTTGAAACTATTCACCCAGTTTTGTAGCACAAAGCCAGTGTTTTATATCAGGGCCAGGTCTCCTTTTTGAGCCTCGGGTGTCTAATTTTGGACTGAATCCCCTCACAGTAATGCCCGGCCCCTGCTTACTTAAATAACAATCTTCTTGAGGCTTGCAGCAGGTCCGCTTGATGCAAATAACGCATTTAAAGCTGGACAGGGCAGCTTTAGAGGGCTGGAGGCCCAAAATGGTGACTGATTAATTCAAGTAAGAAGATGTGAGCAAATGACTCACTGCATGGTGTTTGTCACTTTGCCCGCTCTGAGAGTCTCTCTGACTGTTTCTCTGAAGAAAACTGAAGTTTGAGATGTGAACTTGTCAGACTGAGAGTTTTAAGATGAAACATTATACTGAGGATTGGCTTTTATTCCGTTAGTCTCTGTGTGGATTTCAGTACAGACTCATGAATGAATTTATTTCGAACATGTATACAAAGAAATAAAAATAGAGAAATGCCATTCACCTTCAAAGAAAAAAAAGAAGTAAAGTAGGGCTGAAAGATTTATCACTGTCGGGTCAAAATCGCAATTTCAGACAACACAATCATGTGATGGCCAAAGCTGGGATTTTTTGCAGCGCTCCTGACTGACCCAGGATCTGTTGGGTCAACTACTTTACAAATTTGCAGACAATTTGCATTTACGGAAGTGCTGGTAAGCAGGTCAACAACACAAAGCCTCTGTTTGGGAGTAGAGTTTGGAGTATCCCTTAAATAATGAAAACAGGTTATTTATCATCAGTATTAGATGATGAATAATGTGTTTCGTGCTTTTTATCATTGATTTCCTTACTGTTGTCTATACTATAAACATAGTGAATAATGCACTGAAGCTTGATTTGAAGAAAATCGTGAATCAAATTGAAATCACAATATCTGCCAGAAAAATCACAGTTAGATCTTTTCCTAAAATTGTTAAGCCCTAAAATAAAGTATTATACATGTCCAAAAAGGAGTAGGAATAAGTTAATACTTTTTGAATTCCTACCCCTCATTACTGTTTCTCATGGGTTGAATAAAAATATATTCTGCTTTAACAATTATGCAAATATATATATACACTACAAAACATATAATCCATATAAATGTTTTTACACATATACACTGCAAAATATGTAATGTATAATAAAAAATACACATATAACATAAGTATCAGTATAGACATAATATACATATACTACATAAACATCTGTATAAATATAATTTGTACCTATGCACACATACATACTTACATGTATCTACATATTACCTAAATATCCATATAAATATGATATCTGTATCTAATATCTATACACTATATAGCTAATACTAATCAATTTCAACATAGTAATAACTTACTTAGACACTGGATTGATATGTTGGACTAAATGGATTGAAGACAAAGTTGGAGACTCTGCTACAGATGATCTCAGAGGATGACAGGGCAGCAGCAAACAAGCGGGTGGCGTCTGAGTAAACATGAGCTTGGTCCACAGGTGATGGATCGTAGGTATCAGTGTTTACAGGCTTTAATTCTGATCAACCGATCATAATTTTTTTGGGGGAACAAATTGCCGATGCTGATTGGTGCCAATACAGTCAGGGCAGCTTTAGTTGCAACAGAATGCTGATGCAGCAAATTTTGAAAATTAAAAAGATATATATTAAAAGCCAGCGTGATGAAAATGATCATTTTATTGATGCGTTGTGATGTGGTCAGATTGTTCTACATCGATGCAGAGACGACATATAATCAATTAATTTAGCAGAGGCTGCTGCCAGACTGCAGGATTAGTTTTGTTTTTGAGGAGGAAACTCTAGGAGTTTTTTTTTTATTTTTTATTAGTAACCAAACATGTATATGTCATGTAACAACATTTTACAGCTTATTTGGTTTTTCATTTTCTTGCTCCTCAGCATGTTGTCACCAAATCAAGTTACGTATTTACAGCACAGTAGAAGCATGAGTAAAAGTTATGGTGAATGTCCAACACTTAATTCAGTTAAAGTCCTTCTCCATTGATTCACAACATGTAGGCTTTGGTGCCATACAGTAAACAAAGAAACACATCAGAACTATTTACACAATAACTGTGGGTAACGGTCCTGCCTAGCTCATATATTTACAAGTACATCAAATTCATGCCTATTAGATTTAATATAATCTATCCAGCTTGACCATATATTAGCAAATTTGTCATGTTGCAATCTTAGGGAATGTGTTAGTTTTTCCATTTTATATATTTGGTAGATTAAATCTACCCAGTCTTCAATCGAAGGTGCTTAAGGCTTCAGCCACCTGTGAGTTATGGCTTTTTTACCTGCGGCCAACAGGATCTTAATAAGGGTTGCATTATTGGAGTGTATTTCTTCTGGGATGTTACAGAGATGTAAAACATCAAATCTGAAAGGGAAAGTTGACCTGACTACAGCCTGAACAGCATTATGAATGCTTTTCCAAAATTTCCCAAGCACAGGGCATGACCAAAAGATATGGAAATGATTCGCATCTTTGGTCTGACATTGGCTACGTTTATATGCAGTCAGTATTTGGGTTAAGGTCAATAGTCCGGTTTCTGAAACATTCAGAATAACCCAGTTTACATGCATGAGCAAACAGGGTTATTCCTCTATGCATGGTATCCCATCAAAACAGCGACGCACGGAGAACGTCATGACGCAATGCGCGTTATTTCTGCTTCTTCTTCCCGTATCCAATAGCAACAAGAACAACAGCAGCAGCCCGGCAGATAATGAACGGCCCGGAGCAGGTAACGGTCGGCTTTGTTTGGGTTTTGGTGCTGATACTGACCCACCACCAGTACTTGACACTATTCTTTGTCAGTTTCTTCATTAATGGAAGACGAGAACGTGGAGAATTAGGAAATCGAGACGGAGCTGTGCCATTTTACAACAAGTACTTCCTGTACTCAAAGGATCAAGAGTCCTTGCAAAAAGAACATGCGCAGAACACAAAAGTAATGTTCCTTTCGATGGGGATATCCCGATAGGCGAATACATGACCAAATATTCGGGTTAGAAAAGGAGTATAACCCAGTTATTGCTAATATTCTGGTTATGAAAGGTTTGATGACTGCATGTAAACGTAGCCACTGTCTCAAGCATTCTGTGTTGGTCATCCCATGACACTTCTAATGATGAAGAATCTAACAATTGTTCTGTTTTTTAATACAATTTTCTTGATCATCTCCAGAAAAATACGATTACGTTGGGAGGTTGCTGAAGCCCGGGGACGAGCCTTCAGAGTACACAGACGAAGAGGACATCAAGGACCACCTGAAACACGACTGAGCGTTTCCATCACTCCGACCAAAGCCAGGAGCCCCAAACAGCTGCGACAGACCGCCCCCAGCCCCCCAGACCTTCTCCTCCCGCTCCATCAATCTACCTGCCACTCCTTCGAACCCGCCCACTCCTTGAACTCTTTACCTCTTGAATCTGTCCGCTGCCGTGGCTGTCCTGGAAAGGGCAGGACTCGAGTCTCAACGCCCAGCCCTCCCTCCCTCTCCATCCTGCGAAGATTACCACCAACAGAGAGCGACCGACGAGGGCTTTTCAGCGGCAGAAAACACGTCTGGGGGTGGAGGAGAGGTGTCGTGCCATTCGGTGTAATTGAAACAAAAACCACAAAATATTTTAGTCATTTCTCCATGGGGGGGAAAGTGTGGTGATCGTGGTCAACGCTGAGCGCTGCGTGGAGGTTGGTCAGTCAGAGAAAAATTGGTCAAAGACGATCAATTCATGGGACGGGGAAATGGATTTCTCTCTTTTTATCGTAGGTTTGGTCACATCGCAACTGAAACTGCTTCAGCATCGGACAGTTCAATCAATCAATCAATCGTTTGTTTTTTTGTTTAAATCATTTCCCCCCTTGTTGAGAGGGTAGCGCTGCGGCCTCAGCGGTGCGGTGGAAATCGGCGGGGCGTCGCATTTTCCTGTTGTGTTTGTAGTGTATGCACTACTAGTTTTCTTCGTTTGTCACCATGTGATTGTATTTGTCGAGTAGCATAGAGGGAGGGCGAGTGGGAGGGAAAGTTTTTTTTTTTTTCTTCTTCTTGAGTTGGGGGGGTTGAAGGTCCTTGCCATATGAATCCTGTTTCGAATCACATCAGACGGACTGAATCACTGATCGGAAACACAAAGGGAAGGTGATAAGGCAGTCCTAATCAATCGACTTCAATTGTTTACATGCCTCACAAGCCAGCTGCAAAGTCTGTAGATTCCCCTGAAAAATGGTCCAAGTATTAATTGTGCCTTATTTCGTTTGTCGTGTCAGTCCTGACCGTTCTAACAGAGGAGGCGAGCGAAAGGAAGGAAGGAAGGAAGAAAGGTGTCATTCTTTTTCCTAGACTCGGTCCCCCAGACTTTAAGAGAAGGCATATGTTGTGTCAGTCGTCCACGCACAGACTGTAATATTTCCCCACTTCACAAACTTTGTAAATAGTCCGTATGAATTACTCAGTGTTACTGCCATATTTATGTAGTTGATGAACTCCATATATGTATAATGCTATGTCGTAATTGGCCAAAACCCCCAATGGTTTGTTTTTCTTTATTTTTATTTTTTTTCTTTCAGTTCTGATCTTTTTAAACGTGGGTGAATTTCCAAAAATAAAAAGAAACCAGAAAGAGGAGAGTTGCTAAGTGCTGCAGGGCGGGACCGGGAGCTGTTCTTGCGAATATTTTTTCTGTTCGGAGACGTTGCTTATCCTGTAAATATATCTATCATTTTATTAAAAAAAAGCATGTGCAACAACAAAGTGAGCTATGCCGAATTCCCACCACGTCATGTATTTAAATGTTGGGTGTGTGTGTGTGCGTGTCTGCGTGACAGAGGCAGGAAGGGATTTGTTCATGCATAATAAATCGATTTGGTTAATAATTGAAGATGTCTGAAATTTATTTGCTTTCAGGGGCAGCGTGATTGGATCGCTACCTGGAAGATGTTTTATGGGTTGTTATAAAATGTTCAATAGCAAGAGGCTTTGTTTCAGGAATGGTTGCCCTAAGGGGACATTCAAGTCTGCAGACATGAAGAGGAGCGAGGGGTTTGGAGATACCCTCCAAAAAACAAGAACATTTTGAATGATTTCAAATGTCATATTTTCCTCAACGTTGTAAAAATATGTCCATAAGCTAATATCACATAAAACTGAAGTCTGTAAGGGAGATTAAAGGGAGAGTTCGGTGTTTTTGGAGTTGGGTTGTATCAGGTACTTGATAACAGTCAGTGAAGTGGTTTATAGGTGGGGCTGGGCGATATGGCCTAAAAATTAAATCCCAGATTTTTTTCCACAACAGTCGAATTTATGATTTGAATAATTTTTTTTCCCTCTCAGAAAAAAAACCCCTCCAAGTGATAAAAAAAATGATATGAATCCCTTTATGTTGTCAAAATATATTCTCGAACCAAATAGAATTTATCACTTTAAGTTAAAGTGCATGTCATAAAATGCTGATTATGTAGTTTGTCTACATAAACACTGAAGGCTGAGCAGATCAATATTTAATCTTTTTTTTTAAAAACAAAAGCCAAAACCTGACAGGGCCTACCATCATGAAAACTGTACAATTTCAGTATTTGTTTTCAAACATTGCAATAACTTACAATTAGTGTAGGTCAAGAAAAAAGTCTTGATTTTTAATATTTAAATCTTTTGCAGAAAATAATTTGAATTAATCGATTTAATCAATATATTTCCCAGCCCTACTTGTAGAGCTTTGAGCAGCACTGTACCTTTAAGGAGAACAACCCTAGACTACTGGTAAGTTACACTGCAAAAAACAAGCCATGACACTGTGGTAGGTTGCATGTATGATTTGAAGAAAATTTTCAGAGCTTTTCATTTTGTCCTCCAGGTTGTCTCTTTGTTTGGCACTATTTTATGTCTGTGTTCTTCCACCTGTGCACAGTGATCCACAGAAGTTTGTCCCCTCTCTCTTTCAGCTGCTGAATCTCGTTCTGAATAATTTCTTCTGCTGTTTGCTTCATAAAGGTAACCCCGTGCATCCACAGTAAAGGAATGTCATTGTTAGGGATGGGAATCGAAAAGCAATTCCAGTTGAGAATTGATTTAATTTGTCTTTTTGCCTAACAATTCCCTTATCAATTCATTCCACTTTGTTCTGCAAATCAGGGATGTCGCACCCTCATCAGAGGCAGTCAGCAAAAATGATCATAAAGAAGTCAGTAACACAGTAATGCTAGGCAGTCAGCAAAATGCTCATAATTGTGGCTTATTAATATCAGGAGTGACATTTGTCACTGTTGCCACTGAAAACCTGTTTACCATCGTCTCCTATGCTGCAGTGTCAAGGGTGGGCAACTGGCATTCCTCCTGCTCAATTAATGCATCCTGCCAGTCAGTTCAAAATATCAGAAATAAATATATGTATAATATTTTTTCTTCAATGCATAATATGAAAAAAGCATGACTAAATAAAAAAAAATGCAACATTTGTGAGAAAATAGAGCTGTAGTTGGCATGAATTCTTTTATTTCTTAGAACATACATATGTAAAAATAAATATATATGTGAATAGAAATATAATAACCAGTGAATGTGCCATAACTCCATAAATTGAATTAAAAGGGGATCTGAAATTGGTAAGTTCAGTTTTGCTTCTGCGTTTGAATTCAAACTTATAAATGCTGACATTTTATCTTATTGTGGTGGATGAATATTTGTTCTTGTTTGTAAAAATATGTGTGATCATGATTGTAGAGTTGAGTATTTCATACAAGTCACAACAATGTGGCCCTTCTGGTTGATGAAGTTGCCCTCCCCTGAGCTCTGTGCTTGAACCTAAAAAGTCAAATAATGTTTTTCATGACAAGACTTCTGAAAATGCTTTGCTCATATATTTTGTTAGACCGGTGAGCAGGAGGTCAGTCTGTTCCTCAGAGGTTAACGCCTTTGTTCCTCTTGCCTGGTCTCAACAACAGAGTAATGTGAGTGGTTGGATGGATTGCTTTATAACAACAGTGATCTGAAGAGTCTTTATTTTCAGTAGAACTTTAGAATAAACCCCACATTTCAGCGTGTCGACACGTCCTTATCGAGGGGTCAGGCTTCGACAAACAGCGGGGCGGTTGTTGTAGTTACTCTGGGATGTTGCTTTGTTAGATCTTGAGAGAAGTGATGTAAACCCCGAAAAGACATCAAGAACAAAACGTACTGTACAACACTCACTGCTTCATGGCAAATCTCTCTCGGAAAATACGATTGATGCCAGATGCTGAGGAGCCCTAAAGCCACTGGAGTAATGAGGGAAGAAAAGTTGTTTCAGAAAACAAAGAGATGCCTAGAAGAGAGGAGGAGATCTTTTTATTATGTGATGAAACAGGCATGTTTCTGCTCTGATTTTACTTTATAAAGGGTTAATGGCTGGAAAAAAACACAAATTGATTATCTCTTTTTCTTCTCAGCATATATTTGCACAGGAGAATCTTAAAAACATATTTCATGAATATTGATCTTAAGTTCTTTACAGTTCATCGAAATAAAAAAATATCACCCAGTATATGAGAATATAAAACATGCCTGATCAACAAAGGATCACTGTTGCAGAAGTGTTCATTTATGCTCCCAGTACTTGCTTGAGCCTCCTATTGGATGATTTACTGCATCAGTACTCGCTGGTATGGAGGCAACCAGCCTGCGGCTCTCTTGAGGTGTCAGAATGAGTCCTGGTTTACCTGAGAGCAGCCTGCAGCGTGTCTGCTGTTCAGTCGAGTCAGTCACATTCTCAGTTTACATTTTAAATGTTCACATATTTTTGGATGTCTTAGAAAATGATGGAAAGTGCCATCAGGAAGGTATTTGTGACCTAATTTACATGGAAAAAGCAAGAAAACATGCAGGGACATACTTGTGATATATTATATATAGACAGGAAAATGAACCACAGAGAATTTAAAGAAATATGCAAACTTTTATTTGTTTTCGTGTCTTGCCTCACTCCCAAGTCCATGACAAGCAGATAGACACCAGCCTTTTGACTGTGTGTGCAGTAACAAGGAAGAGACGGGCAGAGCTTGCCCACCGCTAACTAGCTTAGCTCAAACACTGGGAGTCAATGGGTAGCATTAGCCTGCCTCTGCCTACAGTCATCAGATAAACTCTTTAGCAACTCTAAATGGTCCTGTGTGCTTGTTGTGACTTGGTTTTTTTTTTACCACGTTATGTTACATTATCTATTTTTAAACTAAGACAGTTCTGGATAAACAGCACTTCACCAGAATCAGAAATACTTTATTAATCCCCAAGGGGAAATTTCATTGTTTCAGTTGCTCTCATACATAGTATAGCTGTAGGAATAGCAAAAACGACATTAAAATAGATAGACATTAAAATAGACAAGATCCTAAAAATTAAGGAAAAATAAGTAAGAAGGTTGCAACATTCAGAATCTTTGAGCTATACTTCAACTTCCCTATGAAGGAAAAATAAATAAGTTAGTGACTATAAACTAGGCCAATGAATTTACACTGTTAACATTAACAGTATTTACAGTATGAATATAAACATGACAGCACTGTTTGACAGTAGACCACATTTGACTGGGTATTGCACTGGATATTTTGTTTGCTTATTTACAAATACTAACAAATATCAGAGGTAAAAAAAAAAAACAGTGAAAAAATGTTGATTCTCCAGGACCTGATGGAGAAGTGACATGTCATGATTGGATTACAAGAGTTCTGCAATGTATACATTGACCTGAAACCCTCCATAGATAGAGCTTTTAAACACAGCTGTCCCCAGAAAAATCCATTAAAAGGTCTTAAAGTACGGTGGCCAACAAGGGCATACGCGCTGCAAACACAGGAATGATGCAAAACCAAAAACACACAAATACATAAAACAAATGCAACAGAAAGACGCTGCACGAAAAAAATTATACATATGATTTTTGTTCCTTCCCTCTTAACACAAAAAAGGTCTAGACTAAAATGAATGGTAAGGATTTAAAAAAAAATATTAATTTTATCTAAGCTGTATATTAGGTTAAATGTAGAGTTAAATAATAACTACAGGGTACATAAGTTAGGTTTAAGTACCATGAAGTTTTGTTAAATCCTTCATGTTTGATGGACACCATCACTGTCTTCAAATGTAAGTTTTCTTATGCCCCACAGCTTATTCATCATTGATTTCCTCCGCCAAGGAGGTTATGTTTTTGCCATGTTTGTGTCCTAAATAACCTGAAAAGTTATGCACGGATTTGGATGAAATTTTCAGAAAATGTGTGGAATGGGATAAGGACAAATGATTAGATTTTGGGACTGATCCAGATCACCTTTCGGATCCAGACATTTTTTAAAGGATTCTTTAACATTGTGAGATAGGACCAGGGGTGGACTAAAGCTGCTCGGCGGAGGTCTGCGCTCTCTGAGTGTTTTTCTAGTTTTATTACTGTTGTGGTTTTTATTTACAAATGAGCTGAATAAGTAGTTTCAGTTCTTTTGGAGAGGGGGTTGGATTAAATAAGGGAATACTTCTTGCCACTCCTTTTTGGACAAGGAAACTACATGACAGCTTGCAATATTGTTAGAGTGTAATGGATTAGATTATGCATAATATGTTATTTATTTATTGTGATTTTTTTGTCTTCCCTCTTGATTCCCTTGCATGTTCAAAAAAAGATCTAAACTAAAATGAATGGTAAGGATTCAAATAAATATTTTTATCTACGCTGTATATTAGGTTAAATATGGAGTTAAATAATAACTACAGGATACATAAGTTAACTTTAAGTACTATAAAGTTGTGTTAAATCCTTCATGTTTGATGGTCACCATCACTGACTGAACAAAGTCATAACCAGCTCAACAACGCCCTCCTTGCTGCTCCGGACGATCCCGGTACTGCAGCCCCAGCACCGTGTGAGCCCCGTGTTAAAGCCGAACTGTTGTCTGCTGAAGCTCATCGACAACCGGAGGTATGATCCTCTTTTCTCTGTAAGAACACAATCAACGATGTGTTTTATCCGCCGGTGATCCGTCGACCATTTCCGGAGACTCTTCCCCGAGAGGATCCCCTGATCACAGCACCGACATCTTGACTGTCTGGGCTGAAAACTCCCCCTCATATCTCCAGTCTTTCACGGCGGGATCGGGTCATCTCTGAGGCTTTTCCCGGCGACATCTTCGGGTGAGTGATGCTCTGAGAGGTGGTCCAGTTTCTCTTCGTGTTGGTGAGATTAATCCGTCTGTGTTTGTTTGTGTAGAGATGGCAGAGCATCTGTCCCAGAGTGAGCTGGACTACCCATTCAAACTTCTGGAGTATTTCAACGGCTTCAGGGTCTCTAAGGTGACACATGATCATTTATTTATTAAATATATTGAATACTTAAGATGCAGCTGGCATTATCTCTACCAGACATTATAAAACACACATTTATGCAAGTTTGAACAATTTATGCAAAGGGAAAACATCAACATACGTTTGTATACATCTTACTAGGGATGCACGATGTTACCGGTTTGACATCAGTATCGGCCGATATCAGCCTAAAAAGTTAAGTATTGAAATTTTTGCAGATATTTACAGCACATATACCGGCTACACATATCGGCCATATCTGGAATTTCGGCAAATTACACAAATGTACAATATTGATGCACTTTCTCATCACTGCATGGGTACATTTAAAAATCAAGGATTTCATTTTTGCAAGAGTTAAAAGCTGTTTTTCTTGTTTTACATCTGTTCCTCGCTAAAATATAGTGTAACACTGAAAGAAACAAGTCCATTTTTGTTAAGTACAGAGCTTGTGCTCTTGACCAGAAATATCAGTATCGATATCAGCAATAATTAATAAAAAATGTCAGATATCAGCAAAAATCCAATATTGAGCATCCCTACATCTTACTTTAAGATATTTAGCACTAAAACAGGCTTTCATAGATTGATTTAAGTGTAATAAATATGTCTATGAGGAAATGAAACATTACCTATTTAGCTTTTTTAACTAAGATGTATATCTACATTACTTTTGTACATCCTAGTCCAAGACAACTGAGTTATGTTTTCCCTTTTGTAGGGAAATAAGGTGTGGCAGGAATCACAGACATCTGGCAACAAAATAAAATATTAACACTGACACAGTGTTAAAAATAAACAAATAACAACACATCAACATCATCATAACATGACTGTTTCTCAGTGTACTTGTGAAGCAAAAATGGGTGTTAATTTCATATGTAATGACATTTTATGTCAGGATATAGTTTGATTCAATCAGTGCGATACAGATGATATGATACAGTTGGATAAAACATGGCAGGCCCCCAGAGGCTTCCATCTTGAACATTTTCACATTCTGAAAAGTCTTGGATGAAATATGTTGCAGTTTTGAGTTTATATTTTTTGGTTCAATTTAACCCTAAAGATACTGTTATTAGGCATGACTTTATGTTTGATCCATTTCACAGAAATCCATCCGACAGCCATATTGGCAAAAGTAGAAGTATGGGTGTTCATCTCAGAGACAGGTAACATGACAGAACCAGAAATAAGAAGCAAAAAAAAAAATCTTAGTTTCCCCATGTAGCAGACATCAGTGTGGCTGACAGGGACTTATCTTGCTTTTAAAGGATCCAAATTATATAATAAAAAAAATTAAAACACTAATTCTGTATGTTAATTAAATTAAAATAGGGATGCAAAATATTGGATTTTTGTTGATATCCATTACACTGATATTTCCAAACTCATTATCACTGATAACAAAATCAGTACTGATGTTTTTTGTCAAGAGCATAAAGCCTTAACCAAACTAAAATTGACCTGTTCCTCTCATTCCGACTGTCTGTTTTTATTTTATTTTGTTTTTATTTTATTTTATCTTTATTTAACCAGGAAAGTCCCATTGAGATTAGAAATCTCTTTTACAAGAGATACCTGGACAAGGTAGCAGCCGATACAATGTTACAAAATTAAAAAAAACTACAACAAAACATTAAACCGCACAACAACTCACAACAATTTAAAACAGGCTTTTAAAATGTAGCTACAATTCTCTGTCACCACACTCTTTACGATCCTTTAAATTTTCTCAGTGAGATCGATGAATCTATCTTAAGCAAGAAAAAAAGGTTCTTTTGCTCAGTATATTACATTTCTGTGAATAAAAGTGGTCCTTCAGTGATAAAGAGGCAAACCATTATTCTGCCAATATTACAGCCATTCTTGTTATATTTATGGCATTTATCTGCTGATGCGGATATTCTTCCCACAGTATTATGCATCCCTAGACTAAAATTACTACATTACATGTGAAGATGCACAGTATTGGATTGTTTTCAATGTCCAGTATTTCCAAACTCATTATCGATCATACTGTTATTTTTTTGTCAAGAGCACAAAGTCTTGTCTTTACAAAATTGACTTGTGGCTTTCAATGTGGCAGCCTGTTTGTGTAAAGAACTGAAGTAAAACAAGAAAAACAACTTTTTTTAATTTAATAAATGGTACTATGGATTTATAAAAGTGGACATTTAGTGATGATAAGGTGAGTATTGTGGTACATTTGTGTATTTTGCTGATATTACGGCAGATATATTGTATACAAATGGCCACATTGTAACACTTGCTTCACTGGTTCTCAGCGTTTATTTACTTAAGAGGTTTGAAATTCAAATCATCCGTATTACAGTGTTATCATATTTCTTTCTGAACGTAGGGGGCCACCTAGAAGATTTTCTGAGTCTCTTTAATTACTTTGACAACACCACTGCAGAGGCCTTTATGTGTTATTGTGTTCCTTCTGTCAGGTGATCTTCTCAGCCTGTGAACTCGGAGTCTTCGACCTCCTGCTGAAGTCCACAGAGCCGCTGACGGCCGAGCATGTGGCCCGCGAGCTGAACACCAGCGTGGACGGGATGGAGAGGCTGCTGGACGCTCTGGTCGGCATCGAGATCCTCGAGGTGGAGAACAAAAAAGACGGGACAGGTGAGGAGGAAGAAAAGGAGGTCATGAACATATTAAACTAAGTACCAGCTGTTTATCTCTGTAAACAACTCATATGACAAAAACAACTTTAAACTTTTATTTGATACTCATAAAAATAAAATCTTCTGGATGTTCTTTTTTGATAACACAAGCACAGAAATAGAAATCCTAGTCAATGTACATTGAACACTTTTTGTTTTTAATTGTAAAGAAGGAAGACAAACTCAAACTACCTGCCCTTTACAAAATATCATCAAAACATTCTGTTATATTCAGGTTGTCAATTTTTTTCTCTTAAATACCTTGTCTTTCAGAATGATCAAAACTCTGTTATTTTCATGTTTGGTGGTGTCAGAACGTACAGAAACATAATGATCCTCTTATTCCATTTTTTTTTTAGCTCTTTTAGCTTTCATTGCCAGTTACAACCGGTTCTCCATATGGTGCTAAGTTTCCTGCATTTTTTAAAAAACAATAAATTGCTCAATATTGGGTGAGAAATATTGTAGATTTTCTCATTTTCATTTAAAAAATAGTTATACACCTAGAACTTCTCTAAATTGTACAAAAACTCTGACTTTTATCTCTCGAGGTTGTTGAACTTTGAAAACTTTATGGAAATTCTTAAACATTATCTATGTTGTAAAATGAGTGTCTCCATTCTGGAACCAAAACACACTCATTGTTTTTGTAAAATTAAGTCTGTAATAATCTGTCAGCTGTTTCTCATGAACACCTTGCTCCTCTGTAAACTTATCCAAGATAAATAATTGTAGATTTTTTAAGTTGTTGCTGTTTTTTTGCCACTATTATTCATCAAAATAAAAGAAATAAGTTGTTTTCTAAATTACAGAAACAAAAAAATATTGAATATTTTAATAACCTTGTATGCCGCCCACAGTGGTGGGAAATCCACCCAAACTGGGGAATGTTCTGGATTTAAGCTTGATAAATAATTGGTCTCAGTTTCCTCCAGCGTGACTAATCATTAATCCAAATAGAAATCAGTTCTGGCGAGCGCACACTTGAACTCTTGTTGTTCGTCTGCATGCATGACTGCTGATGATTCACTAAACATCCGTGTCAGGAGTGGATAACGGTCTGAAATTTAAGCGGCTAAACGTGATTATTACTTGTTTGAACAGCTCTTTACAGCAGCAGTGACGTGGCGAATCTGTACCTGGCCAAAGGAAGCGCCAAGTCTCTGTACGACATGATCATCTACCAATCACAGACCATCTACCCGCTGTGGAACAACATGGTGGACGCTGTCAGGTCAGGGAGGTCATGTGAGAGGCGTTTACGTGGTGGATGTGATTGTTATTTTCACTCAGGCGTTTGTGCTTAAATAATGTACAAAAACAAGTGCAAAAGATGGATTTTTTCTTCATATTTTTTTTTTTTTTAACTTTTTATTTTCATATTCAAAATATATTACATTCCTGTCATAGGACTCTTAATGACTCTTCTTGAAAAATAATTAACATAAGTCATTATAGTGGGAAAACAAAAAAGGATAAATAAAATGAAGTAAAATTAAATGATAACTAAGTTAATTAATTGATTTTAAAAAAAAAAATTAAAAGATGAAAAAAATTAGAATAAATAAAATGAAATTAAAAATTAGATGATGAATTAGTTAATCAGTTGATTTAAAATAATTATAACGAATAAAAGTTTGAAAATTAAGTGCTAAAAAATTAGGAAAAATAAAACGAAATAAAAATATAAATTATGAATTAGATAATTTAATTAAAATAACTAGAATAAATAAAAATTAAATGATAAAAAAATTAGGACAAAAAAATGAAGCACAAATATAAATGATAAATTGTTAATTGATTTAAAATTATTATAATAAAAAAATTAAATGATAAAAAATAGGATAAATTAAATTAAGTAATATTATAGATGATTAATTAGTTAGTTAATTGATTTTAAAATAATTATAATAAAATAAACAAAATATAAAAATTAGATGATTAAAATAGAATATATAAAATAAAGTAAAATTATAAGTTATAAATTATTTAATCAGTTGATTAAAAAATAATTATTCATTAAAATAAAATAAATAAATAATAAAAATGTAATTATCAAAAGGATAGATAAAATGAAGTAAAACTATAATATTACATAGACTGAAATGACGAAAGGGGTATTAAAAATATCTCATATTGGTTTTCCAGTCAAATTCTTCTCATATTTGACTTTTAATTCTCTGATGACTGGAAGTACATAAGTCTTTCCATAAATTATCCTTAATTGTGATATTTATTTCTAATTTCCATTTTTCCTTAATGTTCCAAGTATTTTGAGAAATGTAATCTGTGAGTCTTTTATATATATATATATATATATATATATATATATATATATATATATATATATATATGAGAAACATGTTTTTTTAGTTGGAAAGGCCTTTCTCTGCAATATTAATAAGGTATTCTTTATTTCGTTTGGGCTTTTATTGACAGTCTCTCTTTCTTCATGTGTTGTAATATAATGTCGTATTTGGAAATGCCTGTATAGATCTTTGATGAGAGTATGAATTGTTCCTGGAGTTGGGAGAAGGATCAGAATTCTGTTTCATCAAATAGTTGATTGATTAATCTGAGGCCACTGTCGGCCCACCTTCTGTTTCCTTCATAGTTATTGGAGATGTTTACAGTATTTAGTCTAATTTAAAAATTTCAATTTTTTTGTTGCTTTTATCTTGTTTAATGATGATAAAAGTATAATCAAATGTTAATTATTGCTCATATCATAATTTAGAATGCATTAAAAGCATTTATTCAGGGTTTTATTTTGATAGGATCAATAATTTTGGTACTGGGTGATGTGGACATAAATGGGCAGATCAGTTAGGAAAGGAGGGCACCGGGGACGGTGGATGTGCTCTTAGGCTGAGAGTGAGGAAGCCAAGAGCACACTTTGAGATCACTCATTTGTTTGTGAGAAAGAATCTTTAGTAAAGACAAAAGAAACATTGTTTTGCTTGGTCATTGCCATTTTTTTGGTCCTGTGTATGATCCACTCTCCCAAAAAAGTCTGAGTAAAATACACATTTATAACCTCCAGAGCTGCTGTTTATCTAATTTTCTTCCACACAGAGAAGGGAAAAATCAGAATGAAAAGACCTTCGGGCTTCCACCAGAGGAGGTTTTTCAAGCTATTTACAGGTCTGTGTTGATTGAGATGTTTATTTCAAAATTATTTCTGCTGTGCTGTGAATGCTTTTTCACGAAATAAAGTTCTGTGTTTAATTTTTGTGTGAACATTCCTCAGGTCAGAGGAGGAGATGCTGAAGTTTATGGGTCTGATGAACTCCTCCTGGGTTCTTGATGGACACGACATTGTGACGGCGTTTAACCTCTCCTGTTTTCACAACATTGTCGATCTAGGAGGTAAGAAGCTGTGCTCTTTTATATACAACAAAGGCCACCAGCTTGTGAATATCAGATTTTTTTAATCTGCATTATTGATGGTCTGATACAGAGGTTCTTAAATGGTCTGGCAGGGCACACTGGTTTAGACAAGTCAGGGTTTGCCTCACACACACGTATAAACATAAATTCAAGACTAAGCAAGAGAGAAAGAAAAATACAAACATAAATAACACTCAAAGTGTACAGTATTGTGGCAGACTTGTAGATTTCCTCAAACCAAATTCACACAATTTTGTCTTTTTTTTTTTTTTTCTTTTTTTTTAATAAATCCATGGGAAAGCATAACGACAAAATAATAATAACATAAGTTCATTTGGCCTCTGGTGGTGAGGTAAGATGGTTTAGTTTTTAATTAATTCTATTAATACTTTATATGTTTAATTTTTGGCATTTTTTTTTTTTAAATGCCTGATAGACCTTAAGGAGCAGTTAACAGAGTATCCATCCATCATCTGTACCAGTTATCCCTTACGGGGTCACACAGTGCTGGAGCCTATCCCAACCGACATAGGGCGAGGGGCTTGGTACACACTGAACTGGTCTCCAGTCAATCACAGAGCCACACAGAGAGACAGACAAGCATTCGCGCTCACACTCATACCTAAGGGAACTTAAGAGTCGACATTTAACCTAATGAGTATGTTTTTGGTGTGCTGTGAGGAAACTGGAGTGCCCGTAGAAAACACTCACAGGCTCAGGGAGATCATGCTAACTCCACGCAGAAAGACCCTGGTCAACACAGGGAGTTGAACCAGCAGCCTCTTTGCTGTGAGCCACGCACACTTACCTGCTCAGTTAACAGAGTAGGCAGATTAAAATAGAGATTGAAACAGATCAAAACGCAAAAATTAATTAACATATGAAGTGATCGATAGTGGGCTCCAGCTCCCAGTTTGGGAAACACTGGTCTACTGATGTGTCTTTAAGCTCTTTGAACTGAATGATTTTAGTGCTGAAGCTGTCTGTCTTTAGTTAATATAAATGGAAATCTGTTCATCACTTCATAAAAGAAAATCAAATCTTAAAGTTAATGCAGGAGTAAAAACTGAAACAATGGACATGTCAGTACTTTTCCAAAGGTGTGTTTACTTTATAAGGGTATTTTGACACCTAAAAGACCTGAAAGTTCGCTCTGTGAACTCTTTTTGTCTCCTTTCACAATTACTCTGATTGATTCCCAGGTTGCACTGGTGCTCTGGCCCGTGAGATGGCGAAGGCGTATCCGTCCTCCTCTGTCACCGTGTTCGACCTCCCGCAGGTCGTAGAAACAGCTCAGAAACATTTCAGTCAGGAGGACGACACTATAGTGTTTCAGACTGGTGAGATTCAAGTCCAGTTTAATTTTCATTAATCATACAGGACTTCATAGTCATCATTTTCAGCAATGATACTTCACTGCCCCCCTTTCACATGTAAAACATTATCGTATCGATGGATGTAGTGTCCTTCTGCTCATATAACACATCCTCTATGTGTATTTGTAACGTTACATTTTACAAATACACACGCCTTCGACGGCTACGTCTTTTTATCCATTAGCTCTGCCAGGATGTTTGTGTCTTTAATCCTGCTTCAGTTCAAAAGTACCACAAACATCAACCCCCAATATTATTTATATTTAGAATTGACTTGTTTCTTAACCAAATGTAACAGTTATAAAGCAGTTTATCCTCTCAAAGTTTGTGGAGCTGTTTCCTTCTTTTAAAGGTTGAAAGCGCTGATAAAACTGTAACATTATTTTTGTTTATGCAGGAGATTTCTTCAGTGGTGAAGTCCCTCCTGCTGACCTCTACATACTCGCCAGAATCATCCACGACTGGCCTGAAGAGAAATGTCTTAAACTGCTCAAGAAGATCTACGACATCTGCAGACCAGGTGAGACTGCAGCTGGTTACAGGTTCTTGTGTGTCCACCTGAGATTTCCTTAGAAGACAAGAGGCTTTTCTCAGTTTCTGGTATGTGAGTATTTGTCAATATGAGCCACGGAATTTTTTTAATATGCTAATGTTTGGTATCATTACATCAACAACGTTAGCTATTTGACATTATTGTTATTTTTTTCTTTGACTGACACACTCAAAATCATAAAAGAGGTTTAATAATTATCATCTTTAAAATATATTCAGATATAAAATAACAGGTTGATGTAAAAAAGTGAATTTTGTTAATACTAAGATAAATGGTAAGATTGAGTAAAACAATCTGAAAAATTATTTTTCAGCAAATCCAAGTAAAGCTTTAAGTGTTTTTATTCTGTTTACCATGCAAAGTAAAAAAAATACACAAGTGCACAGAAACCATACCGAATCTTTGCATTAATTTACTGATAGGAATTCATAAATAGTGTAAATTATTACAATGAAGAGGTAGAAATTGGCCAAAATCATGATAAATTAAAAATATATGCAAATAAGTCCACAGGCTTGTACTTTTAACTGTCCGGCTCTTTGTAGTATTTATGAGCACTCTAGCAGAAATATGTGGGCTGTATTTTCAGAGCACAAGGATGACAACACTGAGAGAAAATAATACCCAACATTAAAATGCCAAACAACACATTTTGAGAAGGCCTTGTAAAATCAGTGCTAAAATGGCAGAAATTTAGAATTTGGCACTTTTGACACAAACCAAATGCGTCTTTTTTCAAATCAATTTTGGGGGGCTTTTTCCTTTACTGGACAGCAGGAAAGACAGCCGATAGAGTTTGAAAGGGGGTGAGAGGGAAGGGTACGACATACGGGAAAATACAGCCGCAGGCTGGAAATGAATTGGCTGCCTGAACAAAGTGAGTTCCTCAATACATCAGAGTTTGTGGACATAGCCCCGAGGCTATCGGCACCCCCAGTGTGTCCTTGTTTTTATGCTGTCAAGTAGGGCTGAGCAATATGATGAAAAAAAATACAATCCCAGATTTTTTTCAACAAAATTCAATTTACGATTTTAATCAATTTTTTCCCTCTCCAAAAAAAAACTCCAAGTGACATAAAAATAACGTGAATCAAGTTTTTCCTTTATGTTATCAAAATATGTTCCAAAACCAAACAGATTTTCCTCTGATAGTTAAAATATATTCTGTATCTATATATCTACATAGACACAGAAGGATGATCTTTTTTCACAGATCGAACCATCTGATCAATATTTAATCTAATTTAAGATACAAATTAAAGACTAAACATGTGCTTGTGCAAAACCTGACAAGGCCCACCATCATGAAAACCGTACATTGTCAGTCATTATATTTTCAAACATTGCGACAACTTGTGATTGGAGTAAGCTGGAGAAAAAAAATCTAGATTTTTCATTTTTAAATCTTCTGCAGAAAATAATTTAAATTAATCGGTTTAATCGATATATTTTCCAGCCCTACTATGAAGTGACAAAAACATCGGGTGATGAAATCATGTTATTGTGGTCATCTCCAAAGGGTCAGTGTGTGCTGACTAAAACATTGGCGCACACTGCGTTACTGCATTAACATGTGGTAACCAGGAATCCAGCTTGGTTTTAATTTTTTCATGCACAAAACATACAAATCACATAAATAGTTCTGATTGTTGTTCACCATATTTTTCTTCAATACTTGAGGTGTTTCCATCTTTAAGAATGCTAAAAAAATGGGTTAAACAACCATGAGGAGGTGTTTTTGAAATTATGGGGTCCCTACATGAATTACTTGCGAGATGAGTGATGGGAGAAATATAGCAGACTGATTTTGAGGTGAACGATGAATTATTCTAACTGTAATAAAGGCTTGGTTGTGAAATAAAATAAAGCGGGGTGGTGACTGTGGGAGTAGATGATTTGGAAAACATAGACCCTGGACATGTGGTGTATATGTATTTTTTACATTATTATTATTATTATTTTATTTTTTGTTATTGTTATTATTTTTTCCTCTTTCTGTAAACATTATGTTGTAGTTGTAAGGGACTGGTTCCTGGGTCCAATTCTTGTATGTGCTAGTTTTGTTGTTTCATTGTTTCGATGTTCATAAAGCAATAAAAAGTGAATTATAAAAAAAAAATGTGGAAAAAACTGTTACCACTATTCTCTGATACAGTTTTCCTATTCCCCTACATTCACCTTGTCCAGACAAAGATTTTGGCTGTTTGTGCTGCCTTATAAACCTCGTATCAGTGAAACATCAGGTCAAGCCTCTCTTCAGGTCTTAGCTCCCAAAGCCTTCAAGGTGAACAGGTATCTGGAGACATACCAGCTCATTTCCTCAGCAATGTCAAGATGCCGTTAAGAGAGGCTCCTGACCTGTAACTGCTCAGGTCACCCGTGGTGGCCCAGTGGTTTTTTTCATCTTCATACTGAACTCTAGCATGTGTGTGGGTGTATGTAGACTTGTGTGGGTAAAACAGCTAAAGGGGACCATAAATTTATTAAGATGGACCTTAAATCAGACCAAAATCATCGAATTTACAGCTCAATTTGGTATTATGACCTTTACAAGAGGTCGTAATAACACTGTTAAAAGAAGTTAGAGCATTTATGACTAATATAGAAAAATATTAAATCTAATCTCTCTGCTCCAGCAGTATGGAGGGCCAGAGGCACAATGCTCTCAGGTTCTATGTGGATCCAGGCCGTTCTTATGAACGCAATACCTCAAAATGTTTTAAGGAATTTCCTTCAAACTCTTCACAACTGACCTTCCTGACTCAGGGATAAAGAGATTACATTTTGATAGTCACAGTTCAAAGGTCAAGGTCATGTGCCTTCAAGGTAATCCTTTTCTTGTAAGTGCAATATCTCAAACTTAATTGAGGGATTTACCTCAAACTTTGCACAAATGCCAAATATAGCTCAAGGACAGACTGACTACATTTGAAGGTCAAGTTCACTGATCAAATTTTGTTGCAAAACATACACCTACATGAGGGCTGCTCAAAATCATAATTGTTATAACTTTGGTAGATACTGAGGTCATGATTATAAAACACAATAAGCACTGATTTACAGCATGCCCCACATGCTCTTTACTCAATCATTATGAGCAATAACAAGTTATAAATTAAAACATGTTAAATAAAATTTAAAAAATGGAAAAACAAAATTATGTGCAACATGGCACAGAAATCATTGAATCTTTAATATTTTGTTTTCGTAATCGTGGGAGGCTGTAATAGTAATTGAGATCAAAATTTGTTTAATTGCCCTGCTCTAACCTACAACGTCACAGAAACAATAATTCCCCAAATTACAGCACAGCCCACAGATCTATTTTAAAAACTCTAATACACTCAAGATAAGCAAATCAAAGTGGCCCAGTCATCCCAATCATTTTAAATGTGGCCCTAGATGAAAAAAGTTTGGACCCCTGGTCTGGACCCACCGCTGTGCTTTCACTGCCCTTCAGTTTATACCCCAGGCGGGCATACAGCCACCAGGCGGCAATTTTTCTTTCTGTGATTAGTCTGGTCTTTCCCTTTTTTCAGCTTTACATCTTGTTTTATGTCACTTTTTCCATCATAACACTATTTTTCAAGGGGGCTTTTACAGTATTTTGGAGGTAATCTGCTTTTTGGCGCAGGATTGATGGCAAAGAGATTATGGCCGTGTCTTTTTAGTTCTAGTTTTTTTTTTTTACCTGGTGAAATAAGGGTTTTATGGCATCACTGCAAGGACACGCTTTGTGTCCGTTAATCATTCACACCCACACACTCTTCTGAGACTTCTCCCTCTATTGACTGATCCTCCAAAAACCTTCCAGTGCTCTTTAATTTAGTCTGTTCTGTCCTCCTGGCAGGCGGTGGAGTCCTGCTGGTAGAAGCCATGTTGTTTGAGAACAGACGAGGACCCATCATGGCTCAGATATTCTCCCTCAACATGTTGGTGCAGGCAGAGGGCAGAGAGCGTCCGCCGTCTGAGTACACACAGATGCTGACAAAGAGCGGCTTCAGCAACGTCCAGGTGTGTCGGACAGGAAAGTCCTACGACGCCATCCTGGCCACCAGATAAGCTGCTGTAACAAGGACAGTTTAAAAGGAAAATAAGCCTAAAACTTTTCAAGGCCTTGACAGGGTTTGGAGGTGGACTTAAAAATGTACAAGCTCTGGCAAAAGTCTCAGAGTATGTCCTGATCTGGCCCCTTTTTGCTGTATTTCCAGATATTATTTTTACAGTCTAACTTTTTTTTAAGGATCAAACTTAATACAAACATTCTGGTTAAAGTTGCTGCCACATTTTTAATAAATCCTTGTTGTTATGAAAAGCACTGTTCACACATATCTTCATATTAGCAGAGGAATTGCTGTTGCTATGCAGGCGGCAATCCCCAGTGTAAAAAACAGCAGTTCCTTGGGTGTCCACTTGAGGCGCTGCAGAAGCACTGGAAATCACATACACTATTCAGGTTGAATTGCTGACTCAGCAGAAACAAACATGTTTACTGCCTGATAGAAAAAAAAGTTTGGTTAGAGGTGTGTGTATCATTTTTTAACTTGTCTATATTTATTTTATCAAGGATTTGAGTCATGCATAGTCAGGGGAATGGCTGCTATAATTCCAAGCCTGTGTGTTGTCATTTGTCAGGAGGCTTAGAGATTACATATAATGCGTTTTCTACTTTTATATACCCTTTAATGTGATTCGTATGTTTCCTATGTTTGCAAGGGTACTTCTGTGCACAAGACAAAAGGCCACAGCATCAGGACTTCTCCCCTCCCCCTGTTTATAGTGCCAGTAGCTGCCTGAAAGGGTTCACTCAAAAGTGAAACACTTCTGCCCAAAATTAACATAATTCTTTATTTTCATTCATCAAAATCTAGAACAAGTAGGTTGTCATGTGTTCTCATCAAAAGGTCTGCGAAGAAAGTATGCGTTTAAAAATGTTATCATTAACCTAATTTTGACAACCTCAGAGCTGACAGAGCCTTATGCCCTCCCGAGGGGGAGTCAGACCCCAGATTGGGAAAATAAGGTCGCTCGTGTCACGTGACTTGTTTAACATAAAAGCAACCCAGGTTCTCCCAGTGTATAGATGGAAGCACTGGTGGCTTAGTCTGGTAGTTTGCGCTACCAACAATCAGTAGGTAGAGTCAAGCCCAGTTCTGGCTGTCATATGTCAATGTGCTCTTGGGCAATACCACAAGTTGCTCAAGCTGCTGTGTCAGCGGTATATAATTGGGTATGACAGGTCGTGGATGTGTTAGCTAATGCTGATGAACAACTTATTTAGATATCCACAACCTAAAGTAAGTGGCTGTTAGAGCGAATGGGCAAATGTGACCTGTGGTGTAAAAGCACTTTGACTTGTCAGAAAGACCGGAGAAGCACTACATAAGCTCAAGTCCATTTACTATTAAGTAGAAGACAGAAGAAAGTATCGCTGTTTAGTAATGACAGGGCTTTTAGGTCCAATGGCAAGCTAACTTTTGATCAACCTAATAGCAGACGGGGTGAAGCAGATAAAGAGCAACACTGTGAGGGCTCCTGGTGTTTCATAACTCATCCTTTATTGAATCAAAATAGAAAAGTTATAGAGAAAGTCCTTGTGTGTGAGGATACAGGGACATGAACTCTTCCAACAAATCACTTTTTGAACCATTTTAACGTGGAGTGTGTATGTGACCTACAGTGCTACTACAGGCAGCCTGGAGTGGACATTTGAGGAACTGCAACTTTTTGCACTTCTGCTTTGGCTTCATTTCTTATTTTTTAGTTTGTAACAGCACTGACTGACAGACACCCAGACACTGACAGGTAATAAAGGGACAAATTTCTGAAAGTATGACAGTATTGAAGTATTTCACTGAGGGATTTGATTAGAAGAATCCTGTAGAGGGGGATCAGTCATTTGATGAATTTTATAAATGCACTGATGTCTTTTTACAAATTATGATTTGCAGACCTTACTGTGACTATGCTTTTTGAACGTTCGTTTGCCTTTATGAGGCAAAATGTGTTTTTTTTTTACTATGAATTTACCTTATTTGCTTTTTTATTACAATGCTGAAAATACCAAAATCCTTTCAGTATATACACATAATAACACATATGCAAATCATAGACAACACTCCAGAAATTTACACCGAGCAGGTATAACTTAATGACCACTGACAGGTGAGGTGAATAACACTGATCATCTCTTTGTTATGGTACATGTTAGTGGTGGGATATATCAGGCAGCAAGTGAACGTTTTGTCCTCAAAGTTGATGTTAGAAGCAGTAAAAATGGGCAGGTGTAAAGATTTGAGCAAGTTTGATGAGAGCCAAACTGTGGTGGCTGGAAGACTGGGTCAGAGCATCTCCAAAACTGCAGCTCTTGTGGGGTGGTCCTGGTCTGCAGCGGTCAGGATCCATCAAAAGTGGTCCAAGGAAGGAATGAACGCTGGCCTGTGTGGTCCAATCCAACAGACGAGCTGCCCTTGCCCAAACTGCTGAAGAAGTTAATGCTGGTTCTGATATAAAGGTGTCAGAATACACAGGGTAACAATTTGTTGCATATGAGGCTGTATAGCTGCACACCGGTCAGGGTGGCAGGTGGTCATAATGTTATAACTGATCAGTGTTTGTCGCCTCATTTGTTTTATTTCTTGTCAAAAATATCTTGATCCACTTTTTATAAGCCACATTCAACTGGCCCAGCGAAACATCTTATTTCAAAATTTAGAAATGAAACTTAGAAGCTTTAACTTAAAACAAGGTGGACATGTTTATTAAGATAATACACAATATTTCAAGACAACTTACTACATTTTCCTTGCTGCACTGGTGGACACGTTACTTATTTTATGAAATTCAGGCCTTTATTTTTTGCTTTTTATCTTTTTATCTATATCAAAATTTGTGAGGAAAACATGGCTAACTAGAAGTGCTCCAAGAGCACAAACCTCTGCCAAGGCATTTCTGACTCTCTTGGCCAAGTTATCAGCAAAAATGTTCCCTATTGTGCGATGTTAACAAATCCTCTAAACATTCCTGGACCCACATCTGTATTCTGATGCCTAACAAAATCAAATCACTTCTTCCTTGTTCCACCAGAAAATTTCAGAAAACTCATTTCATAACTTTTCAAGTTATCTTGCAAACAGACAATGGCATGCAAAAACATGATCACCTTGGCTGAGGTAATGATAAGTGCAACTGAATGATTTTGACTCGAAGTCAGACAAATGTATGATATGATTTACGTTTTTGGATTTAACTCTCACACAACCTGAAAGATACAGTAAAAAATGCTGGATGTCAAATTGTTTAATCAATATTCCTTATATGAAATACCTCTTTATAAAAATTCTGCCATCATATTCAGCCAACACACTTTAAAGATCATCTCTAACTTCAGAAAAGGATGAAGAGTGACTGGTTCCTTATGTTGTCAAAGATGAAAAGGAGTTTAGAAAAATGCTGGGTGCTCTTGAGAAAGATGTGAAATGTTATTTGCTCTTGAAAGTATAAACTAAATGTTCTAAAACTAGAAATGTAAGAATAATAATTACGAATATTTCATTCCTTATTTTCAAAAATGTTATGTTTGGAGTGCCCGGTTTCCCCCTCAAGTGATAAACATCTGTGACCTTTTTTTATGTGTTCACTGTGATGCATTCAGGCTCCGTATCCGACTGCATGTAGATCAGAACCTCCGTTTACCCTCATCTTCACTCTGTTGGTTTACCTGTGGAATTGTCTAACCAAAAAGTTCATTATAGTACTGTTTTGGAGCATATGCACTTATCATATTAATGTTACTCTGGTGGCAATAACAATATGTGTTTCCAGCTCACTTTCATTGTATCTGTCAAAGCTAGGACATGAAACATATTCATAATAAAACATACTGGATTAAATAGTTGTGTAAGAAAGGGGCTGGAACATTTTATGCTGAAGTGTTTTTACAGTTTGCATGTGTCATAGATGAAGTGTGGATGTGTATTTAGACTCACCTTTTTGAATGCTGTTTGTACTGTAAACTTGTTTTATTATTCCTTGTGTTTCCAGCATGTATCATTAAGATTAAATATGAAGTAAAATACCTTTTTTAATATTATGGTCTTTCTGATTATTTTTTTAAGAGCACAAACCTCCGTCAAGGCATTTCTAACATTGCTGAGTGAGTTACAGTCAAAAATGTGGAAAAACGCCCCATCAGGCCCTTTTAACAAATCCTTTAAAAAATTCTGTATCTGGATTCTGATCAGCACCGAAATCTAATGACTTCTCCCTTGTGAAGTTTCAAAATACATTCATAACTTTTCAAGTTAGCTTGCAAACAGACAAGCACATGCAAAAACATAACTGCCTTGGCAGAGGTATCAACAGTTAGTGATTTTTGATTGATTGATAACTTTATTTCAAATGTGTAACAAAAGCCAAAAATTAAAGTACAGACAGAAAAAAAAGAAAATTAGCACTTCTATAAATGTTTCATGTCTTAAAGGAGTGAGAAAGCTTTAATATTTATTTATCCCACCCCCTCTCCATTAATTATCCTCCAATTATTTAGCTTTCAATCTGTACTTAATTTAAAGATTTCATTAGTTACTATCTACTTGTTTTTGGAAGTCATGGACGTTGTGTCTTCCAGGGTAAAGAGAAAAAGGACCATCCAGACTGTTACAGTATATATTTATAGACTGTATATAAAAGAAGTCTTGTCATTATTATTTTAGGGGGCTCAGGATGAAATTTAGGGGTGCTTCAGCCCCCCTTAAAAAGGTCTAAAATCGCCTACGGGTGGGGAGATTTTTTTTTTTTTTTTTGCAGGGAAGTATTTTGGTGTACTGTCCCTTTAACTGATAACGCTGCTGTGTGTACTTGCTGCCAAAAAAGGGAGTGACTGTCAGTCAGCGGGACAGCCACGTCCTGCTCATTTTGGAAAATAAACCACAGAAATATGTTTGTTGACTCTTAAACTGGTCACTGGGTAACATGGTTTTATCCAGCCTCGGCAGAAACATCCTGGTGAAACATTTTGTCCTGTCCTGTTGGATCTGCTGGATCATTGGCTGAAGCTCCGAGGATTCTGCTGCCCTCCAGCGGCGCACAGAAGAACCGCAGGCCGGGCTGGGTAACCCTCCTCCCCGCTCCGTGTTTGTGTATGTGGGATGAATGCGGGTCAAGCGGAACTCACGGCGAAACTGCGCTTCAAATCAAACTCAAACACCGGCTTGCAGCTGCCTGGCGTGCTCAGTATGTACCGTCAAATTTATTGTCAACTCTCCACTGATTTATATCGAGTGCATTTGTTCCTCTGTGTCCTCCGGGGGCTGTTTGAGCGAGTTTATATTTGAGGTATGGTCGCTCTAGCAGCAGTCCGCTAGGAAAACGCGACATCGTCATTTAAAATGGCGCCAAAGATTAACCTCAGCCAGTGGTGAATCTGCCACACTGTGCCCCGACGGTTAGCCGTGAAGATAGCATAACAGCATTTATATTAATTATCTCTTGATGTGTTTACGCTGACTTCATACAGTTTGACTGTTTCAGATTCTGACCCCTAACCTCTGACAGATAGCGGGCTGTGACTGTGTGCTGTAATATATGGCGACGTAGCGGTAACGTTATGTTAGCATATGCTAAAGCTAAATGCCAACTACTGTAACAGACGTGTAGCTTCATGCTAACGAGCTAGCTGTTGTTGCTAATCACCAACGTCAGCCAAGTGGGGTTTGACGTCGCTGCGCCCGCATTAAAAACACGATTATTCCACTAAAGTTCTGCTTCAAAATGCCTTCAGGTTTTGTATTGTTGCTAAATTGCGTATTTTAAGCCAACTGTGAAAGTATAACATTTTGAATCAAATAATTATTATCACAACATTTCCACTCGTGTTGCCGGTGTTGCGGTCTAACAAGTTACCATGTTATCAGAAGACACTTCCGTGTTGTCATAATGTAATGGACGTTGCATGAAGTGAAAATCTCCTAATGTGGATTTTTATGACAAAATGTATTTCCATTATAATGAGTGTCCCTTTGGGCACACCAACACAGATAAGCACAGAAATGTGCTTTTTAAAAGCAAGCAAAATAACATGACAGATTGGGTGCAGGACCACCAGGTTCTGTAACAGATTTGTCCCCCAGGCCATCAGACTTTTCAACACCTAAATCTTGCTGCTGTTGTACATACTGACTGCTACTGGATTTTAACCTTCCTGCTGTACATATTTTTCTTCTTCTGTACATATGTCATTTAAGATTTAACATATAGATATATGAATATTCATCTTGCAGTTCTTGCACATTTTTTATTGTCATTTTCTCTTTATTACATTTTTCTTATATTTGCACTTTGCACTACACTTGAATCTATAAACTGGAGCCCATGCAAGCGAAATCTCTTTCTGTGCCCCATACCGAATGACAAAGTCTGTCTAAGTCTAAAATGTAGGTAAAATAGCTCAATGAAAGCATATTTAAATGTTACTGTGCTTTCATTGAGTTATTTCACCTACATCTGACCTAATTTCTGAAGTAAAATACTTGCCGGTATTCAGCATCCTTATATTTAACCCTTTGAATGACATATTTTTTTATTATTGCATTATTGTTCAAGTGACGCCATCTCAAGGAGGATAGTAAAAACGATCACCTTCAAGGCAAAAGCCCAGATAAACAACCAGATATAACAAAATGCATGCTGTTTGACTGGGTTTCAATGGCACATTTTTTTTAACTTAATAGTCTCAGTGTGAAACATGCTTGTACACAGTGTATTTTAGATATACTTAAGAAGCTGAGATAGAAATAAGAAGAAATAAAATTACACATTGACAAATTTCATGCCATATGCATGAACACAGTGAAAATGATAAAAACTAAGCTAAGAAAAAAGTGTTTAAAATGACTACAACATTGGTTAAGGCTAAAAGGAAACGGTATACAAAAAGAAGTTAAATACACAATAAACACACAAGAAACACAAATTAATGAGTAACCAGACATATTGTTAGGGTGTTGATAAAAGCAAGATAAAGACATGTACAATAAGTGAGCAAAGAAAGAAATAATACATATGAAGAAATTCATTAAATTTACAGCACGAGTTTTTGTTTTTTGCAGTTTTTTTCAATTATGGTAGTTAGATTAAGCTTTGCAACAGAGTTCTGTTTCTATACTAAAGGCAAAAAATAGGGTTTAATCTTTTTTACAACCTTACATTAAAGATTATAAAATTTTGATGTGAAATGAATTGGGAGTAGGAAAGTAGTGCAAATGGAATTAGGTAAAACAGTGAAGCAGTATAAGAATATCATTTATGACAAAAATATATGTCTGCTTGATAAATTTCCCAATTATATCGAGAGTATGTGTACAGAGGGGCTTTTTGGTTGCATTCAGGTTGTAGATTCGACAAGCGAACAAGATTTCCGGCTGAAAGTCACCAGTTAACACGATCACATCTCAATCCGCTACACCGGGTGTGGGTGGGCCCGCATGTTGCATAAGGGGAGTGGATTAGCACCCTGGCTAACGTTAACCAGCTACAATTTGTTCTCAGTTGTAAAGGTGCATTGCTGTGGCGTGTGGTCAAAGGCACAGTGTAATTCCTCTGTAAAGTCATATAACATGCTTAGCAGCGTTGCCAAGGAAACAGAAAATGCGAACACTTGCTAGGCTAAAGTTAGCCACTAGCTTGTTAGCCGCTACTTTCTGTTGGCTGGAAAAAGGGGGCGTCACTCAAACAGAGGCTAGGCTAGCCAGCTAAAACAGGGGTTAGCACCTTTTCCCTGTACACACTCCGAGCACAGCCTGAAATATTTACACCTGTTTAGAGTCTAGAGACCTCGGCGGTGTTTGAGCATACTGAAAAAGCCTCTCCCTTAACACTGCATGCGTTTGTTTACATGTGGCTGCTTGTTGTCGTTGCTCGGCAGTGGCTGTTGTTTACGAAAACAACCAGAGAGGGCTGGTGTCAGATGAGATAATCCTTTATTGACCCTCAGAGGAACAGTTCAAGTGTCACAGCTGTGTTAACATGAATTAAGAGGGTGAAAGCACGAGGACATTAATATAGAGCAGATTAAGATGCATACAGTTAGACATACTGTAAATGTAACTGCCATGAAGAGGTGATAGATGTCAGCACAGGCAAAGTGAAGATATATTGTGCTTTAAATTGTGTTTTTCAGTAAATTAAAGAATATGGGTCAAGTTTATTATATAATGTTTATCTCTAAAGCATTTCAAAGTGCGTTACAGGTTTAATAAAAGCTTTGGGAATAGGTGACAATCTATCTGCTGTGGTATTTGCTACACAGTACAAATGTTTTTGCAGTTTATATTTTATTATTATGAGGAGGATTTCTAGCCAAATGTTCAATATTTAAACCAAAAGCAGAATAATCTCAGAGCTCCTTCAAGCCATGCTATTTTGTATGTATGCGTGATATCCAATTTTTGCCAATATCGGATAGGCTGATATTACAGAACAATACAAAAATGACTAAAAGTAGATTATTTTGGATTACCCTTTGTAATATCCAAAATGAATTTAACATTAATAGTAAAATAATGTTTTATTTGCAATTTTGAGAGCCACAAACACTGATTTACTGATCTGTTTACATAAAATCAGCCCTGTTTGGGAGCTTACACTTGCAATTTATAATCAACATGCAAAAGTACTCCATACGGAATAATAATGTATATTGCTACAATATCAGCAATAACTATTGGTAGAAATATTCATAATTGCCAATACTGATATTAGCTTTTGAAGCAATCATCTGCAGATACCAATAATAAACCAATAATATAGTGCATCCCTGCTATTTTGCTGTAATCAGTGCTTAAGTTTGTGTAAATTCATACTTTGTGCAGAACCCCAACATGGAGCTGTCTATAAATGCACATTTATTTGTTATTTTTTTTAACAGTTATGCCATAGATTTTTAGACTAGGGCTGAACAATGTATTGTTTTACTACTTAACTGCAATGAGTGTATGCAGAATAGTCACATGGCTGGAAAGTGCGCTGTCAGTCACATGACTCAGTACAGCATGCTGACACACATGTTGTTTAGTGGAAACAAAAATGTCAAATTGTTCTTGTTTCCTTGACCGTCCTCTTTTAAAGTCGTCTAATGTTACATTTGTTAGGCATACTCAGATGGACCTCAGGGCATGCACAGTTTCTGTTTTCTGTTAGTTTTGAGAGTGACCATACTAAATGGAGACTTTCAGCTTCTCTAATAACTTCTTTTGCCATCTTTCAATCATAAACATACTCAATATTTATGTCTCTAATAAGCATCTAGACCACAAGATCCCAAATTTTGCTCCTCACAACTCCTAAATCAAAAGTGCAGGAGGCTGGGGCCCCTTGTCACTAAAGGCGGTGAAAGCGTTGATTTTTTTTTTTTAAAGAAAAGCTGAAAAAAAGGCACAGCATTTATCCTTCTGAAAAATAGAAATATAATCTTTTTAGGGAATATTGTTCAGCTTCAACCTAGACCCAATTTCAGATGGATACGCTATGGTATTATACCATAATCAAATATACTGATCAAATGTGTTCGTGCATGCAAGGAATTGGACTCTGCTTGATATTTACTTGCATTAATTGTTGAGTATAAAACTCATAAGGCTGCATAATACATTTTTTAAGTAGTGAGATGAGTAAAGATGCTGAAATTAACCTGATAATATATAAGGTAATTATGTGATAAATAGGTTTTACCTTCTGATGAATATACTATACTATATTAACGAGACAGATTAGTAAAAAGGGGGTTGTTCAAGCCGTTCAGTCAGGTCTCATTTTTTGAAAATCTCAAAGCTAACATTTTTGTACCTCATCTTGAATCCCTTCTGTTACTTAAACTCCTCTCTGTTTTGTGTAGCGTCCCTAAGCCGGAGCCTTGCAGACGTACAACAATGAAGAGGATCAGGCACCCGAGCAGCAGCGATGACTCCGACAATGGAAGTAAGCAAAATAATGTCTGTGCTGACTCACTGGAACTGAGTCCAAATTTAGACCTGAATGAGGTCAGTAGGTGCCGACCACCTTCCTCCATTTCACCTGTGAAAGTGGAAAGCAGGGGTGTAATTTCCTGAATGAATGCCAGGTTTTATCTTTGTTAATTTACTGGGGGCATGTGATTTGCATAATGAGATTAATTTTTTTTTTAATTCTGCAAAAGTTGCACCTTTAGGTCGTGCTGTGATTTTGAGCCTCTTTGTTCAGGTTTTTTCTGCTCTGTTAACTTCCATTGTGAGTAAATTTAAACTTCATGTTTAGGGAGAATATCCAGAGAGAGAAAGAACAGCAGATGCAGAAAGAAAAGGAGAAAAAAGGAGAAAAGGGAGGCGTACAGTTTGAGAGACAGGAATCAGAGTAGGGACTGGAGGCACAACTGGACCTTAAAAGACGTCCCTGCAGGTCAGAGAGATGGACTAAAAGCTCAGACACACTCTCCAGTTAATTCCCCTGACAGGATCCAAGGTATAGGAAGTTTTACTGAATCACATTAGATCTCTGGGTAAGTTGATGGTAAAGAAAACTGTGACTAAGGTTTAACAGCTTTCCTGTTGTTTTTGTTTTAAGTGAGTTATTATTCACATCTTATATGCCTTCTGGTATGAAAGCCAAAAGTGAGCTCTCACTGGAAACAGATCTAACCTTTTTTTTTTGGGGGGGGGGGGGGGGGGGGGGGGAACTGCTGCTCCTGTCAGTTATTTTATGATCAGCCTAAACTGAACCAGAGAATATCATAGGAGTCAAATTAGAAACTGAAAATGTGAGTTTTGTGCCAATTTCACTATTCAAATGAGCCTCATGCGATGGGGGAATCTGGGCAATTTCAAGGAGTGAGGTTGTTCACCGGAGCAGAGAAATAAGAAATGCCGAAAAGTTTAACAGTCTGTGGTCTTCCTCGTCCTCCAGGTAACTCTACCTGCTGGTCCCAACACTCGTCACAGCCGAGGAGGGGGACTGGGCAGAAACCCTCAGAGGTACGTACCCTTGAAGTCAGCTTTGTCATCTCCACCAAAGAGGATGTGTTTTTGATGTTTGTCCGTCTGTGTGTGAGCAAGACACTCAAAGAAAGTATCAGCAGATTTTGAGGACATTTTCTGGGAATGTTGGTGCAGAAGGATGAAGTGATTAGATTTTGGTGGTTGATAAATCGATTAACGTTGAAAGATAATGCTGTTTTCCACATTTCCGCTAATAAAAATTAAGATGCTTCAGTGCAGGTTTGTGGTCTCTGAGCACTTCTGTCGATCTTGTTACAGGATGATCAGGCTTCGATACACTCGACAACCAAAACCTCTTAGAAACATGGTGAAGGGGTGCGATTCAGAAAGATTACATATTTAGAAAAACAGAAACATTAAATTTATCTGTACAGTTTAAGTTTAATTTTGGTCATACTAAACTCTGTTTATCACAGTTTTTTTTTTTTATGTTTTACACAGTTTCACCACTTTTTGGAGTGTTGTCATTCACGTTTGAAACTCATTGATTGGTTCATGTTTTCAAAATTGAGCATCTTTTGCAATAAAACATTTCAAAACACAAAACAGTGCTTCACAAATTTACTAGACCACCAACCAGTGTATAAGCTTCAGTATGTAGAAGCTCTTTCACTGAAATATGTGTAAAGCTAAAATTTAATTATTATTGTTATCCATGAACTTACAAATTTACTGTTTACATTACACAGAAAAGGTAGTCTTTACACTTTATTATTTCTCGATTAAGATGTCAAATTATAGTTATTTACTCGCATTCCTGCACTGAAGAAACAGTTTTTAGTAGTTGAGTATTATGCTTGATTCATGTCTGATTTCTCAGTAAAGCCCAGTGAGCGGCTCAAATTTAGGTATAAAAATGTGAATTCAGTTTGGAATTCCTCGTTCCTTTTTATTATTTCCCCAATAACTAAACATAACATTTGTAGTTAAACAAATATTGAAAGAGTTGTAAAATATTTAGATTTTCTTGCTGTTAAGAGAGGTGGTCTACAAAAATTAAACCTCGGTAATTTAGACGGGAAAATAATTTGTATAAGAGTCACACTTTGTTTTTGTGCTTGAACAACTGCAACCCTGATTGTTAAAAATTCAAAAGAGTAACATCTAAAAGAACTGCATATTGAAATAGTTTATAGAGTATAAAATATCTTCATTTCCACAGTTTTAATATGAAAATGTTAAAAAGAAATTACATTTTATTTTGTACTTCATAAAGCATTCTCTTTTGGGGGCTTCAAGTTCTATTTTATATTGTTATTTTTTTCAGAAATCTTTTCAGAAATTTGGGTCTTTTATACAAAATACAGCTAAAATATATGCAATTTAACAGAAAACCAACAGTCTAAATCACGCACAAACAGATGGCTGTCTGGTGTTCATGATAGTAACCTAATCACGTGCTTGTGTTTAATTTTGATGCACTAATGTTAGCTTTCACTCTCACGCTGTGGATCTTCAGGGCGGTAACATCCCGTCTCTTATCTACTGTACAGTCAGTGGACTTTGTCCCCGCAGGCCACCGTACACGCCCTCAAACTCACAGCCAGTCATATCAAAACAAAACAGTGACTCTGTACCAAGCAGGATCCTGATTGGCTGGTAATTTCTGAGCTGTCAGTACACAACATGCCTCTTTCTATTAACCCTGCAAACTCTGATATGGAGGGTTTGTGTTGGAAGTGAAATGTTAGGAGTGTTTTGGTTGGAAATGTGTTTTTTTTTATACATATGGGAAAATATGAAGATGAGCCTGTGATCCAAACTAACTTATCACTGGATTATCACTTTGTTTTTCAGTTTTACACAATCGTTTACCACTTAATGTTGAAATTCACAGACATTTTTACAGCTCAATATTGAATTTGTTTGCACCTCTTTATTTAAAATCACTTACATTTTCATCATCTAAATTTTATCATTGCCTATTTTCATTTCCAATTTTGATAATCATTTCCTAAGATAAGATAAGATAAGATATTCCTTTATTAGTCCCACAGGGGGAAATTCCAAATTCCTAGAATGATAAATAAAGGTTGTTGGGATATTTATTTTTTTTTTTTTTTAAAGCAAATTACAACATTAGGCAGGCACTGCATGCTCTGTGAAGGTGCTTAAAGCGAAGCTAAAGACCCGCTTGTTCCCTCTTTCATATAAGTCTTGAGTTTTTATACTCTCTGCATTTAAATAGTTTGAATTTACTGTTTTTTATTTTGTTGTATGATGTTATGTTTCTTTTAAATGGCCTTGTACAGCACTTTGACTGAAAGCAATTTATAAATAAAATTATTGTTATTTTTAACTTAAATTAAATTTATCAAATCACTTCATTCTTTAAATCGATTTCAGTCTTACAACTCAATTTTAATAGACATGAATTTTTTATCTTCTCCACTTTTATAATTTCATTTTTTATACTCCAAACTCCATTTAATAAAGGCCATCATGAGTCAAACAAGAACAAAAAGCATCTTTTACTTTTATAAACAGTGACAGTGCTGTAATCATTCATGCCAAATATTACATTAAATTGTGATGACTCCCCTGCAGGTATTCAGGACCGACCTAATCACCGCCATGAAGGTGCACGACTCGTACCAGCTGAACCCCGAGGATTACTACATCCTCGGGGACCCGTGGAGGCAGGAGTGGGAGAAGGGAGTCCAAGTCCCCGTCAGCCCCCAGTCAATCCCACAACCTGCTGCCAGGTTGGTTAAAATAACACTAACAGGCTCTCGTAGATGTGCTCACACAAAGCAGATAAATAAGGAGTGTCTCAGTAAATGCAGCAGTGTAAAATGTGTCCGATGCTGTGCAGGGTTTTAGCAGAAAAAGGAAAAGAGGTGATGTTCGTCAGGCCAAAGAAGTTGATCCGGACATCAGGAGCCGAGGCTCTGGGATACGTGGACATCAGGACGCTGGCAGAGGGGATGTGCCGCTACGACCTCGACGAGGAAGACGTAGCCTGGCTGCAGGCCGCCAACCAGGAGTTTGCAGATATGGGTGAGTCCTGATCTCTCCTTGTTAATATTAATCCTGATTCAGTGTTGGAGGAAACTTCATCAGGCTACTTTCTGGATGAAAAAATAAAAGCAGTCAGATAAATATGAGCTCCTCTTATTAACCAAACTGGCTTTAAGATCAGCTGCAGCAAAACATGTCTTTTCATTATAAAACAAAAAAAATAAAATTCATTGATCCCATCTTCAGAAACTTGCTTTTTTCTTCCACAGAAACAGAACTAGGTCTGCTGTCTAGCAGCAGCTTCTGCAAAATTAAACGTTATTGACTGTGTCTGCATCGATGCATCTTCATCTATGACCGCATCACGATGCATCAATAAAAAAAATATTTTGGCACCCCTACTAAGATGTTTAATAGAAATATTTCAGTATAACCACAGATTGTATGTTTTGTTTTTTTTGCAAGAAATTAAGCAACTTTGTACTAAATCTCTTTTATGGAGCACTAAAATAGTTTTATAGAATATTATTTGTAGGGATGCCTGACATCAGTATATCGGTATTGGCAGGTATGAACATTTCTGCAGATATTTTTGCCTTATATATTTGCATCAAGATTGAGTTGTTTGCATATCAATCTTAAATTGAGAGTATAAGCTCCCAAAATAGGGCTGTTTTTCTGTCAGCAGGGAATAAATCAATGTTTTAGCTGTTAAAATAGCATATGAAGCTTGATTTTATTGTTACTGTAAAAATACATGTAACATATGATGGAGTTATATTTATAAACTTTTTTTTAAAGATATTGATATTGGCCAAAATAAAATTTGAAATATCAGCATATTGAATATCAGCAAAACTCCAATATTGTACATCCCTTACTATTAGACTATTTGAATATACTTTATCTTTAAAGAAATGTAAAGGTCAAAGTTTGACTTCACGAAAGGGCACATACCTGATTAATCACATTTAAAAAGAACCTTGAATTGGCTTAACCTCTGTGTCCTGCTCATTAAATCATGCATTCTTGTTCAGTTAAAATATGTGTATAATTGTTGGTATAATCAAAGTTATGAAAGATTCATAGTTGTTATTTTTGTTTACTTCTTTATTTTTTGATATTATCTGTCTGTTGGCTCTAAGGCAGTGGAAACAAGATGTCGTGGTCTTCTTGGTAATCAAGGTTGCCCATCCCTGGTCTAAAGAATTACATTAATTTCATTTCTAGTTCAAAGTCAGGAAGTCTGAAGATTTACTGTCATGACAAACAGATTTTTTAAAGGAAGAATTTTATCTTTATTATCTGTAACCCAGCTCAACTTGATCTCACTCCCCAAACAGTATCTGTCTTCAGGGCAGGTTTTTGAAATCCAAAGGTTTTTGTGTGGAGTGGAGACTCTGAAGTCTTATTTAAAGCTTCCAATGTCACTCTGACCACATGTTTTTGTTTTCTACAGCTCTGCGCTCTCTGTGGTGTCCATATGGTTTGATGACTCACTGTGTAAACTCCACATTTAAACCTGTCATTAAGAGCAACCTCACCGTTTGGTGGGAAGGCTTGTCTTAAAAATGTCAGCCTTTAAGACAAAGAGGGACTGCCTTTGTCGAGATGTTTACTGTGAGTTTAAAAGAAGTTTAAAAACATAATTAGTCCCGCCCTCACAAGGAAGAATTTGATATTTCAGTATGTGAGAACAAATGGGACATTTATGAGTGTGAGCTTCAGTCAAGACGGTTGATTTTATCTGGTACCTTCACAAACATTGTGGAAATACTTTATCACAAACATTTTCCTCCTGTTTTCTCAGCCTTGTCCCTGCTGGACGAGATCACCATGGAGCGCGTGATAGAGGAGTTTGAGCGCTGCTGCCATGATAACATGACGCACGCCATGGAGACGGAGGAGGGGCTGGGCATCGAGTACGACGAGGACGTGGTGTGTGACGTCTGCCAGTCGCCTGACGGGGAAGACAACAACGAGATGGTGTTCTGTGACAAGTGCAACATCTGCGTCCACCAGGTCAGACTTCAGGAACACACTTAAGACTCATTAAACAAAAACAGCGTGGGAAAATATTATTACTATTATTATACAAGTCTGACCTTTTGGATTTACAAAACACTTCAAATAAAAAGACTTGTATTGAATGTGTAATGGGAGTTGAATTAAATTAGATTTGATTTGATTTGATTAGATAGAACTTTATGTATCCCTTTGGAAGACTCTCTCAGGAAAATTAAGATTCCAGTAGCACCATTTATAGCAGATAAAAATATATATGAAAAAAGATAGATATACGCAGAAATATAAATAAATATAAATAAAATAGAAATATGGGTACTGGCTGTTTACTACTGCTTCTTCCCGTCTTCAGTCTTCCTGTTACACCAGGCTTAGTTTAGTTTCTTATCTAAAACACTTTTCTTTCTCTTTAGCTCAATTTCTTTTCTTTGACTCAATTCATTTATTTATTACATTTATGAATTGAGCCAATAACAGATTAATTTATGACTTTTAGTGACTTTTACCATCTATTTTAACACTTTTATTGGAAAAGTATCGAGTAAAGTTGAATCCATCAATAAATTTAGATCTAGCTAAACTCAAACGTTTTACCATCAAGTTTTTTTCTGAATGTGATAAATACAAAAATACATCCATACTGTAATCAGAAGTACAGCCCAGCCATCAACGATCAGGCACATTTGAGTAATTAATCCATTTACGTTTTTATTCATTACCCAAAAATGATTCATGTCGTTTTGAGTGTCGAGTCAGTTCACACGTAGCAACCAGTGGTACACAATCATAAAAACATTAGCATAAGTTTCATCTCCTCTCTGTAACGTCCCAACTCTCCCTTTAAACCACAACACAGACAAAAACAGTAATAAGGATACTCTGAATAAGCTCTAAACAAATACATGTTTACATGTTTTCCATAAACAAAACACATACCCAATCAGTAGTGACCCCGCTGCTGTTCATCCCAGCTCTCACAGATCACCTCCCACAGAAGCAGCCTAAAAATGTTACAGACGATGAAGCTTTCAACCCACGAAATGAAATTTAAATAGATGTTCATGCCTCTTAACGTTGCCTCAATCCTGCACAGACTTGGCTCTGCACCTTCACAGCCAGCGTCAACCTCTAAATTCAATTCAAGAAGCTTTATTGGCAGAAAAGTTGTGGAAAACAATATTGCCAAAGCATCATGTTGTATTTCCATGTAATTATTAACATAAAAAACATTTTTAACTTTAAAAATGTACATATGAATAGAGAGCATTTTTAAAAAGTACGTATGGAGAATAAAAAATGCTTTTTAATATTTACAAATCATTAAAAAAATTATGATAAATAACCACCAATAAAAATACTGTGCTTTGGTACAGAAAAAATAAGGCATTTTAAATAATCTGGTGTTTAAGCAAATATTGAGTCATGACAAACAGCTTCTCACACTGAATATAATTAAAAATAAGAATGAATAATTAAATGAGGCATTACTGTGAAGGATCCATCAATCCTTCATGATCCCCACCTTAAACAACTACAAATCAACAACACTACTTCTGATAATGAAACAAAGGACAAGACTTTTTACTCATTAAATCATCTACACTGCACTTAAGTTCAGGTAAAAATGTTTTTATAAACTCTTCTGAGAGTTTATAAAAATCTGTATATAGCAATTAAAGGGTCTAAGCTGATCCAGAATCTCGCAAAGACTTGAGCGGTGGAGTTAAGTTTAAACTTTAAGATGCAATTTAGGCCTTAGGGTTATAAAACAGCAAACCCTGTTTTATAACCCTGAGGCCTAAATTAGCTTTTATGATTGTTTGGTCAAGGCTAAAAGCAAAAATGAAAACATCTCATAATCACAGATCAGCTTTTGTTTTATCTGACATACACCCGCGGCCTCTGATCCAGTCACTGTTGGCTGACTGGAAAACTGACCCGGCGTCTGTGTTTGTCACCAGGCATGTTATGGCATCCAGAAGGTCCCAAAAGGCAGCTGGCTGTGCCGGATCTGCGCCCTCGGTATCCTGCCAAAGTGCCAGTTGTGTCCCAAGAAGGGAGGAGCCATGAAGCCGACGAGGAGTGGAACCAAGTGGGTCCATGTCAGCTGTGCCTTGTGGATACCAGAGGTGAAGAAACAGATCTGTCGGTTCTCTTCTCATGCCTGGATTTGTGTCATTTTTAACATTTTAGACACATTCTGTTAGATTATCTGGTTGGGTTTGGCAAAGTATTATCCAGTTTTACTAAATAGTAAAGAGTAAATATAAATGTTAGTTTTAAAATAACTTTAGAAGAGTTGGACGTTATTTTCCTTGAAGCGTAACAAAATGAATTATTCTTTTCTCCTCTTTGAGCCTGGATTATACTTTCACATCAAATCTACCCCCTTGTCGCTCTGCAGTAGTCAACAAACCAAAATGTTAGTCAGAAGGGTGATTCGTTTTCTGGTCATGACAGGCTCTCTGCTCATTTGTGAATCAGTCAATCAATTTTTATTTGTATAGCACTAGTTCACAACAAGTGTTACGTCAAGACACTTTACATAGAGCAGGCTGAAGCCATACTCTTTATTTTATAGATACCGGTACACATATATACATAGATAACTGTATATATTTATATATACACATACATACATCCAGAGATGTATCCATTCAGGCAGAGACAAAGAGACTAAAAATAAGAATTTATGTTAGTGAAAAACCCATGGATGCTCGGATCATAAATCGTTCCTCCTCATATTTGTCTCTGCTGAATATAGATTCAATCAATCAATCTTTATCTGTATAGCACCATATTTGTTGAATATAAATTTATTAAAGGAAAGCCCCTTGAGATGTGGAATCTTATTTTAAAGAGGGACCTCATGTCTATATGGTTGTTAAGAAAGTTACTATGGATGTATAATCAATACAACCATAGATAGAGAGATCAATCTAATATTAATATTAATCTCTATAATGAATATAATCTGGAGAGGAGTGATGTTGATCAATATAGCAGCATCTAGCTGAACTGCCATTAAAATGTGTCGGGTGGACAAAACCATAGTGACAGAAACAAAGCTCATAATGGAGCTATGAGCTGAATAATAATGAGCAGCAGGCTACGATGCAGTTTCTGCACAGGAGAAACAGGAGCAGACATTTTAGGAGTTGAAATTTATGACTGCTGACACAGTTGAGACAGTGGGTGGGGATTTTTAGCATTTGTTGGGCCACTAAATGAAACACTGAGCAGGAAATACACCCCTGATGTATCAGCAAGTAAATCTCAAGTGTTTATTTGACCTCTGAAGCCATTTTAGTGCATTTTATTCCTCAGTACCTTACCAGAGACGTACACAGAGACTGGGGTAACCTGGTGCTTTGCAACAGACCAATCACAGGCTTTGTGGTCTGTGTCTTTAATTTTGGGGTGTGTGAACATCGGTCTACCTTGGAAGATCTGGTTTCACGGACTCAAACCGTAGGTTATATTGTAGTTATTGCAGGTGTTATAAATGTCCTGAATTATTTCCTTCCATTCAGTGATCCTTGGAGGTTCCTTATTCAACCATTTCCTGGTAATTGCCTTTCTACTACCAGCTAGTAGTATTTGTAATAAGTACCTGTCATGTTTTTTAAGCCCAGTTGGCACATTTCCCAAATATACAGCACTGAAAGAAAAACTAAGCTCTGGACTGATTATAGACCTAAGTGCAGTCATAGTATCCATCCAGTAAGAAGAAATAACAGGACAATCCCAATATGAAAATGACCCGCAGACTTGTTACCACACATTCTCCAACACTGAGCATACTCTGTATTTTTTTTTGTATTTGTTTAATTTTAGGGGTGATAAAATACCTTCAAACATTTTCCAGGTGTATTCTCCCCACAGGAGGGAGCTTGATGTAGTTGACTGCAGCCTACATACAGTATGTTTAGCTATTTCTCTTCAATTAGTTTATGTTAGCATCTTTCCCCCATCTAATTCTTGTTTCTTTTAAACAAAATGTGTGAAAACAAAACTGGTTGTAGTAGGGCTGGGAAATATATCGATTAAATTCATAATTTCAAATTATTTCCTGCAAAAGATTTAAAAATTAACAATCAAGATTTTTTTTTCTTGCCTTTGTCCAACTGCAAGTTATTGCAATGTTTGGAAAAAATGTGCAGTTTTCATGATGGTAGGCCCTGTCAGGTTGTGCACAAGCACTTTAATAGGCTTGTATTTGTTTTTTTTAAACAAGATTAAATATATATCAGAGAGTTTCATGTTAGTAAACTGAAAATACCTCAGCCTTCAGTGTTTATGTAGACAAACCTGCTTATGTTTGAAATACATAATCAACATTTTATGACACACACTTTAACTTTGAGAGGGAAATTCTGTTTTTTTGGGAAATACATTTTGACAACACAAAGGCAAAACTTGATTCATGTCTTTTTGTGTCACTGGGAGTTGTTTTTTTTATTATTATTATTTTTTTGAGAGGGAAAAATTGACTAAAATTGTAAAACGAGTGTTGTCGCCCAGCCCTAGATTATAGTATTTCATGTGACGACAGCCTAAAATGTTTATTTTTTCTTCAAATGGACTTTTATGTTTAATTTTCAATCCATTTAAGTCAGTTAGCTCGAGTCGATTAAAGCCATTAAACATAACAAAATCCAACATAAAATGTGTGCTGCTTGAACAGATCAAGTTTTTTTCTGTTGTTTTTATTTATTGAAACAAAAACTTGTCCATGCAGCAGCTGTTGGTGCTGTGTAATGAGTGAAAACCAGCAGCTCGGAGAACACTGGAGCGCTGAAGTATCTGCAGAAATCACCTCTGTGTTTGCTTTTCTAAATGAGTCCTCACTACCAGGCGGGCATGTAAACATAACGCGCCTCTCATGATGTTTAATGTGCCGTGCAGGTGAGCATCGGGAATCCAGAGAAGATGGAGCCGATCACCAACGTGTCCCAGATTCCCAGCAACAGATGGGCTCTGATCTGCTGTCTGTGCAAAGAGAAGACCGGAGCGTGCATACAGGTAGAGTCACTGCTCACATTTCACTCACGCCGAGCTGGAACACGGAGACATTTAATGAGATGTGAAAAAGAAAGAGTGTGAGTCAGCGGTGTGTTCTGGTCTGTGTGGGGGAGAAATCTTTGAATTTACCTTCTTTCTCAAAGCCAAGCAAACGTGAAATGAAAGAGGAATACTGCACAGATCAGCAGAGAGCAGTCAGCATAAAACACAATCTGTCTCTATTTCAGGTTTGTTTTAGTCTGCATTTTACTTTGTGCTAAACATGTAGCGGCTTAAATTAAAGTTTGTAACTTCTATGGATGTGAAAAGATCAAAATTACTCAACAAATTTTTTTTTTTTGGCCAGAAATGTATTTTCTTTAATTGGATTCGTGAGTAACCTCTCACTGTAACTCAGTGGTACAAAGAAATTTTTCAGAGTTTTTCCTGGAAAGACTAAGTGCCAAATTAAAAGGAAATTACGACACTTTAATTGACATATGGCGGCCTCTAATGGATTACCTGTCTGAGGATCTAAATGAAATTAAATTATTGAGAGGGGAAACCCTGGCTTACAAGGTCCCAGACTGAGCTGACCAGTGATAAGAAATATTCCATAACAGGTACACTGACACATATTTCTTGGATTTGCTGATAGGTTGATGCCCCCTTCTTTTTTGTTTATCATCATTATTACTATTATTTTTTCTTGTTTTATTCTTTCCTTTTATTTTCTACTATATTTGAATTTTGCTTATTCATTTTTCCCTCTAGCTCAGACCGCTAATTAATGTTGCATGCTTACATGCATTGTTGATATGTAAATTCAGAAAATAAATGAAATCTGATTATTAAAAAAAAAAGCGTTTTAAACTTCACATGAATGTAGGAAAGATTTATGAAATTGATACCAGTGTCAATTACAGAGGAACAAAATAAGTCCTAGTCAATCAGAGATGGGTCAAAAATGGCAGGAAAAGTCTAAAAACACATTTTTAACTGCACAATTAGCCAAAGACTCTTAAAATTAAAGCAGTGAGCATTCTCCAACTCTTTGTTTTTTTTTTCTTAACCCAGTTTTTATGAACATTCATATGTATTCACACACATATTTTTGCTTACATCAGATTTGTTTTCCACATACATATGAAAAAGAAAGATTGTGCTAGAAATGTATAAGCTAAACAGTTGAACCATTGACAGTTCAGCAAACAACTCTGATTTGCTGGATTGATATTCCTCTGCACAAATCCCAAATACACCCAGGCAGTTCTCCTAAAACAGCACAGTTTGACAGTGTTTCACATCGGTAAATTTAAGTGGTCACTTATGGGAGCCTGTCTTGTTCTGAAAATGTCCATCTTTAGATAAAGTTGTGCTGTTATCTTCTCCATTACATTCTTCACTCATGCCATTGAGGTATAGTAGGAGGAAGCAGTTTTAACCATGATAGAGCAATCATCTTCCTGGCTATTAATACAAGGACTTGTAATAGATACAGCTTCCTTTATTCCAGTCTTCCTTTGAGGAGTGCTCCAATAATATAAAATTTTGGGGTCAGAGGTCGATCAATGTTCAGTTTAGAGGATAATTCCTTTCAGTGCCTTTTAACTTAAAAAAATAAACCCAACTGTAAATTGGAGTGTTTTTTTGGAGCCATTTTTAATAATGTTTATGGTCGAAATAGCAGTTATTCTTAACCTTAAGTTCAGTATAAGCCAAAGATCTGCAAGCCAGTAAAACTAAATTGAAGCATTTTAGGGACAGCTGTGGCTTGTTCATCTGTGCCTTTGCACCTCAAACTCACCTTACACTTAAGTGCTGATGATGACGAATCACCTTAACCTGTTGTCATTTTCATTGCTCAACTGTCATTAAGAACATCTTCATCAGTGTTTTTTATAAGAGGTAACACTCAGTCTGTGGTCAGACTACACGATTCTTGCACTTTTATTACCTGGCTCAACAGTCAAAGGGTTTCATCTTGCAGTGTGTCATAGTGACCGACAGCTAAAGATCTGCCCTGGACAGCTCGTGACTCCACAGCAGAACTTCTAGCATAAAACGATTTGTTCATTCGCATCATAGACGTTGATCAGTGAGAGCAGTGGGAGCTCTGTGTGTGCCACAGTTGTAAACAGATCAAAGTTTTTGCCTTGAGATTGAACTGCAAGACAGGGAAACAGTTTGTCAGGCTCTGAAAGCAACATCACTGCCTTAATGGGTCATAAACATTGTCCTAGCTGAACACAACACATGTGAGCATGAGCAAACAAAGTTAGACTAATTATGTGGAATCATATGGGAGCTTTAACATTCGAAGTTGCACAGTGCAGCAAGTTGTTTTTTCCTTGACGCCCTGGCTCTATTTTTCTCTCCGTTGTGCACGTCAAGGCAGATGAGTTGAGTGAAAAGTTAGCAAGTTGGATTATTATTATTTAAGTAATGTAAAAACAGGGAAATGAAGAGGTAGAAAGCACTTGGAGAGTGCAAACCTCCACCAAGGTAGCTCACATATTGCTGCTACATCTATAAGCAATAGTTCCATGATAAAGTTACCATCACAGTATGATTCATGACCCTGAAAACCCTCACCTAGCACTCAAAATCATGTTGATATAATTATTATTTAGACAGTTGTTAAGCAAAAACGATCGTCAGCTAGTGGCAGTTGTCTGGATCACCACCAAAATCCAAACATTCCCAACATCTCCTGAAAATTTTAGCAAACTCTGTCCAGTAGTTTTTGCGTAATCTTGCTAATAAACAAACAAACAGGCCGGCAAAAACATAACCTCCTTGGCAGCAGTAATAAGATAATCAGGAAAGTGATAAAATAATATTTAATTTATCAATAGGTAAGCAAAGTATTTTTTGGAACACTAAATTGGAAATGCACAACATACATATTTCAAGCTCAAATATGGAGCTCCACGTCTTTAACCTGACACACCAGATGGATCATTAAATATATTCACTTGTCCATCTGGAAAAGAGCTCTTAGAAAGTGTTTTTGGGGGGCAGAGACTTATAGAAACATATCCAGCAGGTGACTGGATGATTGTTTCATCAATCACATTTATTTCAGGCCAGTCTGATAATGTCGTAGGCGGGTGCTACTGTACTACAGAACATGAGCTGTTTCGTAAAACAAACTCTCGTCAAAACATGTTGAAAGTGAAGCATAACTATCTGTATTGTGGAGAAGTTTGTATTGTTTTTTGTTTTTCATTTAATAAAGAAATGTGGTGCAGATCTGATAAAACTGCCACTGAAGCTGTAAGCATCTATGCTGATCTCTGTACAAGTTGTCACTTCCTGCCATCGTCTTGTTCGTACCCAGCTGCTGTGCAAGGTTATGTCTTTGCAGTATTATTTGAAAATCAACCACAAGTCTTTTGAGGTTGTCTGAATGTTGTTTTTCTCCATTGCAGTGTTCAGCGAAAAACTGCCGGACTGCCTTCCACGTGACGTGCGGCCTCCACGCCAGCCTTGAAATGAACACCATCCTCACCGAGGACGACGAGGTCAAGTTCAAGTCCTACTGCCCCAAACACTCTGGTCTGGAGGGCGCCGAGTCCAGAGACAGAGACTCAGGAGGCGAGGAGGAGAAGGAGAGCGCCAGAGATAAGAAAGGGAAGAGGAGAGGCAGAGTGAGAGAGGAGGAAGACGAACTCGCCTCCTCCTCTTCCTCCCCTCACCCAGCTCCTCAGCTCATCACCAGGGCGCCCTCAGATCTCGAAGCTCTCAGCAGCCGCCAGCAGGAGAAGAGGGTGAACCTCCGTAAGCTGAAGCTGCAGGCGATGGAGGAGGACTTCTACCAATTTGTGGAGGTGGAGGAAGTGGCCGCTCACCTGAAGCTGCAGTCCGAGGTGGTGGACTTCGTCTTTCAGTACTGGAAACTGAAGCGCAAGGCCAACTTCAACCAGCCGCTCCTCACGCCCAAGAAGGACGAGGAGGAGAGCCTGGCACGCCGCGAGCAGGAGGTGCTGCTGCGACGCCTGCAGCTCTTCACTCACCTCCGTCAGGACCTGGAGAGGGTAGGTCCAAACTTCATCTGCTGAGAGGTTCACAAAAGCTCAGAGAAAAGAGAGAGAGGGAGAAAAACAGCTTCAGCAGGAGCAAGCAACGAAGGACAAACAGCTTTAATAATTGTGATTTTTAATACTATGATCCTTCAAACATGCATACTTTAGATCAGAGATGAGGAGCTGTGGTGATGAAGCGAACCACATAAATACTATTGTCTTAGCCTGAGGGACAAATTGTTTAATATTGATGGAACTTTCAGTGAAGTTGCTTAAGATTTAACAAAATAAAAGAGAGAATATTCAAGGCACAAAATGTTAATATTTAAAGGCAAGTTTAAGTGTTTGTTGCAGCAAGCTAAACACTGCAATACAACCTGTTTAAGCTTCTTTTTAGTGCAGTAAAGAATTTCCTACCAGGTACTGATTGTTATTTACTTACAATTAAAAAAAATCAGATGCAGTTATGAAACCTTTATTAAATAGTTTTCTTGGAACAAAACTATCAAATTATATCCTTAAGTTAATAGCAAAAAATATTCCAAATCAGGGATGCACGATATTATCTGTTCGACATTGGTATCGGCCGATATTGAAATTTTTGTAGATATCACAGTTTATATATCAGCCACACATACCTGCCACACATATCGTCTGGAATAGCAAATTACACAAATTTACAAAATTGATGCACTTTCTCATCACTGCATGGGTACATTTAAACATCAAGGGTTTCATTGTAGCAAGAGTTAAGCGCTGTTTTTCTTTTTTTTACATCTGTTCCTCGTAAAAATTTACTGTTACACTGAAAGAAACAAGCCTATTGTCGTTAATATCAGATATCAGTGAAATCCAAGAATTTAAATGTTATCATTAATGGAAATGTTGGTGCAAAATCACAGAAATATTGAAAAACTTTGATGCAGCATTCTCTCATGATTTGTTTTTATTCATGTTAAAATTGTGGGAACTCTATTGAAAGCCTTAGTTACATTTCTGCTTTATTTTCTTTATATTTACTTCTTTTAATATAATTCACAGGGGCTTTGGGGCCGCATTGTGTGAAGTGGAGGCCTGCATGTGCCCTTGGGGCTGCCAGTTACCAGTCCATGCTGCAAACTATAGAAAGAATTGTACAAAGCCATGTGACAGTGGCTGTTTGGTTATCATAGGAGTCTTTGGATGGTGCTGTACTGCACATCATCTCAGCCAAACTTTAGCTAACCTACTCACAGATGTTGAGGTGTTATTTAAGGCCATCTGAACAATTTTAAAACCAGACATCCTCAGTGAAATAAAAGAGCACATACACCGATCAGGCCTGACATTATGTCCACCTGCCTAATAATGTATTGGTCCCTCTTTTGCTTCAACCCAATAAACTGTGATCCACTGTACCCCTTGGTACCTTTCCATCAGAACCAGTTTTAACTTCTTCAGCAGTATGAGCAACAGCAGCATGTCTGTTGGACCACACTGGGCCAGTCATTGATCCTCGTATATCAGTGAGCCTCGACGGCCCATGACCCTGTTGCCGGTCCACCTCTGTTCCTTCCTTGGACCACTTTTGATAGATACTGACCACTGCAGACCGGGACCAGAGCTGCAGGTTTTGGAGATGCTCTGACCCAGTCTTCTTGCCATCACATTTCGGCCCTTGTCATATTCGTTCAAATCGTTCTGCTTGCCCATTTTTCCTGTTTCTAACATCAACTTTGAGGACAAAATGTTCACTTGCTGTCTGATACATCCCACCACTAACAGACGCAATGATGGAGAGATAGGAAGTGTTATTCACTTCAGCTGTCAGTGGTCATAATGTTATGCCTGATCAGTGTATATTAAAAATTAGGGCTGCATAAGAATGCATGTTATTTAGTGATAAAAATAGGTTTGTTTTCTTTACACCAGAGATCAGGAGAGTGCTAAATTCATTGCATTGAGTGAAAGGGGAAGGAGAAGCAGTTGTCTTTTGTTAGTTCTTAAAAAGGCAATCAAAACATTTTATCATTTTCCATGTTTCCGCACACAAAGACAGAAATCTGAACATCCGTGAATCCATGGTCAGTGTTGATCGTCTGTTGTTGGTGAACTATAACCTGAGACCTGTTTGTGCCCCTTAGGTTCGTAATCTGACCTACATGGTGACTCGGAGGGAGAAGATGAAGCGCTCGTTGTGGAGAGTCCAGGAGCAGATCTTCCAGCACCAGGTCCGACTGCTGGACCACGAGCTGCTTAAAGGTGAGTCAACAGGATGAGATTATGGAAGTGTCTTTTAATTTAAACAAAACTCGGCATATCTTTACAACTCCTTCTTCCCTTGATTCAATACTTGGTGTTTTACTATGTATGGCATTTATCCAGGGTTAAAATTAGGCCTGCACAACATAAGAAAAATATAAGATGTGCAATAACTTTCAATGTGGTGTATCAAACCACAAGAATAAGCTATTACCTCCACTGTTGTCACCTACTTTTGTTTATTCAACACTTGAAGTTGTGTCATGTTTCTTCTTAATCTAAAAGAAATCAAAATAGTTTTTTAAATTGAAGCAAGAGGTGGCTTATAACCAGAGATAGCTTCATCTGACCAATTTTAAGGATTTAAAAGCAAGGCTTTCATCCTTGAGAAATATTGCTTGACCATAATAAATGTTTGATCATTTGTAGTAATATTATTTGGGCATTGCTTTACATTTGAATCAATGTGAGCGTTTCCATTTTAAGAGTTAATTGTAAAAACTAGTTTTAATATAGTAATGTTGAAGGTGAAATTTTTTCTAGAGTTTGCGGCGCCCCCTGGAGGCCACAGCGCCCTTAGCTTTGCCTATATTCAAGATTCAGAGTGTTTATTGTCATTTGCACATTAAGAAACATGTTTCCCTGCACAATGAAATTTCTACTCTGCTGTCCACAAGGTATGCCAGGGAAGAGGTATAAAAAATAAAAAAAAGCAGCAAGAACATACTGTACAAATATAAACAAAGATAAAATAAAATTCCAACTATATACATGAATGAAATTATTAATATCACTATTTTTTTTTCACAATATTTTTGTTAGTTTTCAAGTTTTGCAATGAAAGGTAAACAAATAAAAGTAAATGATAATATACATAAAGAGTAGATTAAAAAAAACACTAACACCCATACACACACCCATTCACACTAGGCAGACTTGCACCGAATGACATAAATATATATGCATACACATACAAATACCTAAATAACATGTTCAATCATATATTCTTATTAATACACAAATATATGTATATATACATACATGCACACATATACACATACATACATAAATATCACTATTAAAAGAATGGAACAGAATGGAATGGATTTCTGTAAACATGTATGTTGTGCAAAGCCTGTATCGAGCCTGTATTGCCTAATGGACCAGCTGGCTCTGATCTTCACCACCCGAGCTTCACCCCACACTTATTTAAGTTTAATTTGAAGTTGTCTTTTTTAATTTAAGTCTAAATCATGAATTATCTAGTAGAACAATCAGATTTTCACTCAAAAACAGAAACGATCTGTGCTGAATCTTTGCCCGATGTGTTTCTGTTCCAGGAGATCCTTCAGCCAAGGATTTGGAGAAGCTCTTCTCCCTCAGCTGGTTATCCTCTCAGGGCTCCCAGTCTCGCTCCTCGTGGAGCCACTCTGGACTGAAAACCAAACGAGGGTCTTTAAAGCAGGAAAGAAGGAAAAGCTGCGATAAACAAGGCCCTTCAGACTCGCTGCACACGCACAGGAAGGACAACCCTAGCAAACCACTGGAGACTAAAGACAGTAAGAAGTCTGCCCCTGCTGACGCCACGAGCGAACCCAGACACTTAAACTCTGACTCAAACCAGGAGATTCAGTTTGTAAAGCTTCAGAGGGCAGAAGCTTTTCAGGAGACGATGAATGTCAAACCGCACAAACATGAGAGCAAGAAAGCCTGGAAGAGGGACGGCGAGCATGAGACACCCAACAGGCGGAAACGAGACCAAGACCACGAACACGAGGAGAAGAGGAGGAAGAGGAAGAGCGACGCGGCAGAGACCTTCTCCATTCAAGGGAAGAGCAGGCTCGGGTCCAAACATCTGGAGAAGACCGTGTCCATCAGGCTGGTCGACATCAGGAGCTCCGACACTGACGACTACTTCATGGAGGAGGGGATGGTCGCTGTGGAAGCCAACGGCTGGCCGAAGAAAGCCAACGGCTCGCACACGCCGAGCAGGCCCGTGAGCGGACACCTCAAAGGCTGGGGCAAATTCAGGATCCCCAAGAAGAATGAGCGGCTTCTGACGGCAAAGGAGGAGGACGACGAAGACGAGGAGGAAGCACAGCGCCACAAGCTGCTGCAGAGGCCGCAGATAAACACGCCAAACCAGAAGACCAGGCCGCGCTCGGGGACGGAGAGCGATGGCCACACCTCCGACTCCAAACCAGCCGACGGCGACGTGGAGAGCTGCCTGAAACGGTGCAACTCCCACCAGCTGAGGGGCGAGGCATCTCTCGCTCGCCGTTACGGCTCTGACATCATCCGGCGCGGCGTGCTGGCGTCCTGATGTCGTGGGAAAACTGGCTGAATAATAAGCTGCACTGTGTTGGCGGAGAGAGGCGCTCTTTGTACCTTTATTTTTCTGGATGAATCGTAAAACAATGCCTAGATTAAAAACAGAGCTGATATTTATTTTTTATTTGTAACATATGTAAATCTGGGAAATATTTTACTTTTTACTTTATTTTGAGCTAGTTCTTATTTTTATTTCCTTGTTTTAAAAGTAGAAAGATGTCAAGTTGCCACTTAATCGCTCGCTCAGATATTTACAAGCAAACGCGTCGTGGAGGAAGGAAGGGGTGCGACCTTTGCTTGGGACCATAAGCTTGCAATGTATTTTGTTTTTGAGATAGTATTAAACTCAGTTGCACTTAGCTAAAGAGCTGATAAATGTCAGTGAATAGAGAACTCTATAGGCTTTTATTTTGAAATCAAGCTAACAGCTACAAACAGGATGTTTGTTACTCGTCATCATCAGCACTTAAGTGTAATTGAACTGCGATCGTATCCATCATGTGCCTAACTTTTATTTGAAGCGTTTGCACTACGAGAGGACGGCACAGTGAGGTATGAGGAGAGTTATTTTTACACTGAAAACAGAGAAAAGCCTTTTGTACCCTCGGCCGCTGCTGTACTACTGTTATGCAAAATGGATTTTGTTTTTTTTCCTTTTTTGTCTTTGTCTTAAAGAGGAATAAAAACTTCAGTGAGGAACGCGTCTGTGTCTCATCACTGCTTTATTTGAGTGACACACTGCCACCAACATTTACACCAGTTTTTTTTTTTGTTGTTGTTGTTTTTTTAGATTAATTTTTTGGGCATTTTCAGGCCTTTATTAACAGGGGAGAGAAAGACAGTGAATAGGCTTGTGAAAGGGGAAGACACTCTGCAAACAGGCCTGAACTTGGACCGGCAGAAGCATGTATATGGGTCATGCCTGGTTGCTTTCCACTTCCCCAAACCAGCACCCCCAGTATTAATTATTTTTATAAGAACCTGGATCACTTTTGGGTCCAAGAAGCCTTATGTTTCTGAGCAGAGAGATGAATGTTGCAGTTTGATTTTGGGCGGCACAGTTAATTTCAGTTTTGGTTTTGCTGCAGGAAAAGCTTTTGCTGAAAATTCATGTCAAATGTCCACTTTTATTACTAAAATAAATGAAATTTAAACAAAAAAAATACTTGGAAAAACAGGGCTTGGAAAGAAAAATAAATAAGAAAAACTTCCAGAAAAAGATTAAATATAAGATTAATGTCGCCAGTACTGTTTAATGTCTATTTCTTTTTGCTTCTCTTGTTCTGTTTTGTTTGTTTTCTTTGCCTGGTATGCTTTTTTATATCTTGGAAGAATTACCCAAGTTGTGGATTTGTTCTGGTGTAAAACTTTAAAGTCCTTTTCTTTTTTTTTTTCAGTTAAGTTTTGTTTGTTCACCATGAGCACCCTTCATCTGTTATTCTACAGAAAAGTACATATAATTTGTAATGCCATTTGCACTTATATTGTCGTTTTAGGTTAATTTTCTGTTTTTAATTCTCAAAACTGTCAAACAAAAAGTGATGGATGATTCTAAAGCCAACTATCAACTTCCCCTATAGTAGGTTAGTGAAGTTTTAGAAATTAAAATAAAAAGCTATGCCTTTAGAATTTCAGGACTGAACATGTTAATAGTTTAAGCTGATATTTATTCTTAAGTATGAGTGTTTATGCATTGCTACTCTTAATATTCTTAAACTACCAGAGATAACCAATTGATAGGCTATTCTTGTCATAACAGGGCAGCCCAAAGCAAAATAAATTATTGATTCAAATTTTATTTCTGTCAATTATTTCTCCCTCCAGGAAAACCAGTTGGTTTTGTATTTTAGCCTGACAAGTTACCTTTACAAAGAGGTAAAACCTGTTAGGATCCTGTGTTCATGGAGCGAGTAACAGCTAAACGTGTGGGTAGTGCCCCAGACTAAGTGCCAAAATCCCCTGTTACTGGAGACTGGTGTTCTGGTACACAGAGTGGCAGCATTATTTGTTTCCAGTCCTTGTATGTTTTCCCCAAACTGAGGACCAAGTTCAGTCAGGATAGTGAAGTCAAACAGAGACCACAAAGTGGGCGTCCCAGGAAGACAACACCCCAAGAAGACCGGTTTCCTCACCTTTACTTCACTGTAGGCTTTCTTTTAGGTGAAGAGGGGATTTGGCACTTTTTTGTCTTGGTTACTATCGACACGTTTAGCTGTGCTGCTCATTCCACAAATTATTTAAACTTTATGTGAAGGCCATGGAAAGCTGTTTGGGCATAAAATTGATATCAGTAATATCAACTGTAGTTCAGCTCTACTAGTACTTATATTTGGAGTACATGGACTCAGTTTTGGTTTACTAGTGCATGAGTCTTTGCCAGTGAAGCAAAAAGTTTCACTAGTACTAGTAGACTTTTTTTGGTCTAATAATACTACTAGTAGACTTAAAAATGTTCACTAGTACTACTAGTAAGCACTATATGCTAATAAGGGGGCGGGGGAAAGCTAATTCAGGCTTCCCATTGGCTTTTGAAAATATTACAACCAATCAGGGTGCTAGATTTGGTTATAATCACTCCTACTTCATTTGCATTAGTAGTACTAGTAGACTACAAGTAAACTCCACACAGAACCAACCGAAGAGTGGATCTGCTGCAGCACCACCCGCTACACCACCCTGCAGCCTGGTTTGTAACACTGCCACTCACTGAAACAATTAGACAGATTTGTCTTGATTTAAATTTTGAGGAACAAACAATAAGAAGCACAAATTAAGGCAAAGAACCCTTACAAACAAACACATTAATGTGGTGTAAGAATGTAAGATAAGAACAAAATAAAAGATAAAAACTATATGAAAAAAAAAATGCATCTGTGGTCTGTCCTATACCACAGACAAAGTGACAAAGTATTTTTTGGTTAAAGGAAAATCAAATTAATATTTTCCAACTGAATTTGTATTACAACATATATCACTCCATGGACAATTCTTATAACTAAGAATTCTTGTATTAAATTCTTGTAACTTCAACCTCAGCTCTAATTAATAAATGATTTGAATGAACTCGTGTAACCTGCACAGCAGGCAAAATAAAAGAGGGGGTAAAAGTTGAACAAACAAAGTAAACTGAATCGTGACTGGTGGCAGACTGTGTTATACTCAGACAGAGGTTTACTGGGTTACACTGGCATTGGCCGTCTTGACCATTTCAAGGTATATTAATATGCCTTAAATTTGATTTTAATTCTTTGTTTCCCATCCTGGGGATTTGTGTTTTATTTTGTATCCCTTGACACATATGTATCTGCTTGTGTTCTTGAATGCACAGCACTTTGTGCTACATTTTTTGTATGAAAAGTGCTTTATAAACAAAATTTGACTGATTGATTGATTGTACTTTCTGTTGTTACATGTGTCAGTGTTGAAGATAAATGAAATGAAAGGTTAAACTGATCAAAGCTCTCGATCAGCTAATGTTGCATGTTGCCAAAGTTTGACTTTTAATACTGATATGAAGTTTAATATTACATAATTAATATGTTCGATTCTCTATACCGAAACTGTATTCGAAACTTGATGTCCACAAGGATTAATCACATTTTGAGATCGAAAGTTTATCAAAAATTTATTAACATTTAGTCGTTTATCATGGCAGGTTGTTTATCTTTATTCATATCCATTGTGCACTTACATGGTCAAATCAATGTGCTTATGCAAAACTATGACTCAAAACATGAACAAAATATGTTTCACAAATCTTTTAGACCTATGTCACATAAATAAGGGCATAATGCTACTGTGGTTGTTTTTGGGTTAAGTATCAATATACTGTATGACTACAATGAAAAAAATACCTTTTTTACTCATCACACTCTGGATGTTGTCCTTTTCATACAGCATAGACAAGTGTAGCCTACTGAAAATGTTCACTTCATTTTAGATGAAGTACGTTTTATTTTTACTTAAGCTAATTCAAAGTGCCATTTCTACTTGTAATTGCGTAAAATTTGAATAAAGATACTTTACTGACACTTATGTAGCCAACAAAATATGTGTGTGTCCACAGGTTTCACCTCTAATAATTCATTTCATACCCCAGCATATGATTTATTTACCAAATTATTCTATATCTTTTTAATTGATTTCTATTTCAGTTTCAGAATAATCATGAGTTGTATTATCTTGTTTCAGCTTATTTGACTGAATTTGATCATCTTTCAGTTTATAGCCTACAAAAATATAAATATTCTTTCTCATTTGTTTATATGTAAAACACTGTGCTGTATAAAAGTGCTATTCGGAGCTTCTGTAGTTTTTTTTTTTAATAAAAATTTAGACTTTAAAGACCCTTTGAAGGATTGAATGAAGCACTAAGACCATATTTGAATGAAAGAACAAATGGCAATCAACAATCATGAGGTATGTAAAACTGATACAAACTGTGATTGTATACTGGGGTGCAGCCAGGAATTTAGGGTACCATGAAAATATATCACATTGTGCCCTGTCTCAAACCAGTTCTGCACAATTTCCTAAGCATATGTCAAGCAAATAATAAAATACATATGATGTAATACTTTTTTTAATGGACTGCTTAAAATTATAATGATGGAGTTTTTGTTTTTCTTCTAAAATTGATAACATTTTATACATTCTCGAGGGCCTCTTTTGAGTTTATCAAGATACTATTACTGAATATTACTGTTTTTGCAATGAAAAACAACAAATGTTAATTTTGGTAGGTAAAGAGTAAAGGAAAATCTTAATCTATGGCAAAACTTTGCAAATAGTACAATATTCAGGGGCCCCTTTAGCAACCATGCGCCCTTTGAATGAGAGAGAGGCCTGTGAACTGTAAACAGACTCCTGGCACACTGTCACATATGGTCTGAACCTGTCCCAACATTTATGGGTTTAGTGTTCCATCTTTGAGACTTTTTCCAAAATATGTGGGACAACAGTTGATCTATCTCCATTGACTTCATAGTTTGGTGTTAACCCAGTCAACAGCTCTGTCAACAACTGTTCCCTTTTAGTCAAAAAAACTCATGCTGTCAACATGCAAGGACTCTGTCCCCCCATCATATGGTCAGTGGATAAGGGAGGTGATGTGTCTTGTCCATTTAGAAAAAAATAGGTATTTAGAGGGTCAACCAGAAAATGCAGTACAAAAATATGACACCTGGCAATCTAAAACTGTAATGTATGTCATGCACTTGGACTTGTAGCATGTATAAATGCATGTATGTATTTCTATTTATGTATCTATTGTTATTATCATTACTTTCATTATATTCATAATTTTTTTTTCTCTTTTCTCCTTTTATTATTAATATTTTTTATGTATTTTTGTAGCATTGGCTGGATGTTAATTTCGAGTTTGTCAGTTGCTAGGATTGTTTTTCTTATGTGTTATTTGAAAAACAGATAAAAAAAGACCTTATTAAAAATAAACAGAATGAGGGAGAGAACGTGTGCACATAAATGAACAATATTGCTGCAGTCATTCACTTTTTTTTTTTAAATGTTTCCTTTAGTGCCCTTTAAATAGTTGAAATAGGTGTCCTTCTATTTACCTGTATATATATGATCATTCTTTGCAATCCAGTCTGTCCCCATGTAGATAACATCCTCCGACTGTACATGCATCTGTGCACTTTATTTCTTGTTTTTTGTGTCACTCTGTGTCTTTTCTATTATCTTGTACATATTCTATTCCTTGTCTTATTTTTATTTTTATTCAAAGTCAAATTCCTGCTTTTCGATTTTCTGCTTCTGTTCTGTTCTGTTTGTATATGTGTATATACACACTGATCTGTATCTAGTCTGTAGCCTACTTAGAGAGTGAAGTAAAACGGCGTCAAATTCTTTGTATGTCTAACATACCTGTAAACTGGCCAATAAAGGTGATTCTGATTCTGATCGAAGATCATCTCAGATGAGATGAGATGAGATGAGATGAGATGAGATGGTCCTTTATTGATCCCCAGAAAGGAAATTCAGGTGTTGCAGCAGTACAGGGCAAGTACAAGGGTAAAGTAGCATGCATTAAAGGTCAGTAAAATAAAATAACATATAATATAATAGCTGTATGAACTGTACAAATAGCGAATAAACAAAATAGAATAAGTAGAGCTATTTACTATTATTGAAATAAAAAATAAGAATAAGAATTAACGTAATAAACCGTCATTCAGGAAAAACTGAGGCATTCTCTGCAGTAAATGGAGTTGGTGACAGTGTATTAAAGTGGCACAGTGTGATAGGTAACAGCAGTTATGTTGACTGTACAATATAACAGTGCAAATTATTTTATCTTGGAGTATTGTGTAGTAGTAGACTGGGATAAGAGACATTGATGAATAAGGTGCAATATATTTAACAACATATTAACAATATGGAACAGAAGAAAAAATATTCGATCAAAAAAATATATTTAAGCTATATTTACAGGAGGACAGTAGTAGTAGTAGTAGTAGTAGTAGAAGCCAGCTAGTAATCATGTTATATTTAATTTTTATTCTTTATTTTTATTTAAATTTTATTTTTTATTATTTATTAATTTATATAGGCTATGTAGGCCTATAGGCTATATTATATCTGCTAATTGTTTTTACTTTTTTACTTTAGATATCCTGTGTTCCTTTATACTTTTGTACAATACAATGCTACTGGAACATTAATTACCCTGAAGGAGTCTTCCCAATGGATAAATAAAGTTCTATCTAATCTAATCTTATGAAGTTAATCATTGTGGAAAATAAGGACATTTAAAGGCCTTAAATTTCCCAAACCAAATATTAGACTTTTTAAGGCCCTTTGAGGATCCACTAAAACCCTTGATAACAAATTTATTTCTATCGATTGGATTTAGAGTAAATTAATTTCACGGTGGATGAAAAGTGTCCGTTTACGCCAGAACTGGGACGTTAATTATACGTTATAATAACGCACTCAATTAACGTTCATTTAACGGTTAAAAGACGAAGTAGTCATGAAGCAGTAATGTTGGAGGAATGTTAGAAAGTAAGAAAAATGATGAAAAAATCTCTCAGAAAGTCCTGAAGTGATGTCAAAACAGTCGGGACAAACCGGGGTCAGCTACTTCCTACGGTTGGGCTTTTTGAAAGGGCCGGTTGGAGCCTCGCTGAGCTCCCAGCCAATCGGAAGTGAGTATTTTTCGCGCTGGTTGGCCGCAGAGTTTGAGTTTCCCGCAAGCTTTTGATTCGACTCAAATGAAATCCTCCGTTTAACCGGGCTATTATGGACATTTTCTCCCTTTAACCGCCGAGAGGAGGTTTAACAGGTAACTTTAAAGGAACGGCCTTTCATGTTATTGTCAGCGCTGCGGTTATCTGCACACGGTAGCTTTTGTGAGTTCACTTGTGCGAGCCGACCATCCATTTTAGCTAAATGGTACCTGCTAAGCTAGCTAGCAAGTTAGCCTGCCGTGCTAACGCTATATTGTGACCGGTTTCAATTGGAAGCTGGCTAGCTCCGTTAGCATTTTTGAAACGAGCTGTCATGGCGTCTGCAAATTAGATTTAGCAATAAAACCACGGCAAAACAGCTCACGCACGATATCGCAGGAGTGCACAAACGAACCGCTTTATTTAATCAGGTATTAGCTTTTGTCTGACTGCGTAGCTAGTAAGATAGCATGGTGTTAGCTCTGAACGGGCGGCTTTGTCTATTTGCTGGAATGCGGCGTAATGGCTGACTGTAGCAATGACAGGGATGCCCTGGTGCGGTGTACGGGGGAAATGATGGTCCATGGCAATATCCATAAGATTCCCACATCGTGGCTTCCGCTTCAGGTTGTAGCCGGAGCCCGTTTCTTGCATGACATGGCTGTGTGATCGCCTAATGAGCTGTAATTAAGGATATAGCAGCTGGACACGTAGGGCATGTAAGTAAATGTTTTATGTTGCATCTCAGTACAGTATTTCAGTCACATTGATGGTAACGTTGAGGTATCCGTGGCTACCATACATGTCAGCCGGATAATGGGGAATTGCAAACCATTGTCCATAGTTGAAATGCCTTTCATCCGAGTGTTGGTCCGTTTTACATCCAGGTGAACCACTCTCCGTCTGCGTTTACGTTATTTCAACATGTTAGCTGCTTCCATTTCCGCGGCTTTTCTCGCCGGTGATGCGGAGGTTACGCGGCTCTGCTAGCCTCCCACTCATTGGGCATTCGCTGCATGCGGTTGAGCTTGCAGCCAGCCTCCTGTCTTATCCCCTCCACTTTCCCACAGATCCTAGCTAGCTGTTAGCCGGCTGCTTTCCAGGAGAAAGGCTGCTTAAATTTGTCGCAGTATGTGGTTTTTCGCCCGCCTTTTGGGTTTTGTTTGCATGCAAGGACTTTATCGAGAGTGGCTTTTGGCTTGATCTGCTTCACATTAGCTGTGATAAATGTATGTGATTGGATTACACCGAGCCAACATTGTGCAGAACTGGGATAACCTTACATTTGCATCCGACCTCTTGTTATTTAAGTCTGCAGACTCTCTGTAAAAAACATCCAAAGTCCGCTGCGGCCGAACATTCCGTGACAGGTGCAGTTTTCTCTGTGGCCTCCAAGCTCTCTGATCATGCTCCACTGGAGCGAGCGAGGGCCATTTTGAAAAAAAAAAAAAAAAAAAAAAAAAAATTAACGTAACACTCTTTGGATTGATATCTCAAGAATGTCATGTTGCCAGTTGGAACAAAAGGAGCACCAATTATTGCAAGCTGCTGTGTGATAGTGTTGTGTTCTCTTGTCGAGCCTTTGGTGTGATAGGTGTTTGTGTGTGTGTTTTATCTTCAAGCTCACCAAGCCTGGAGGGGGTCAGATGGGATGGACAGCATAGGTAGCTCTCTACCTTCAATGCCTGAACCAGCCAACCCAATCAGTATGAAGCAGCCACCAGAGTGCCTCAGTGTACGGAAAGGTGGGGGTGACATGAGCAGTGACCCCACTCTACTACTGGACAAAGCTGCAGCGCAGTTTGCCGCCACAGTCCAAGACGGTGTCCTTCAGAAGATGGCTGGTCACAGTCATAACAACCACAGCCATGAGAGGCTCAAGGACCTCACATCCAGAGTACTCAATGGGGACCAAGATACACTGCCTACACTTTGTGCCCCGGAGACTCCAGTGATCAAGAGTGCTGAGACCCCTGCAACGAATGGCATGCATCAACACAATTGCAGCCCTCATACTGAAGCTGAACTAGAGGTGACAATACCCCAGGTGGTCAATCAGCCGTTGTTTGAGCCAAGCATTGCCAATGGGACCGGTTTTGCAACAGCCACAGAGGAGACCATACCTGGACTGGAGGAAAGGCAGGAAGCTAAGAAGAGAAGGGGGAGACCTCTTAAACCAAAGTCTCAACTAAACTTTTCCCTCTCTGATGTCCCTGTGGACCCACTCGACCACATAAATACTGAAGATGGAGACATGGAGCCCGAAAAGGTTTTTCTCATGATTCAATGTTAAGAACTTGAGATGAATGAATAACTTTTAACTTGTAATAAAATACTGCTAAATAGAACATAGGGCATCACAGATATCACAAAACAAAACTGCCATGGGCTCATGGTGAATATTAGTTGAAAAAAACAAAGATTAATAATGGCAAAGAAATGAGAAAATAAATAAATTGTATTAAGAATTAAAGGTCACTTTGGGGAAGTCTGCCTCAATTGTTTTTACTTGTAGATAATTCTTAGTAAGAGTAAAGCGTGAAGTGATGCACAATTGTCTTATTTGTATGTATGTATTTGTATGTGTATATATTGTAAAAAAAAAAAAAAAAAAATATATATATATATATATATATATATATATATATATATATATAGAATGGCATTCATACTGTTAGTGACCTTCAGTTTCTGTTTATTGATTTTCTAATTCTTGCTTCACTTTAACAGCATGACCTCATCCCAGAGTTTGAAGGAGAAATTACAGCACAGCCGCCTTTGCATGTTCGTTTTTCTTCTGGTGATTTGGTCTGGACAAAGGTATCAGGGTATCCCTGGTGGCCCTGCATGATAACCACAGACCCAGAATTCAACAATCACTTCAAACAGAAACATAAAGGTAGATAGTGTTTATCTGTCTTGCCAAGTGATGTTTGTCAAAGATTCAAGTATGATCGACATCCGTTTTAGACTGTGGTCACTCTCTTAGAGGTCACCAAATATTTGTTTATCTATCCTTTAGCAGCCAACAGCAGGCTGGGCCTCCTTTATCACGTGCAGTATTTTGGAGATGCTCCAGAGAGAGGCTACATCTTTGAGAAAAACATGGTGTCCTTCACCGGAGAGGAGCAATATGAGGAGCTCAGCCAAGGCAACAAACAGCGTGCCATCCACAAAAAGGTGAATCAGCAAGTTTTTTTCGTGAACCTGCTTATAATCTTGAAGTATGCTGTTCCTTAGAAAGCTCATATTCAGAAGTTTGCAAGGTCAAAACACATTTCTCTTCAAGTGTGTTTTGCATGGCTCTCTCAAGCCTGTTAAGTCCGAACAGTCAGAAGTTAAACATGAAGGTAGTTTGTGATTTTTGAAATTGTTTTCCTAAATTAGGCATTATTTTTTTTATTTCAGGTGTAGAGCTTGGAAATGTATTGTTTAGAATATAAATGTATTTTAATTATGTTTTTAAACAAGATTGAGGTCAATCCAGTATTGTTAAGGTAGGTATAGTTTACGTTGCATTAAAATCGGGTAATTATACATTTCCTCCGACTTTACCTACAGATTGGTAAATGCATTGCAGAATGAACTTATGACAGAAAATCAACATTTTAGCAAGCATGAAATGATACCGATAACTGTTGAAGGAGTCTAATCACCCATTATTGGGTAATTTATAATTTTTAACCATCAGAAATTTCAGGCCAACTCTCACACTAACTAAAATACTCAAATTAAATGTCAATATTTGAAATATGGTTGAAACTGGCTTTCAGACAGAGCCCTCTCTACCTTGTGGTTAAATATTACGGATGATTATGAAATTCCTATTCCACCAATAATTGAACTAATGAAAATTTTAACTTGCTGAAACAAATTTCTTTAAAGAAACAGAAAATTTTTCAGTATACAGAATTTCAGTTTTTATACAGTTTAGAAATTGTTGAGGATTTTGTTTGACCTTTTTTTTTTTTTTTTACCTCCGCCAATGACAAAACATTGCCATATTTAGTGTTTAAAACTTCTGTATTTGTTTCCATGGCATCAAACGAGCATTACCCTAAACATTACCCCCAACGCCCCATCTATTTCTTTGCATTGAAAATATTAGGATATATATCGTGTATTAACAAATATTCATTAGTTTTGGTCCATATATCTCTTAGCCGAGTCAGGGGTGAAACCAATTTTTAGATTGTGAAGCTTGTAAGAAGTGTATCACAAAAAAAGAAAATGAATAAATAGAAATACCAGTCTTGCAGGTTTTGCAGCTAAGTAATAACATATTCATAGACATGTTTCTCTGTGAAATGTCTTTAGCTGCAATCAGTCGTTTAATCCTGATTTTACTATTCACCTTTAACTTGTCATATAAGCTGTTCTTTCTGTATTGTGCAGACAAGGCCCTCAGTGCCACGTAAACTCAAGGCACAGTGGAACATGGGCATCGTCCAGGCCAAAGAAGCCCTTGGCATGTCACTGGAAGAGCGCATGACAAGCTTTTCATTTCTGTACGATGAAGAGGGGCCTCATCTGAATCCTCAAATCCTGGAGAAGTTGAAGCCGGGGCACACTGAAGAGATGGACCAGGATACATTGTCCAGGCTTAGGCCAGATTTCACCTCCCTGCTGACAGATCCATCAGAAGATCCCTCAGCTGCAACTCAGTCCCAAGGTAGCACTTCAACAGGGAAAATGACACAAGCACCTAGAAGGAAACTCAAAGCAGGAGCATGGATGAGAGGGGGCAAAGGCCATCTAAATGGTGTCATTTCAAGAAAGAAAATGAACACAATTCTTCCTAATATGATGCTTCAGCAGACAGACCCCCAGGTATTGACAACTACCTTTGTACGTTTTTGGCAGTTAAAGAAATATTTGACCCACAGCTGGTTTTGTTCAACACTTGTTGTTTTTACCCCAGGATCCCAACTCCTCTACAGCCAACATTCAACCTGAATCAGAGATACCTCTGAAGAAAAAGAGGAGACCCAGGCAGCCCAAGTCTCCTACAAAGACTGTGAGGAGGAGGAAATCTACAACTGACAACACATGTGATCCAGTGAGGAAAAGGAAACCAAAGCTGGTTTCCTCGACAGACGATATTTTAGGTCCAGCCTCACTTCTTGTTTCAGTTCCAGGTTAGTTGAAATTTGAAACTCGAGCACCAGATCAGTGCCAGCCTTCAGCTCACTGATGGTTAAGTCTGCCCGCAGCTGGATTTTTATACAAGTCTTTTAGTATTTGCTGCTTTTAATAGCCATATGTTGCCTGAAATACTGTGAAGTAGTTGCTTTATTCTGTCCCTTAATGTGACCAATGTGTGTTTAGGACTTCCCTAGTTTGAGAAAATGAGCAGTATTTCATGTGAGGTAAAGGAAACAAAATGAGCTTCAAAATGTAGAAAATCTATCTGGAATGCTGTTTGTCAACTCTGTTGCAAGTTAGTGTTGTCTCACAGTGCAGGAAAACAGCATTTGCACTGATGGTCAAAAGAATAATACTTTTCTGGCCATTTGTTCCTTTTGTGTGAAAAAATCCTTTTAAAGTAGCACAAAAGTTTAAAATGGTGCTTCACACTAAAAGTACAACAACAGTGTCTTTCTAAGAGATCTCCCATAAGTGCCCTTCTAGTTCCTCACTATTTCTGATCAGTAATAGTTGTTTTTATACACTGAAATCTTCATAAAAATTTAAGACAACCCTTTTGTTTCTATAGGCGACAAAGTAAAGAAAAGGCGAAGGAGGAAGACTCCAGAAGAGAAGACCGACTCTTCAGGTAAGTTGTTTGTCTATACCTCAACAACTAGCACATACTAACACACTTACATTTCCTCAAACTGAATTCTTGAGTATTCAATGTCTTCAAACATCTGTAGCCTTCTTTGGTATTGACCAAATGGAAGAAGAATGCTTTCAATGAGTCACTGGCTCAGCTTAAAGCTGCCTGAAACCAATGACGCCTTTTTCCAGTTAACCAAAAACAGCAGTTGAAATGTAAGTAAGATGTAAGTCAGGCAATTCCCTCTTGTACTGTTTTCCTTTTCAGTCAAACGTGAGCGGAAGAGAGGCACTAAAAGGTCCCTTATGGATGATGCAGGAGATCAGGGTCAACCGCCTAAAAGGAGACGCAAAACAAACAAAGATGCTGAAAAACAGGTAAAACTCACTGAACGTTGATTTAGACCAAACACTCTGAAGATATTGCAGAGGAAGAGCTTTCCATGGATTTGCAAGGCCCATAGCACACCAGTGCCATTATTGTTCTTTAACATGAGTGATTGAATGAAAAATAAGGATAAAACCTACCAATGGTATGCAAGTAACAGGGTGGGCTGGGAAGTATGAGATCAGGGGATTTCAGGTTGGCATGTTACGTTTTGGTGAGGTTAGCACAATAGTTGACAAAGACCTAAAATCAAGTGGTGCTTGGTTTGTATAAATGAAAGGAGCTGGTAGAGGTGGGAAACTGTTTGGTGGTTGTTGCCTCTTATTGATGGAGCTTGTTTCTGCACTTGAGGAAGCTCCTGATGCCACCAGCTGTAGGACATCACTCTCTCATCGTGAATTAGGTCACTTACACATAAAAGTTCTGCCAGTTCACTTCATTCAGTTTGGGGGTGAATTTGGTGGTTCCAATTTCATTTGGTTTGATTAGCTTTCATTCTGCACTTGTGTAATATTACTACGTACCACTAGTTGGAGCTGTAGCTGCCATCTGTGTTCCTGCCATTTGGCCTGTTGTTGCACTATGGACAGGAAATACACAACCAGGCATTGAAGAATGTTGTTGTTCTGCTTAGCGTAGAGCAGTTTGGCAGTATTTTGAGTGATGAAATAGAGCTAAAATTAGATTAAAGCTGCGTAGATGACTTGAGTGACGTGTAACCATACTCTGCACAGACTTTAAGACTGTTATCTCTAAGGAGGACCTGAAGCTGGGGGTGCTTTCAGTGCTAACATTAGCCGAACTCTTCTTGATGTTGTCTATCAGCGCTTCAGCAGCTTATTAACTGTGTTATTTGTAGCCAAATTCAAGCCACAATTCACTGCTTTTTGACTTGCTTGTCTTGTTTGACCCTTGTTTGATTGAGATGGTTTTAACACCCACAGTGAATCGAACTTTGCTTGAAATTGAACAATGACCCCTGGTTTCTAGACCACATGAGGTATCCTACCACCCCAAATCAAAAGAACTTTGGAATAAATTGAGCCTGGTTCTTTGCTTGTTGAAAACATTTCAGTTTTTACTTCAAAATGATAGGTTGTCTTCGATCTTCATATTCGTCAGAGGAGGTTTTAGACTAAGTATTTCTGGATTTGCAGCTTGTATTTAATATAACAATGACGGAATGTGTTAGTTGGTTGCTTTCTCTGTTTTTAATTTTTCTAAGCAAGCCTTGCCTTTGCATCAATTTATTACTTCAGCTAAAGAAGTATTGTTTTTGATGGCACGTTAGTTTGCTAACAGGATAACTCAAAGTCATGAACAGATTTTTCATGGAATGTTGGTCATGGTACGAGAAAAAGAGGTGATTTTTATGGTGATCTGAATCTGAATGTGGATACAGGATATTTTTCAAGGATTTGTAACATTTCAAGAGAGGGCAGTTTCCAGAATCTTTGACTGACTTGCCCAACAATGTTGAAAATGCCTTGGTGTTTGTTTGTGCTCCTTGACAATTCTATTTTTATCTTGTTTGGTTCCCACCAAAAAATCTGAATTATGCTTCTTTAAAGAGGGTTATCACAGATTACAGCTGTTACTTCTCTCTTACTGTATGTACAAAACATATAACTATTTTACTCATGAGAACAGTCAGAAATTTATCCTGCAGTGGTGTTATAACATGTATAAATAGTCTTTAAAAAGGTATCAGAAGTATATAGTATATAGTATCGTATCGTGAGGTTGCTGGGTATTTACAGCAACCTCACGATACGATGCGTATCCCGACACTGAGGCAACGATACGATATGTGTCCCGATACACGTAAATTGTGAACACTGGCTACTCTTTTGACAGAATTCCTGACAAGTTTTGTTTTTTTTCTACAAGAAGAAAAAGAACAAGGATGAGTTTTAAATGATTCCACAACTGAAGAAACTTAAATTCAGGTCCTCAAAGATTGTAGACCGAAGTTTAAATTTGGAACATCTGCTTCATCGTGTAGCTTGGCTTCAACTTTGAACTTTGCCCTTGTTAACATTACCAAAAGTGTATTGACAACAACTGTCAAAACACTGAGGACGTATCGATTCTGTAGAATCCGTATCGATACACGTATCCCCAAGGAGTGCATGACGATATTTTGCTGTATTGATATTTTGCGCACAGGCCTATTGAGAATATTGTAATATTACTTTATAAATAGGTGAGGTTTTTCCTAGATACTTTGTGCACAGCACGGGCTGTTATTCAGAAGACAATCTGTGCATGTCTCTTAAAATCATGTGGCTTTGTCACTAAAATAATTGTCAGGTGCATAATTTGACATTTATTTTGTTACATGCAAAATCTTTCTTAGGTCTCAACATCAGAGGAAACCGTCAAAAGGCGAAGGAGAAGAAAGAAAATGGATGCAGACGCACAAGAACCCAAGAGGCAGGGGAGGAAGACTAAAGCCCTTCTTGCTGGTAAACCATTGTAGTCTGTGTTGACAGAGGCTGAGAAACTTTCTTTAAATCAACACATTTGGTTTAGCCATGTATTATTACTCTACATGACATTTTCACCTGTTTTCCACAGGTGACCAAGATGTTGAGAAACCAAAGCGTAGGCGGAAAAGGAAGCAGGACGGAGAGAACCAGGCGGCACCAACCAAGGCAAGGAAGAGACGGTCCTCCCTGTATCCTGACCCTGAGGTGAGAGGTAGTGAGCCCTACATCAGGCACGCTGGTAATCCTAAGAAAGTTATGATTTTTTCTATAGCAGCAACTTTTGAGGAGGTGTAGCTATCTTGCTGATTCATGTTGCTTTATTTTTTCAGATTAAGTTAAATTCCCCCCAAATTGCACCTCCAGATCTCTGCAGAAGTTACACCCACTGTCTTTTTATTTCCATCATTTCTCAATTTTGTACTAAATAAAAGAGGCATAAGTAGTATCAGTAGTGGTATTTTTAATCAAGTTTTGATATTGTCTTTTGCAGGGCTCTGGCAGTGAGGAACGTCCTGATTCTCCAAGTGACAGCCTGGACGGCACAAAGAAAGGTGAACGGAAGAAAGAGTTTGTTTGCCAGGTTGGTCCCTCTGCTCACTACTTTATTATCTGATTGTCGTCGTTGCTAATCTTGCATAATAGTTTTTGTGTTTCTGTCATGTACTGCTTCTTCAACTTCTCCTGATTTTCTATTTGTCTGATTATCAGCACTGTAAAGCTTACTCAGGCTCAACCCTGTTTGTGTTTATTTTTCATCAGACATGTGAGCAGGCTGGTGAGGACTTGGTGCCGTGTGAAGGTCAGTGTAACGGGATGTTCCACCTCCACTGCCTTGGCCTCTCCTTCTTGCCTGAAGACAAGTTGCAGTGTCTTGATTGCAGCACAGGTGAGAGAGTATTTGCTGAACCACTTAAATTATTCGGGTTAAAGATATGTTCAAGACAATGTCATGGTGACTTCTCTGCTCAAGGAGTTGATTAGCAAATTGAAATGAATGATGACAATTAAAAGTGTAAGCAGTTGTTATTTGGAGTTTATTGGTAAATTACTTTGACTTAGTTATAGGCTGAACTGTCAACTTTGTGAAATTTAAGACCTTTAAAAGTATTAGTCTTATTTTTGACAAGTCAGATGTCTTAAATTTGGATGGTACTTTGACTTAAGCAGAGGTCATTCTACACATTTTTTAGTCTGTTACAGTGCTCCCTATATCAGATTAGGCAAAGACTGAGCCAATAAATCCTGCTGTGACTTGCACAGACTAGGTGATTTGAAGGGACAGTTCAGTTTTTTTGAAGTGGGGTTGTATGAGCTCCATATGACCACTAACTACATTAGATGCAGTAGAAAGTTCTCTCCCCTCCCTCAGTAAGCCACAGTTTGTAAAAGTTTATGACGCAGAACCAGTGCATTTACTTTTCGGAAAAATAAAGTTTATCTGGAAACTAACGAGTTCCAGAGAAATTTTATTTTTCCAGAAAAGTTAATGCACTCAAAAAAAAATTCTAGGTAGCGTCCTCTTAAACTGTGGTATTATTCTTTGATTGGAGTTCTTGTAGGTGGAGAAAATACCCTTTGTATTTGGTACAATACTTCCTTGTTTGCGGCTTGTTCTGCATCACAAACTTTTAAAAACTGTGGCTTACTGAGGGAGAGGAGAGAACTTTCTACTGCATCTTATGTACTTAGTGGCCTTATGGAGCTCATACAACCCCACTTCAAAAAAACTGAACTGTCCCTTTAAACCACCTGTATGTAATGGACGACATGATGACAATAGAAGTCAGAGGAGTAAAAAGATGATGGCAAACTAACACTGTATTTACAATACTACATTTTAGTTTCTTTTTCTAAACTGCAATAACTGTTACCTAATGATAATGCAAGCACTCACTCATCAAGGTGCTAAGGCTCCTCTGCTATTTCTCAGTTTCTGTTTTTTTACATTCTGGTGGTACCCTCTCTACATTATACCTCAAAGTCAGGGATTTTGTTTTGAAGATTTTACTTAACTTTATCTCCATCTCGTTGCTCTAAAGGCAACAATTTAGGACTGTTTACATCCATGATTGTTGTGCATGCAGCTGCCAGTGTTTTCACTGATTAATGTCTCAGACAGGAAGTAAGGAATAGTAGAAAGCAGGACAAAAATTAAACCTATTAGGCTTTCTTTCATGGAGCCGTGAGACGTCCCAGACCAGTCTTTAGGGTTAGGTTATCATGACACAGAACACAAGATCAAACAACCAATGTTCATGACCAACTTTCCCCAAACCATTAAACTGTCAGGTTGGGCTGTAACTGTGGATAAATCAAGTAGCCTGACCTTGGCATAGGACCATCGTCATCAAAACACTTCTGTTTATTTGGAATAAAAAATGGGATACATTTTTCTCAGTTTGTGTAGTTAAAAAGTCCTGAACTTCATTAACAGGTGTCTTAATGTGACATATATTAATGAAGTAGTGTCATAACTAACATGATATCTCTACTCTCAGGGATCCACTCATGTTTCTGCTGTAAGCAGTCTGACGGTGCGGTGCGTCGCTGCCACGTCCCATACTGCGGTAAATTTTACCATGAGGCGTGCATCCGCCTCAACCCCCTCACTGTGTTTGACAACAAGGGCTTCCGCTGTCCACTCCACGCCTGCCTGAGCTGCCACTATGGCTGTGGCACCAAGCAGAAGTCCACCAAAGGTAAGACTCGGTAAACTCAGAGATGATTGAACTGAAAGTCCTGGTGCTTTGGTTCAATCTTTGGCCTCTTAAATATCCAAAATATCAAGTGTTTAATTTGTTGGTATTTTTATATTTGTGTACCAGGGGCCTCTTCAACTTTTATGGAAGTATTTTCTTTGGTTTTATAGCTATGTTGGAACATTTTTGAGTCACCTGAAGAGGAAACTCGTCGTCATTCTTATCAGCGGGAAAGTTTTGACATTTAAGTAGTTTCAGAATTGGATTGTTTTACTAAGAAAGAAAACGAATGATTTTGATAGTTGAAAAAAAACAACATTTTAGTCATTTGCTTCAGTCTTTGCTTCAAAAAAATCATGTTAAGGTAATTTTTTTAAGCTTTATAGTAAAAATCATTATCCTGTGTACACTGGAGCAGAGTCTTGAGGTGACCATTGGAGATGCATGTTGTCATACTTGAGATAGATTTACCTGTTTTACTCGCCACATCTCCAGTACAGGATCAGCAATTTTGTACTTGTATGAATGATATGAACGTACCTGATCTTACTTATCTCGTCTCGCTGCTCTGTAGGGAGGTTAATGCGTTGCCTTCGCTGCCCTGTGGCGTACCACATCGGTGACTTCTGCGTGGCTGCTGGCAGTGAAATGATCACAAACTCAGCCTTCATCTGCACCAACCACTTCAATGCAAAGAAGGGCTACAGCCACCACAGTCATGTGAACGTCAGCTGGTGCTTCGTCTGCTCCAAAGGTTTGCATCTTCAGCTATCAACTCTTTACACCCAGATGAGATTTTTCTATAAATAAACTGCTCTTGGAGTCAATCCAAAATACATCTCAAATATTTATGCAGTGAATTTTTAGACTTTTCGAAAATTGCAAACATGAGGAGTTTCTGCCTGTAACTTTCACCGGCAAATCTAGCTATAAGAAAAAGAGGAAAAGTAGTGTTTACATAATAGTTTAGTAATATTTTTTCTTCACTTTCAAGATCTCGTTTAGCAGTAATTACTTATGTTTTGTTCTTTGAGTTCTGTGTGTACATGCAGTATTTACATGATGATTGTAGCCTTTGCTTCAGAGAATCAGGTTTATTACCTGACCTCTTCACCAAGTGGCCTGGAAAAAGTCAAACAGTTTAGACTGTAGTAATTATCTCTAAAAAGCCCATAAAACAGATCAGTCTTTTCAATACAGACTCAGACTTTTGACCACAAATCTTATCAATGTGTTCCAGCCCTCATGGTTTCCTGTAACATTGAGAGGGGAGAAGACCACCAACATGCTTGTTGGCTTGTGGTCAGTTTGATTTTCCTCAGTTCAGTGGATTTTTGCCAGCATACGCAATAAAAATACTACTTAAATCAAGGGTAGCAACTGGTGGCCCTCCTCTTCACTAAATTTACTCATGAGGGATTAATAAAAGTGTTATGTTCTTTCTCATACTGTCACTCAGTTTGTTTAAATGAGTATATCAAGATGATCAATCTTATGGCATGTTGAGGGCAAAATCTGTCGTGTTAGCAGCTAGTCAACAAACTCATGTATATCGTGGTCCAGCTGTGAGAAATTTGAATTATTAGTAGATATTAGATTATATTATATTAAATGGAACTTTATTAATCCCTTGGGAAGACTCCTTCAGGGAAATTAAGAATGAGAAATGTGATTGAAGGAGTGATTTTCCTTGAATTTTACATCTTTATTATTATTCTGACTGAATGTTGTGTTCATGCCCAGGAGTTCTTTTTCTCCACTTAATTTTGACTCGTTTTTGGAATCAGAGGCTCTCAAACACCAAGACTAGGCTTTAACAGCAGAGCAAAAGCTCTTTATGGGGATGATTATGTGAAGGTTTTGAAGGTCGTTAATCGTTCTCCACAGCAATCAAGTGTAATTGAAAATGTATTAATCTCTTTAAAAGTGGCACGCTGCACTTTTACGTAGGAGCTTGTGGTGCTGTTGACACTCATGTAATTGCTACTGAGAGGAGGATGACATCTCCTTCAGTGGTTTCTGAACTTTTTAATAGAGACTTCTGCATGTTTGGTAAGGGATTTTGCATCAGATTGTGCCTAATGTGATACTGACCAAAACTGAAACTTGCTGGATTTGTCATCACTTTATTTGAAGTGCTTCTGAGCTGCTGCAAAAATCCTTCGGTATCCATCCACATAATATGTGCAGCCATGAAACTGTGTGTGGGAGTGGGCTTTTGGCCTTTATTTAGCAGGCAGATTGGTGGATCATTTGTTTTATGGAGCTTTTTTATTGCTCCTGTACTCAGTGACTCAGCTGTGATTAGTATTAACTGTTCCAAACCCACCTGTAATTCTCCCAAAGGTTTAGCTGAATTCATCTTTTCTTTTATTTTTGCAGGAGGGCAGCTGCTGTGCTGCGAGTCGTGTCCTGCAGCTTTTCACCCGGACTGCCTTAACATCGCTATGCCTGATGGGAGCTGGTTCTGCAACGACTGCCGAGCGGGAAAGAAGCCCAGATACAGAGATATCGTCTGGGTCAAACTGGGAACATACAGGTCAGAAAACTTAAGTGAAAATTCTTCTCTGACTGTTTCTCTTAATAAAAAAACATCTGTCTCATGTCCTCTTACCTCGATAAAAGGACTAAAGCCTGCCTTTCTTCTTTCTAAGATGGTGGCCTGCAGAGATCCATCACCCCAGGAACATCCCTACCAACATCCAGCACCTTCGACATGAGATCGGAGAGTTTCCTGTTTTCTTCTTTGGCTCCAAGGACTACTTCTGGACCCACCAGGGACGAGTGTTTCCGTACATGGAGGGAGACAGGGGTAGCAAATACCAGAGGACTGGCATCGGAAAAGTCTTTAAGACTGGTGAGTACGCAGAATTCTTGTTCATCTTCAGAAGAGACATGTGATTTTAGTCCCTTTGTCTCTGCCTGGATGGATACATCCCTGGATGGATGTATGTGTATATACAAATATATATATATATTTATATTTATTTGTATATATGCATGTATGCGTATGTATAAATGAAGAGTGTGGCTCCAGTCTGCTCTATTGTAAAGTGCCTTGAGATAACACTTGTTATGAACTGGTGCTATGCAAATAAAGATAAATTGAGATTGATTGATTACTGCTACCTCAAGATTTAATCCCCCCCAAGGGTTCCTACAGATCCTGAAAAAGTCTATGAGTCTTGAATTTAAGGCTTTAGAAAGTCTTAAGTGTTACTTTTGCTTGTTAGGAGTCTTAAGTTTGACTTCATTATGATTAAGACTGTCAAGTATCTCCCTTATGATAACTAAATAAAACCACTTGTGATCACTTGTATTACTTTCACTTGGATGTTTCCGAAGCCAAATAGAAAGAAAAATTGTCTTTTTCAGCTTTGTTGGAGGCTGAGGCTCGGTTCAAGGAGATCAAAATGAAACGGGAAGCCAAGGAAGCACAAGAATACAGCAGAAAACCACCCCCATACAAATTTATCAAGGTCTGTAGTCTCTTTCACATGTTTCTCTAAATGTGTGGATGTTTCCTTCCTCTCACATTTTGTTTTTTTTTTTTCCTCTTTCAGATCAACAGACCAGTAGGAAAAGTTCAGGTCTACACTGCTGACATCTCTGAGATCCCCAAGTGTAACTGCAAGCCTTCAGTCGAGCGGCCGTGCGGGTTTGAGTCTGAGTGTTTGAACCGCATGCTGCAGTACGAGTGTCACCCTGAGGTGTGTCCAAGCGGGGAGCGATGCTGTAACCAGGACTTCACCCAACGGCTCTATCCAGAGACCAAAATTATCAAGACACCGGGCAAAGGCTGGGGTCTGGTGGCTCTCAGGGACATCAAGAAGGTAAGGAGGGAGGTTTTGGAAATATTTTATTGGACCAGGAGATTTCTTTTAAGATCAACCTGTGTCTATTATCATACATTAGTCTGAAAAAGTTGCAATTTTTAGAATAGTCTCTTGTAAAAGACAAAATATTGAAGTAAACATTAAAATATAAAACCAGTGTTTTTTTTTTTGTTTGTTTTTTTTGTTTTTTGGGACAAACTAAGTAGTGTGCTCAACACCTGGGCCAAAAGCCTTTTTCCCTCGGACTATGAACAACCGCAATGGGGAGCTCACTGAAACTGAGTACAGAGATGAATGATGCCATTTCAGCTCTTAGCTTTCAGAAGTTCTTCTCATTTCATTAGATGTTCCTCACCACTTCTCATGACTCATTGGCAGTGCATAGTTTACAGTCTGCTCTGCTTTTGTTGTCTTCATTAATGTTAAAATGGCACAAAATCTGCTTCAACTTTACCTTCCTTTTTAGATAACAAGAGGTACCCGACACTGACACCTTGTTGACAAGCTGATCAAATCTGTATTAATAGTCTGTCAAATGGGCTTTTTAAAATATTTTGTTTATGAAGTTAACTTGAGGTAAAACCTGTGGGTGTAAAAGTGAGAAACTCAACAACTTCCTTGAGGTTTCCGTTGTTCTCTTGTCATGCACATGAGACTTTTTTTTTCCTTTTGTAAAGAAACCCTACATTTTAAGACATATTGGCATTATTGGATTAAATAAGTGTTTTTTATGTGTGTTGTTTAAAGCCACACTGTAGTTTGTTCTCCCATCTACTGATGAAACTGTATTTTGCATTCAAATGAAAAGCGCTCTCTAGCACTTTGCTTTTTCAAATGTGCGTTGCAACCGCTGAACTCTACGGTAGCCGGTATGTGCCTAGAAGCTATGTCAACACGTCATCCAACACTTCACATTTTCTTCCTGGTGAAGACGTACGTTTTTTCAAACTGCATTGAATCATTGGCTCTGACGCGTTTACCTTAGCCAGTAGTACTACATAATGCTTTATGTCCCTCTCGCTGTTCAGAGATTATATAGACTGGTAGGACATGGAAGCCTCTATAGGACTTACCCGTTCTATGTAAATACAGATAAGAAATTCTTTGCTCAGGAGGACAAGTCAGATTGTCGGCAGAGGCAATTTGACACTAATGAGGACATATTTAAAAATGTAGACATTGTTTTTAGCTCATAAATTAATTAACTACACATTGTCCCTTTGAAGTAGCACAGTAGATTTCCCCATTTTAAGAAAATAAAAGGTATGGATTCAACAAATGGTAGCATTTAACTTCTTCCCATGTATTACAGATTTTACTTACTTTGAGGTACGTTGTCACAATGAGTCCTTCCTCATTTGTCTTTTTTACAAAAATTGCTCAGAATAAAATTTAAAGGACTTCAAGGATGACACTCCATTGGAAGAGATGTTAGAGGGATGTTATAACCATTCGACATCATTAACTAGTTTGCATTGCACAACAGTGGCAGAATTAATTTCCTCAATATGTATAAAAGGTTTTTCTTTGTATGATGTGCATAAAAAAGACTTTTTGGTAATCCAACAAAGTTAACATGTTGTAAAAAGGGCTTTCCACAAGTGCCAGCTGCCGGCCAACAGCCTAAGCTCTCAGTTACAGCCAGCATTGTGTGGTGATATTTTATGAAACTAATTCATAGCTGGTTTCCGTCTTTTTTTATATATATAAATATCTGTATATGCATGTATGTGTATCTAAAATGAAGAGTGTGGCTTTGGCCTGCTCTGTTGTAAAGTGTCTTGAGATAATGCTTGTTATGAACTGGTAAGAAAAACCGAGTTAAATTATTGTTTTTCTAATCATGACATTGATTTTCAATTTACAGTCTATCTCCCAGGATATGTTACCTATTCAGAGTATAAGCATCAACATTTTTATGCAACCTATAATGTCATATTGTGAACCAACTTCAAAAACATGTTAGAATATTTAATTTAATTTTTTTTACATGTTTTGTTCACAAGGTCTAAAGTTTAGTTGGGAAAAGCTTTATGTAAAAAAAAACAAAAAGAATAAACAAAACAACCTATCCATGATTAAAATCTGAAATAAAAGATTTTGGTTATCATTGTGGTGTCTTTGTTGTAGCAGCTGATGAGGCTCCATCATCAGACGTCTTAAGTGAACTAATTAGCTCGGCTTGTTTGGTTTTAATGGAAGAATGCTGGACCTCCTGGCTGGCTTCTGTCCCCCACCAGCTGACTACTCCATGCGTCAGTTCTGCTCCAAAATGGAGTGCTCCTTTTAGATATAATTCGACCAATTAGCTTCAGAATTTTCTTCACAGCTCCGAAACGTTTCTTGTCTCAGGTCTGATGTGAAGATGTTTTTTTCACACAGGGTGAGTTTGTGAACGAGTACATCGGGGAGCTGATCGACGAGGAGGAGTGCAGGGCGAGGATCACGTACGCCCATGAAAACAACATCACTCATTTCTACATGCTCACCATCGACAAGGTCAGTCCTGAGCTAATCGCTTTGGCGTACCATTAGCTCCTCGGTGAGTCAGGGTGCTGTTCTCTCTGCAGCAGCTCTATTTCCACCAGGGGCCAGAGAAACGGACTGGTATTGCATTGGGAATGTTACATTACAGGTGAATGTGACATTACAGTAGTCAATACTACATACAGAAATTAACCCCATATCAATGCTGTCAGGCACAAACCTCTTATCTCCAAAATTTCTACTTTTCAGGAAGTGAGGAGGAAAAAAGTTGTACAAATTAAAGCATGAATGTTCTTGCATTAAAATTGTAATTGTATTAAATTAAGTTCATATATTCATTTTTGATGGACTGCCAGGGTATGTTCACAATCACTAATGTACTAAAAAATGTCTTGTTTTCACATACTGAGAACCCCTGATAGTGCTGTATTCTCTCTCTGTTCAGCTCCTGCCCCTTAAGACTGCCCTCCCAACGCACTAATTGGTCCATTTAGTGTTGCTTAAAGCCATATTTTCAAAAACTCTGCATTCATTCCAACATCTAAGCTCTGCACTGGGCTTGCTAGCGTGAGCCAATGGACCAGAAACTGTCAACAAAACAATAGTATGACATCACACTGGTAGGTCTATTCCAGGGGGCTGGGAGAATGAGGCATTTTAGGCAGCTGCTGGCGCCAAGAACTGTGAGCAAAACAAAATGTCCGGGGCACTAAGACCTCTCATTCACACAGAGCAGACTTGTTAAACACACTTAAGGGTATAAAACTTAGAAAGCATGATATGCCCTCTTTAAAGGTCTACTCACCAACATGGAGGGTGACCAGTTGCAATGTTTTATGGAAAAAAAAATCTAATCATAAAAACAGAGATATGAGGCCATTGCCCAATAGTAACAGTATATGGAAGTCTACAGTATTTTAGCATATTATAGATTTTTTTTTTTTTTTTTTTTTTTTTAAAAAGATCATGCTTGTTTAGTTGTAGGTCTGAAATGTTCTGTGAGTAAAAAAAATGGAAGTAAAACTGTAAAATGTTACTGCTTATAAGTTAACGTACAGTAGGTGCAACAAATTTCTTACAAATAATTTCTTCTTTTTTTTTTTTTTTTTTAAGGACCGAATCATTGATGCTGGTCCAAAGGGAAACTACTCTCGCTTCATGAACCACAGCTGTCAGCCAAACTGTGAGACGCAGAAGTGGACGGTGAACGGAGACACTCGGGTCGGTCTGTTTGCTGTCTGTGATATCCCAGCAGGTGAGAAACTCCAGCTGTCTGCAGATTCTTTCAGTATAATTGATCCAAAGTTTCATCACTAAGCCCCATTGCACTGTCGTGCCGATACTTCCTTTATTATTGCCTGCACTCACTGCTTCATGCTCGACGTCTTAACGCTTTCAAATCCACAGACCTCCCGGCGCCCCCGTGCAGTCCCACTCACATTGTTCACTTATATCTCTGGAATCATGAAACAGATTTTTATTGGTACAGCTGTGTTTGGAAGCTCACTCTTTTGTCAATCAGTAGAGGACTTCAGGTCAATTGTGTCCCTTCCCAAAAAAATTTTAATACCAGCCATGAAGTGCATTTCTTTTAGCATAATCTTTGCAGAATCATAATGATAAATCTGTTATTGGTGTTTTTTTAATCACATTTTCTGGATGAAAAGCATAGCAGTGTTAATATTAGGCCTGTGTTCTGAACCTTTGTGTGTGTGTGTGTGTGTGTGTTTGAAGCTTTCGATGGTAGTGCTCAATCAGGAGCAGCCAAAAGTCAGCATGAGAAAAGAAAGTTATCACTTCCTAAAAGAACTGAAATGGAAATGAAGTAATATGATCTGGCCTTTTGTAATATATGACACAGAAGCTGCTCTAAGAGTGGCAAAAGTGACTCTGTGAAGCAGAAAACCATCTGGAGAACATGTGTGAATAGTTTTTATGTGGGTTTCTTTGCATATTTTCTACAAAATTTGAATTCTTTGTTGATTTTTTTGTTTTGTTTCTTGGATTAAACATATTTAAATACACCAATCTAACAACATCACAGCATAAAAATTCTAACAGCAACGGTTGGATTTAAACAAAAACATGTCTTAAACTTGTTAGTGCTTGACAGGGTTGATGTTTTGCTTGCACTGTTGCAAAAATAAAGAATACAGGCCGACTGAAAGATAGCTTAAAATGACTTTGAGTTGCAAGGATTAATACAGCAAACACAGCTCACAAGTATGTTATAGAGTTGGTATGTGTTATTTGTTGTGTCCATTTTTCCCTTTCAGGAGATCAAATGTACTCTGCTGTGGTACGGACTGCTTAGTGCGATCGTGCCCTTAGTCCTTCAGTTAAGTCCCGAGTGTTTGTCGTGCTAATAGGATTTTATTTTGTAGGTACTGAGCTCACCTTTAACTACAACCTGGACTGTCTTGGGAATGAGAAGACCGTCTGTCGCTGCGGGGCCCCAAACTGCAGCGGCTTCTTAGGTGATCGGCCAAAGGTGAGCATCACAAGATTCAAGTTATATCAAGAAAAATAATGCCACTATATAATCATTCATTTGCTCAAAGTAATTTATCTTTTTTTCTAAGAAACGTTTGAACTTAGTCTTTTTTTCTTGCATTAGAAGATGAACTTCATACTTTGGTTTGTAGATTTCTTTTACACAAACTGTTCTGTCCAGTGTTAAAAAACATTGTCACTGATTTATTTTTTTTGTCCTCTTCTTAACAGAACTCAAATGGCCAAACCGCAGAGTCAAAAGGGAAAAGGTTGAAGAGAAAGTACAAGAGAAGGAAAACCGAGGGAAAGAAGTCTGATGACGAGTGTTTCCGCTGCAGGGATGGAGGCCAGCTGGTGCTCTGCTGCAAGAAAGCCTGCACTAAAGCTTATCACCTGTCCTGCCTGAACCTCACCAAGAGACCTTTTGGTAAGAATCAGCAGCAACACACTCACTGCAACAGTCACCACAAAACAAATAAATGAATAGAAGAATAATTTATTTAAAGCAACCCATGTCTCAGGGCTCAAAGTGAATTATGAAGCTGGTTCGAGTATGTTGCAAGTAACGGGAAAAAAATGCTCCTAGTTCACGATGTGCCGAAGCCCCTGGAGAAAATTCATCCATGAATTTAATTATTCTCCAGTTTGCCGTGCAAATCTAAATCTAAATCTAAATCTCAATGAGTGAATTTTGGTTGTTACCCTGAGATCTTAACTTTTTATAACAGCTATCTTGGATTAATAAACTGGGCTTTCTCATGATGATACATATATTTCTTTAGATTGCTAGAAGACAGACGAATTAGTAAGCAAATAATTAAGTGAAGCTCTACCTATGAAACATCTTTTTCAGAGCAGAAGTCACAAAGTCCTTCACTGTAAAAATGATCAAATTTAAACACAGCCACAGACAATAAAGGACAAAAATTAGACCTGTTATCCCAGGATACAGAGGAAAATATTCACGCAGAATCTCCAAAAGTTCCTGCTTTTTAAACATTTTTTGTCACTTCTCATTGGTTCCATCTAAGGACCGTTTTACACTGGATACATTGTGCTTGCGTGATGGCAGCGGTGTGTGCATGTTACCATGTCACCAAGCATGTTATCAAGTAAATGGGAAATGGACTTGAGCTTATACAGCGCTTTTCTAGTCTTGACTACTCAAAGCTGCTTTACACTGCAGGTCACACTTACCCATTCACACACATTCCCTCTCACATTCACTCACTGATGGTTTTTTGAAGTTTCTATGTCAGTTGTCCATCAGTATCAACCAACACATTCATGACCTTTCATGCCCATTACACGCCACTGATGCTAGCCTGGAGCTGGGCTCAAACCTGCAACCTCCCAATTACTGACTAAGCGCGCTATCCACCTGCGCCACCGACGCCTTGAATTGGCGTCTTCAGACTGATGCATGAGTCAAAATTCACAGGCATGTCTCAAAGCAGTGCAACTTTTCTTCTTCTGACAGTCATCTCAGAACCTCTGTCGTTCTTTTATTAACTTCTGACACAAACTCAAACTAGAGAGCACAAACCTCAGCCAGGGTAGCTCACATTGTGCTGTTACATCTATAAGCAATAGTTACATGATAAAGTTACCACCATAATATGATTCCTTCACCCTGAAAACCCACACCTAGCACTCAGAATCATGTTGGTATAATTATTAGTTAGACAGTTATTTAGCAAAAACGATCATTTGCTAATGGTGGTTATCTGGATCGCCACTAAAATCTAATTATTTCCAACATCTCCTGAAAATTTCAGCAAAATCAGTCCTGTAGTTTTTGCGTAATCTTGCTAAAAAAACATATGCCGAAAAAGATAACCTCCTTGGGAGAAGTAAAAATTTTCTTTTGAGCTTGGATTTGATTATCGAAAGAAAAATTAGATAATACTTGTGTATCGCTATCCAGTTAACAAATGATTCAGTGATTTTGGGTCCATATTTTCCAACACTTCACTGTATCCTTACGTTTGTGTCCCTGTTATTTATCTGTGCTCCCATCAGGCCGCTGGGACTGTCCCTGGCATCACTGTGACGTCTGTGGTAAAAACTCGGAGGCTTTCTGTCAGCTCTGTCCCAACTCCTTCTGCAAGGCTCACCAGGAGGGGGCGCTGCGCCCCTGGCCTCCCACGGGCCAGCTCTGCTGTCAGGAGCACGACGAGCTGGACGCAACTTTAGTCAATTCTGAGACTGACGCCGTCACTCCCTCCACCGGCCGCAGACGGGCTCCAAAAGGCTCCAGGGGGGTCAGAGGGGCCAAAGCAAAGGGCTCCAGGAGGAAAAGAGCAGAGGCCTGAAGTTAGCTTCCGATTCCCAAACACCAAACTAGACTTTTCCATGGACGTCTTCATTCCTAAACAAATCTGAACCCCTCATGATGATGTCTCTAAGACCACAAAAATCAAGGCACTGTACATGTTTATCAGGGAAAGCTGCTGGTTTCTCTATCACTCAGCAGCAGTCTTCAGCTCAGCGCTCAGACTCATTTTTATTTTGAACATTTTCAGGTTTACTTTCACGCGTCTGCACTGAGCCAACGCTCTGTGGTAAAAGCACAACACAGCAGAGCGAGCGTGTGCAGGGCGGGACACTTCAGCTCGTGGATTCAAACCGTTTTCATCAACCAAACTGCTTTTTAATTCCACTTTTTATTTTAATATTATATTTTTTGTCTTAATTATTTTATTTGTAGATCAACAAAAGAAGCGTGCTTGTTTCTGCAGAATGATAACCTGAACCAGCTGCATTGAAAACAGAAGCAGCGCCATGGTGCTCTCACTTCAATCTTTCTTCCCCCATCGCTCTACAATGGTGATCTTGAACAGCAGAGTTTTATAGCTATAAATATATATGTGTATATCAAAGACCAAAATTATGAATACTGGAATAGTTTGACATCAAACAGGTTGCCAAATGGATTGTTTTTATTTTTATAAATAGTGTAAATAATCCAGATGTAATATGGAACACCAAGACACTATGGATCAGCCTCAGGCGACCTCTTTGATTCTCCTCCGTAGCCTTAGGTTACATCTAACGTAGACTTGTGTTTGCTTTTTTACAGCCTGATATTTTTCTTTAGCTCAGTTTAACTCTTTAGATTTGAACAGGTCTATCTCTTTTTTTTTTAAATCAGTTTGCTGAACAATAGCACCAAGAGCTGTTTATCTCGCTGCCTTTCAAGAGAGCAAGAGACAAAGTATTAAGCAGAGGGAGACAGCAGAGAGGTTTTTACTGCTCTGCTCGGGGGGAAAGTTAATGAAGGAGCTGGCGTGAGTATTGTAAGTTTAGCTGATCTGTTTGGAGTCCAAACCTTTAAAGTACTGTTGATTTTTCTGAAACTGAATCATCTGAAATCAGGGGCACAAAGATTCAATCTGTACAAATACTCATCTGCTGCTCTTAACATCAAGCTCTCTTATTCTCTAGACTTGAATAGACAAAACTCACTTGTTTTAATCTTTTAGAGGTTTCAGGTCTTTTAACGTTATTTCTTAAACACCAGTTAAAAGCATAACAGCTAATACCTCAAGTTAGAGCACTGTGGCTGTTTGGGAACATGCCTGGCTCACTTCTTTTCAGTGAACTGCTGCTCTTCTCCAGCCTCAGCAGCCTTCACAGTGTTTAATAGTCAAACACTTTGTCTTTCTGCAGCTACTTTCCTGTTTTATTATGGTTGAAGTAGTTTATAGTAGAGGGAATTGCCATTAGAAACAGCAACTAAGAAGTTGGATGTCAACATTGTAGACTTGAAAAAGAAATTTTGGCTTAATTTTACATAGTTTGACCCAATCATGTAGTGATGCAGTGTAGTGTAGAAGCAGCTTCTGTGCAGAAAGCGTTAAATCAGGAGTGTCACATGTCTGACTTCAGCCCTTTTGACAGCACCTTTGCACAACAGTGCCACAACCAAGCTTCGTCATCGCTGCACCTCCAGATATTCATTTCAACTCCTTTAAGGCGAATATCTGTTTATTCACACTGTGATATGCACTCCACAAACCACCTCTGATATGACCTCTGGGGTCAACTCGTACCCCCCCCCCCATCTCATTCAGAGTGGAGGTAGAGTCACAGCAGGCTTGAAACAACAGCATGAATGGGGCTAATGTGGACAACGAATATCCAAAAAACTCGATCCATTGACGGCTTCGATAATAGCATTGGTATCAATAAAATCTTCACTTGATCCTGAAAGTTAGCATTTAAATAATTGTCCATAAATTCACTTAAAATGTAAATGTAAAATCATTAACCTTGAATCCTAAGCTATTTGTAACACCAGGATAATGGTGCGTTCAAGCTGATCTTGGAAGTCCACTTGTCCAAATTGCAAATTGGAGAGAGCGCCAACTTTGGCCGGAACTTTCTACTGGAAAGTCAGATGATCTTAAGGTGACCTGAATTTACCAGCTCTCAACTGGAGCGTGCTCAACTGGGGTGTAATGTCATCCCCACATCTTTGTTGTGAGGTAACCTGAACGCACCGTAAGTCGCATTTAACAGCAGAAAGTCTTAAAATGGCCGCCGTAGTCAAGGGAGAGTTAAAACTGCTCAAAGAGGCGAAGCATGGAGGGAAAAGACAGGAATCTCCTAAGTAAGTAATTTTTTTGCTGAGTAGTTTGAAGTGATGGTGACTTTGACGTGATGGTGACTTTTTTAATGTAAAAACTTGCCTTTGCATGCCAAACAACACAAACATGATTCAAGTTTTTAATCTAAGTAACACGAGCTGTGATTTTTGTGCCTCTAATTTCATATCTGACGTCATTAAAGTCGCCTAGTTTTAAAATCTGCGTCTCTTTATCTCAGATCCTCTTCTGCGTTCTCCTCCATTCAAACATCCTCACATATCTGATTTGATTGTACAGACCATCGTGAAGACGTTCTTACACCTGCACCTTTTATTTTCTGTAGTGATCTGATTTTCAGGGCGTGTGAATGGGACATGCTCGTTGGTGCAGTGGAGTCTTTTTCTTCTTTTGTGTGTATCCTAACCTCGTGTTGAGTGAATGTAGTCCAGTTTCTTTTTTATAGGCACTGTAATTCCCTGTAGAGCTGAAGTGTTAATGTGTGTGCTGTAGGGGTCTTCATTCTGTAACTACTGTCATAGTAAACCAGAGACTAATATGTACATAATGTATAAGTGGTAATAGTGATGCATCTATTGTAAATATCATACAATTTTTCTCACATTGTATGTTTTTTTTTTTTCTTGATGCAGTGCTGAAACACTTTTTGTGCAGGATCTTACGTCTGTAGAATCATGCATTAAAAAGTGACCAAACGTGAGTCAACTGTCTGATCTGGACTTTTTTTTTTTTTTAAGTTATTTTTTTATTATTTACATTTCTTATTTAGTATTCAGATCTTTGTCTGCACGGCCTCCACATCACCAACATCTCTTAGAAGGGGCAGTATTCAGACTCCTCCTGATTGATTAATTATGAATATTTAAGATAAAAGTTTTAAAATTTGGTATAACTTTCCACATAGTTAGAATTATCTCATAATTTGTGGTAAATTTGTTGCTGTTATCCAAAATTCTTAATTCAATTTAAAGGTCAGTTAAAAGCGACTAACCACATTTAATACAAAGAGATGGTCTACAGATTTTTGTAATAAGGCTGAATACCCAGCACACTCATAGATCACTAGCTAAGGTACACTTGTTGAATGGCTTGTTGATGCAAACAGCTAATCAGCTGATCACATGGCAGAGACTCGGTGCGATTAGGTATGATCAAGACAATCTACTGAGGTTCCAATGGAGTATCAGAATGAGGAAAACTTGATTTAAATGGATAGACCAACTTTTTTCTTCTCATGTCATGCCTCACTCCTCAGTCCATGACGAGCAGATAGACTCCATTTTTTTGTCTGTGCAGTAACAAGTAAGAGATGGGCAGAGCTTGCACACTGCTAATTAGCTTAGCTCAAACACTGGGAGTCAATGGGTGGCGTTAGCCTACTTCTACCTACAGTCATCAGATAAACTCTCCAGCAACTCTAATTGGTCCTTTGTGCTTGTTTTGACTCCTTTTTTTTACTGCGTAAATTTGCTCTTAAGACTAGCCTCACACCTGTGAATTGGTTCTTATCATTCACCCAAAAGAGCTGTTCAAAAGACTCCACTTGTTCAAGAACGTCACATCTCTAGCAAACCACTGCAGAAGTAGGTAAACACAACAAAGCCCCTGTTTACAATAGAAGAAGATAAAATATGATAGTTCAAAAAAGAGAGATTATCTAGTGTCTCATGTAACTGGTCATTAAAGCTAAGGTGTGATGAGCCCACAACACATTAAATCTTGAAGCAGATGGGGCACAGATGCAGGAGAAGGCACTGGGTGCCACTCCTGTCATACTAGTAAACTTCAAAAATGTTACCAGTAAAAGCTCAAAGCTTTACTAGTAGTACTTGTAACATAAAATTGACTACTAGTAGGCGATTTTGCATTACTAGTAATGTTTACTTGTGCACTAGTGCACACAAAACCTGTACTAATAAAACTAATTTTGTTTACTATTTCTACAAACATTTTTACTTGTAAAACAAAATTTTTGTTTACTAGTAAACACAGAATATCTCCCTAGTAGTATTACTAGACTGTAGTACTGTCAAAGCTACATTAACAGAATATCATTATGATCAAAATGGTGGCTGAAGCTTTAAAGGGCAAAAGAGTCTCAGGCACCCTGGCTTATGCATCCCATAATGCTGTGCCTGGTTTTAATTTATTTGGATAAAATAATACACAGCAACATTTTTATATCCACGTGCTTTTAGATTTAGCTCCTCCAAACTGCACGTTAATAACACATTTTTGCATAATGAATCTCCAACATCTCCATGGCTGATTCTGTAAGCTCATGCCAAAATGCAGAGTGTAGCTGTATGGCTTTGAACAAAAAAGTTGTATCTTTGGCTGAAAGTGTCTCCATATTTCTGCTCTAAAGGGTGAGTTTTTGAACACAAAGGTCACCTCGAACCTCACCCCGCCTTTGTCCCAGAAACTCATCAGTTTGATTTGTTTAGCTTCAGAGCCGCAGCTTCAATTTCTATTAAACATTGTTAGCAGATGACGCTACATGATGAGATTAACCTTTTTAACCAATCAGTGACTCCTCAGATGACAACAAACAAAATGACCCCTGATTTAATTTTATTTATCAAAGTTTTAGTTAAGATTTTTGAATCTTAGGGCCTTAAAAAGTCTTTTAATGTCTTAAATACGATTTCTGAATTACAAAGCCTATATATAAAGCCTTGCCCATTTACACAACTTGGGGTCAAGTGTCTTGCCCAGGACTCATCGCCACGTGACAGCCAGAGCTAGGCTCGAACCGGCAACCTTCCTTTAACTGACCAAGCGCAGTGTCCAAGATTTTCAGTCTGTGCTGTCCCAGATAAGACCTCCACAAATTCTAAAATATTTTGCTACAGTAGAAAATCATGTATCTATATGGAGCATTTTACATGTGATCACAGTATCTAAAGCATTCTTTCTGATTTAAAGGGTACAACCTTATCATTTTATTATGATTGTACTTGTTAATATTGTCTCAAGATTGATATAAGTTACAAAATAGGACATTTTACCTCATTCACACTAACCTTAACATGTGTTGAGTTTTACCAGTGATCAAATCAGCCGAATACAAGTGCATGTGGTTTCATAAGTTGTCATTCATGCGTGTTTTCCATTTCTCATGGTGGGAGACCCTAAAACCTGCCCACTATTCCACAAATCAACCTCCAGTAATGGATGCTAGAGCTTATGATGATTTCATTATCAATCAGTTTTACCTTGAGTAACGTTTACTGCAAATGGAGGAATCCCAGAATAACCATAAATACTCCCCCCATGTTGTTTTCAGTGCAGGAGAGCTGGCACAACTCCTGCACGCGCTGACATAGATAGGCCCCTCCGTCACGAGACTACTGACCTGGTTAAAGCAGAGGCCCACTTTTCTCCTCCCATCACACAAACACTGAACTGTAAATTCAAGCAGAAACCTGCAATACCAACAGACACAGATGAGGGGCGTTACACAAGTTCACTAAAATAAGAGCAGACAACTTCCGGCTGATTCGTGTCTTTCAAAGTAATAGTCTAATTATGCATCGAAATAGAAATAATTTCAGTGACAGCGAACTCTGAACATAGGTTGAAATAATGTGCGAATATAAAAGGTAAAGGCTCAGTCAGTATACTTGTCAGTTAAAAATGCAAACAGGAATCTCTTGTAGGTTGACTTTATTTTTAAAAAATGATTAAGATGAGTAACATTAAATTCAGGTAAAAGCCAGACTAAAGAGGCAGGTATTGAGTTTGCTTTAAGGATTCAAGGTTTTTATTTGTCAATTCTTTGTATGTGCATGACATACAGAATAATTGAAATTGGGCTTGCTTCTGGATGACAAGACAGAGCTTAAAATTAAGACAATATGAGGCAGTTAACAGCTTGTTGTGAACATGCTCTCAGCACAGTGAGAAATACATTGTATGTCGACTTAATTCTTGACTTTCGACTTTTTTCCTCAACATTTTAACTTTAATCTCATCATTTTGACTTTTATCACGAAATTGTATTTCAACTTTATTGTCGACATTTCAACTTTTATCCTGTCATTTCAACTTTTATCTCAAAATTTTGACTTTATTGTCGTCATTTCGACTTTAATCTCGACCTGCCTTAAATTATTTTTTTCATCTAAAATGGCCCTAATACTCTTCTGTAAAATTTTGCTCTAAAAATAAACATTGTTTTTTTTTCTACAGAAATGAAAGGAGTCCATTCATGCCTAGGATAACCCTTAACTATGGAAGAGTATAAGGGCCATGTTAGATGGAGAAAATAATTTTGGGGAAGTTGACATTCGTGTTGAAATTTCGAGGTTAAAGTTGAAATGACAACAATAAAGTCGAAATACAATTTTGTAAAAGTCGAAATGTCGAGAAAAAAGGAAAATTTCGAGAAAAAAAGGAAATGTTGAGAATAAGGTCGAAATTCATTTAATGTCGACTTTTTTCTCGAATTTCGACTTTTTTTCTTGACATTTTAACTTTAATCTCATCATTTTGACTTTTATCACGGAATTGTATTTCAATTTTATTGTCGACATTTGAACTTTAATCTCGTCAATTTGACTTTAATCTCTAAATGTCGACTTTATACTCGTCATTTTGACTTTATTCTCGACCTGCTGAAATTATTTTTTTTTCCATCTAAAATGGCCCTAATACTCTTCCGTACTTAACTGGCAAGCCACACAGCAGGCTGACCAACATATTTGCTCCCCGATTGGGTAATCTCAAATATCAAATCCAAAGTATTTTTGACTGGAGTACAGCTTTGTAGTGTTATTTCCATTCCGGCGTTAGAGCTTTTACTTCACTTTCTCCTCCGTTCATAACTTTAGAAACACGTGCTTTTATTTTGTAGGTGAACCGGAAGTGCCCCCTCACCACGCTCGGAGTTACTTAACAAACACGAGACCTCGGTTTGACGTCACTGGGCTCAGTTATCTGTCATCCGCGGAGAGGAAAGGGCATGACATGGAGCTAAATTTCCCCGTGTACAGTCATATATGCGTCGTGGGCTGTTAGAAACGTACTATCTTTCTACTTTTTGTATTTATTAAGGTCGCGGTCATTTTGTTTCCACAGTCTCTGAAGAAACCGTCGCTAGCTGAGCGGCTAGCTGTAGCTGTAGACTTACTTACTTACTGTAACCGTTAAAGGTTCAAACCGAAAGCCTCCGCATGGCGTTAATCCTGTTTACAAGGTCCCGGGCGCCCTTAGTGAAAACGTCCAGGTCGTTAAAGAACGAGTTCAGGAAAGGTAAGTTCATTGTTTTTCATAATTATTACCATGGTGACGATAATAGCCCAATAATTAGCATATTTCTGTGGGGAATCTGTGGAGTCATGGTCAGAGGGAGGCTGGTGGTGCTGTTTTGGTTTGTGGGAAGATGGTGGATGACTCAAGGTGACAGAAGCCCCTACATCTCAGCTTTAAATTACTCATTATTGTCGGCTTAATTGTTGTTAATAATTGACTTCAGAGCTGCATTTGCTGTTAATGTACAGTGTCATCATTTGACAAGACTGGCCAGCTCGAAGATTTGAAGAAATCAATAAAGGAGCAAAACCTGCTTTGGGATTCAGGTTATTTGAGGACAGGGCCATGTAAGTTGAGGCTGTGAGCGCCCCCTCCCTCCTTCTGCTGCAGTCTGACAGGATGCTTGTTGTTATGGCAGACAGGAGCCATCTGTTTATCCAGCATCCCCAAGATCTGCTGGGAAGACTAATGACACCAGTTTGTGCAGGAAAGAGTTATATTTTGGATGATATGTGAGCTGATGTTTGTGAAATTAAATCATAATGCACAGTTTATCCTAGAGATATGACCATTGTTGCGGTTTAGAGGAGGTTGTGTTTTGCTGAGCTGCAAGAATATGGATGATTCAGATAAACTGGGGCTGCTACCTATATTTAAGCATAGCTTTCTTTTTTACTTATAACAAGAATATGCCATATCATTTGGATACATATATAGTCCGAGGACTGCTCAAATATAGCAGTACTATTTAAACAAATATTGAGATCATAATTGTGAAACATTGCTTACCCATATCTGCTCCTGACACTATCACTTTGAACTGCACAATATTGGATTTTTTTTTAACCGATATGCCGGTATTTTCAAAGTCATCATCACCATTACCAATATTGATACTGATATTTTGTGTCAAGAGCACAGTCTTTACCTTTCTAAAATTTACCAACCCCTTTCAAGAATGCAGTCTATTTGTGTTAGAAACAGACATGAAGCAAGAGAAACAAGAGTTTATTCTTTCATAAATTATACTTTTTATTTATAAACAGGGGCAGCACGGTGGCACAGCAGGTACTGTCGGGCAGGGCCTTTCTTTGTGGAGTTTGCATTTTCTTCGGTGCATGTGTGAGTTCTCTCCGGGCACTCCGCCTTCCTCCCACAGACCAAAAACATGCCCATTGGGTTGATTGGTGTTTTCAATATGTGGCTCTGTGATCGACTGGCGACTGGTTCAGGGTGTACCTGGCCTCTCGCCCAATGTCAACTGGGATGTGCCCAAAAAAAGAGCTTTTAGTTATTGGTTTGTGGCCACTTCTTTGTGTTCTCTGTCCATCTCCTAATAAATCTTTTGTAATTTCTAGCAGTAATTCCTTGGGAATAACTTTAAGAACCTACCCGCCTGCAATTGCGTCCCATTCCCCGACCCCCTAACACTGGCACCATGAATATGGGGAGAGGAAGAGGTCCTTGTGCTTTGGGCTTTTTGTCTTGTGCATTGTAGTACTCTATTATATGGAGGAGACATAAACATACCACAGGGCATTTAAAACTCCAAAAAGTACAATTGGGGCTCTTTGAAAACTTTTAAACTACCAAAGTATGACCATTTTAAGCAGTGCATCTGATTATTTTATTAATATTCACAGCGTTAGAGAAATAAAATACAGTACTTCCCTACTCATTGGTCTTAAACCAGGCTTAGGTTAAACTGAGATAAGCTTCAGAACAATAGACATTTTATATCCCCTCAGTGTATTGATAAGCTTTCCATGTTGGCTGTTATATAATCATATCTAAAGATAATATGTCTCGTTTTGCCCTTTTATTGTTGACTATGCTAGTTTAGATCTACACAAGCCTTCACTTAATCACAGAAAGATTCATGACATGTTTTTGACAGAACAATGATGAACTGGGGTTGTGCAACAACTCAAATGTACGATGCAATAACTACCTGGTACTTTGCAATAACTGTGTCTTCTCATGACGTCTGGACTTGGTCCTCCATGGCTTTCTATTATTTTTTTCCCCAGCACTTTCCTTAAAATCAGTATTAGAAGTTGCATTTGTATATAAGACACAGTTTGTGTCTGAGAGTCTTCCAGAGGAACAGAAGATTTAAACAAATGATGGTTGTGAAGTACAGACCCACAGCCTGCAAGTTGTGATACCCATCTCTGATGGTCACTTGTAGTCCTTAATTGAAGATCTTCAATCAAATTGGCATTTTGCAGAGTTTATGTACCTAAAATTGTATCCTCGCTTTCTTTTAATGCAAAATAAGGACATTAAAAGGGAGAAAAGCTGATAAAAGCAGCTGACAGAATGAACTTATGTCATTATTATTATCTTGTTGTTACTCCTCCCTGTGGACTTGTATTTATTTGTATTTATATATGTACTTATTTATATATGTATTTATTTATTTTTCTTTTTCTTTCTTCCTTTCCTACTTGAAAAGAAATGAAAATAAAATTAAACATAATGTTAAAAAAAAAAAAAAAAAAAAAAAAGCAGCTGACCGTCATTCCCCAACAGCCAGGTTTGTGTCTTTCTGCATCCCAACATGTAAGCAGCTAAGCAGATGTTCGCAGGACACTGTAACTCAGGTTACTTCACTGCATCATGTCTTGCATCGTATCAGCGTGTTAAGGCTGTGATTGCACTTGTGGCCATGAAAGAGCATCTTTCAGCCTTTTAGATTTATATATTTTTTGGCATATTATAGGGATGCATAATGTTATAAGCATAGTATCGATTTTATAAGATAATAGCTTGAAAAGAATATTACCTGTATCAGCAGATATTTAAAATTTCTGCAAATATTTGCTAATGCATGTGTGGCCAATATTGACCATATATCTGATATACCTACCTTTACATCAGTAAAATATACAACTGCACCATAATGCTTCACCCCATATTGCTGAGTCTCTACGTTTGAAAACCAATACATTGTCATTTATTATAAAACTAAACTTTACTCACAACCGTTTGTGTCACAAGACTTAAACAGTGAAAGCAGCAGGTACATTTTGGTACAGAAGAGACTCTGTCCTCTTGACAAAAAATGTGCACAAACTGGGATCAGTATCGATTTAAATAAGTAACAAAAAGACAAAAATGGACCAATATCATGTAGGCCGAGTATTATTCTGCAGTTAATTGAGTTTTAAATCCAGTAAGGGCTGCCAAACATCATCATAACAAATCATTTAGATGTAAGGATTACCCACAAACTAAGATATTATAGTTTTCTTAAGTCATATGTTTTTTATATTTAAATCTTCATATATCTATATTTTCACAAATGTATAGTCATTTACTATATTACTTGTAAATAGGTACCAAAAGTGAGTCTTATGCAAAGACTGTAAGGTATATGTTGAGTATATGGAGCTGGTTTTACATGAATGAGTTTTGCATATGCTGTCAATGTGAAGGTTTTTAACACCTTACTTAACTAAGCGTGACCTTTTCACCTCCAACCAGGAGTTGCACTCTAAGTTTTATTGTATCCTAACATAAAGGCTCTTAACTCCGGTTCAATAAATGGTACCAATGCAGCACTCGGTGAGTGTTGTAAAAGACATTAGTGGCAGATGCTTGATGGGGAAACATTAAAATGATGTCTGCACTGGTACATTAAAGCCAAGCTTATAAATAGATGAGACGATCATAAAAGGAATTTGTCTGTCTGCACAGGACAGCCTGAGGCTGTGCTACTGGCTTCAGGCCCAGATTATCAGACAAATAGCTTGACAAAAGGTCAACGACTTTTATAACTCCACCTGTGATAGACTGAGCTTCATTGTGATTTAATATATGTGCTGAAAGAGGAGTTATCTGAAATGTAGCAGGGGACACTGGGGTTGTCTCAACTCCAGATTACTGAGATATAAAACACAGATGACACTAATCAAACTTGTTAAATGAAAATTGTTGCTGTGAAACAAATCATATGACTGAACAAAGACAAAGCTAAATAAAAAAAATATTGGACATAATTGAAATACTGAATTGTGCAAACCCACTTTTGTTATTTCAAGAAATCAAGATAAATATTAAGACTTCTCATTAACTCAACCAAAGTTAGGTAAAATAGAATATACTGTATCTCACAGACTTTTGCAACAATTATGTGTAAAATATTAGAACTACTGTTCTTAAGACCTCAGAAGAAGCATTTATATTCATGGGAATTTTTATTTATTGAAGTTATTTTTTGGGCTTTTATGCCTTTAATCAGATAGGAGGGAGTACAGTAGATGGAGTAGGGAACGGGTTGAGAGTGGGGAATGACATGCAGGAAACAGCCCTCAGGAGGGAACCTGCTCGAGGGCAAACCATCTGCGGCCCATATTCATAGGATTTAGCTAAGGTGGTTTTGACACCTGAAGCTCAGTTCCTTTTTCTGATTCTGTTGAAGAAAAAAAACACTTAAAATGTGCATTTTTCCTTTGGAGCGTTACATGTTCACACTGCAGTATTTTGAAGTGGGCCAAGTTGCACTACAGGCCAGAACTGTCATTACATCTTTACATCGCAGCCAACATTACTGTGATGACAGGTCATGCTCTGCATTATGGGAAAGCAGCCAGCAGGATTCCCACGAAATGACTCACAGATTACTAGTGGAGGTTAAATGTCCATCAGATGACATATTTATCATTGTGAGACCTTCCTTTTGAAGTGTAAAACACGAAGAAGAGGGGCTTATCACTCAGTGGGGTCTACAGCAGGCCATACCAACTCATGTCACGTATTCCTGGTATTCCACGTATTCCTTGTTCCAGATGAACTTTATTTTTCCGAAAAGTTCATGCACTCAAAAAATTTCTAGGTAGCGTACTCTTAAACAGTGGTATTATTTTTTGAAGAGAGTTCTTGTAGGCAGAGAAAATACCCTTTGTATTTGGTACAATACTTCCCTGTTTGCGGCTGGTTCTGTGTCACAAACTTTTACAAATTGTGGCTTACTGATGAAGAGGAGAGAACTTTCTACTGCATCTAATGTACTTAGTGGCCATATGGAGCTCATACAACCCCACTTAAAAAAAACTGAACTGTCCCTTTAAGGTAAAACACACAGATGCATGTAAGTTAAGAGTTTCTGCACAGCAGTTCTTGTCACAGTTGATTTCCAGGATCACAGCCGTAACCTGCTGAAAACACCTTTGCAGCCCACTAGTTAATTACAACTGGTCACAACGCTTATTTATCCTATCAAGGGTATTACTCGATATTGGGTGTCAAGGTTGTGGTGGTATCAAACAGTTGTTGATATAATTTGATCTTCACCACAATAATTCCAAAGCTAATCATTTTGAGGTTGTGACATCCATTTGTCAAATCTTTACAAAAAAGTAGAAGAAAGTTATTCTGGATTGCCATCCAACTTAAAAAAAAAATGTCAAGAGTCAATGTTTGGTCACATTTCCCAGCTCTAGTTGCTGTACAGTGACCAGTGGCCTTTGGTTTTACTGCTGAACATTGACCAGAGTGCTGTCTTTGCAAAGATTGTGTAGCATTTGCCAATCAAAGGTTGTCAGGTCAGAAGTAGTAAAGATTAAATTGTTATCTAACCGTGTCAATAAACTACAGGAAGGACTTAAAGTTTCTAGTCATGTTTTTGTGAAAGTAGACAGAAGAGGTATTTGTAGTTTGTCAAAGAGCGTCTGGAACAACATATGGAGCACTTTGCTTGTTTATTTTGACTGTTGGCTTATTTTATGAGGTTCATCCAGCTGAGCGCACAATCATTTCAACCCATTTCACACTGCACCCTCACCCTTAGTCTGATAGTGGGAGTGTTGTCCTATGGGAAATGACCTGAAAATGTCATATTTTAAGGCTTCTGTGAATGAAGAAGCTTGACATTTAAGAGCTACTAAAACCTCATAGTGAGAAAGCCAGACATTTTAAAACAACACGCTGTCCGGACTCAAGCTTATCAGCATTCAGAGCCATTAACAACATTGTTCCGAAGGAGTTTCATGTGTGTTTCCACGCCAAAAACAGATACCCATGAGGTGTCACCAACATCATACGCAGTCAGTCTGGATGCAGAGCTAACAATAGCACTGTTTGGTGATGTGGCACTGGAGGAATGTTTGCGATGGGTGTTTTCCCGGTTATAAACCTGTAATATCATCCTACTAATGCTGCTGCTCTGTCTCAGCTTCCTTTTTCCCAGATGTAAATACTGAAGGCTGGATGTGCGCTGCCAGCCTATTTGAAAGTTAGAAACAGGGCCAGTGTGCTGAAAATGCATTTCTAGATTGTCTGAGCCAGACAGTGAAGCACATAAAAGATGCTCATGCCCTGCTGAAATAGAAGGAGTACACATAAATTATAGTCTCTTTATAAAGGTCTTCTGTGTCCATTTGGAGAGGAGGAGGGTCACTGAATAATACTTTTGATTTATGAAAGTGGACATTCTGTGATAAAGAGGTGAACAGCTATGGTACTTTTTTACATTCTGCCTTTATTACAACAGATATATGGGATATGTTGGCCAATGTGTATGGCTGATGTGGACTGTAAATATCTAAACCATTTCTATCTGTCTATCTATTTATCTATCTATCTATCTGACCTCATTAGACAAGTATCTGCTGATACCAATGTTGTTCTGAAATTATTCTTCATCTCTTAAATGATTGCAATAAAATGATAATGTTCCAGTGGTTGACTTGTTTAAAAATACATTGATATCTTAAAATTTAATATACTACACACACACACACACACACACACACACACACACACACACACACACCCATACACACACTCACACACTTCTGTCTGTCTGCTTCCTTTTCTCTCAGGGGTCAACGTACAGGTCACACTTTCGCTAATACAGCAGCTCTGGTGTATCAGATGCAGCAGAGATCTTGGTAATGAGATTATGACAGTCAAACTGCATCTATGATTCTTCCAGTGAAGGTCCGCTGTAGTGACATCAGTGGTGAAATAGTCTAAAGTCTGAGTAACACCTCTCCTTATCCAGACTAATCACAGGGAGACTTCAGGGCACTCACTCGAGGCATGTTTTGGTGTCACTGTGGAGATGGAGTGTCATTAGGCTGCAGTTTTAGCTCTTTACTGCAGACAGCTGCAGGCTGCAGGTCACACGTGAGTGCTGCAGCACGTAAAAGTCAGGCCGGCTGAGCGTGACCATGTCGTGACCTCCCCCCGGCCAGACCCACTTTATTTTCAGTCAAGACCAAATCTAGGCCATTGCCATAGTAAACACAGATGAAGACGGACTATTTTTAGGGGATAACTTTCGAGAGCAGCACGGGCACTCAAGACGTCAAAATGAAAGCAGAAGTTTCTTTAGGATGTCCGCCTTGTAGTGAGAAGTGTATGATTTCAAGTAACTTCTCAAGACTGTAGATCAGAGAGACGCAGAAAAACATTTTTTGGGTCACCAGGCTCATTTTTTAGCAACGTTGACCCGCATGGGGGAAGACAGGGCAGCACCAATGATTATGATTTATGACCTAACAACGCAACTGTACAAAGAAAGACGTTTACTCTAACTTGTGCTCAGTCAACAGACTTCTTTATACTGAACTGTGCGGTGTAAACTAAACTCTGTTTACTGGAATTATTCACAGATTTTCTGTTGCTTGAATGTGGTTTTGTGCCTGACTCACAATCTCCTCTCTGTTCATCAGTTTTTTCACCACAGATCAAGTTATGACTGTGTTGCCATAGAAACAAACATGAAAAAACAAAAAAAATGTGTAATGTGACTGCTAGATCAATGAAGAATTAAATCTATTATAAAATTTGATGTTTGTCCATGCTGTGCATTCAACATTTATAGCAGGTTTGCAGCTTTTGTAGATTCCTCTGTTCTTTTTTAATTTTAATTTTAATTTTTTTATTTTGGGGGGGGGGTGTTGTCTTTGTTAAAAAGGAGAGGACAGTGGATGGAGATGGAAATTGGGGAGAGAGTGTGAGGAGCATTTGGGCCAGTGTCCACAGCTCACCCATTTTCTGCTGGAAGTGTTTTTGACCTTGGTTTCAGAGTGTTTCTGTGATGCTAGATTCTCAGAGTTGACTTTTGGCTTCTCTTGAACATGAAAACCAAGTCAAGAAAACATGACCTACCACTATCAGCAGCTGAAGGCCTGAAAATAGTTCCCCAGAGAACAAGCTGCTCATTGTCACCTCCGCTATTGTTGTTAACAAAGCTGACATCAGAAGTCAGAAGTCCTTGCATAAGGCGTGCAAACATAAGCACCTTTTTAAGTCTGCTTTTATTTCATTTAAACTATACAACACCTTGTTTGCACTCACCGAGTGCTTTTCTAGTTTATTTATGGAACTGATGTAATTCATGTGCACTCAGGGTCTGAATTTGGAGCTCTCTGCTTGCTAAATGGGCGTAGAAATCCAATTTTGCTAGTCCCTCTGTCAATAAGAAACCTATTCTGTCTTTAAGACCACATTTTGTTTTGTACTGACCCTGTATGTACTGACACTCAGAGGGAGAAACTGATTTTGATAATGTGGTTTTGAAGGTGCTGTACACACAGATCCGTAAATGAAAGTGTGATGCCACATTAACAACGTAATTATCAACCTAAGGCAGTTGATCATGGGTTATAGGAGGTGTAAATATGAAACCAAAACTATTAACTCTGGGCGTTGAAACCGCAGAGCAGAGCCTGCGGCAGAGTGAAGTGCTTTCACAGTTCAGGTGAATGATCACTGTAAGCTGTACTCTACTGTACTTCCAGGCTTTTCTGTCGCTGCTACAGTTGCCGGTTGCTCTGCCACAAAGGTGACTTTGTTCCAGTAAACTCTGCGCCCTCCTGGCTGCCTACCAGCCTCGGCTTGTCATGTTCAACCAGGCCTTACTGGATTCACTCCAGCCGGCCATGTGAGAGCAAGGGGAAAGGTGTGGCTTTAGGCATGTGCCCTGTGATGATTGGCTGAAAGTGTCTCACCACTCCGCCTTCCCTTTGCATGTACGTCATACTGATGGCGGCCTCAGGGGAAAGGGAGCCTCAGCATGGGCCCCACAGAGGGTGTCAGAATCCTGCCTTCCAAGAATGATCAGTGTGGAAACCTGAAGAATGATGCACGTCTTTATTTTACAGTACAAATGAAGTGTTTGAACGTAAAGTAAAGAGATAATCTTCACACAGATGGGACAGAGAAAACAAAGGGAAATTATTAACCAGAAAAACCTGTTTAAAATTATTCTTTGTTAATTTCTGAACAAATAATTTCACTTTTATATTCAGTTTGACCGTCTGCCCTACTTTTTCATTGCTCACTGATAAAAGTAAAAGGCATAGAGGTCAAACTAAAGTCCATTAAAGCAGCAAACCTCTGGAATTTATTTATTTATAGAAAAAGGAAGGTCAGTCCAAATATGTTTAACTTGCTTCTGTTAAAGATACACAGAAGAAAAATAATATTATAGACAGAAGAGAGTTTTAAAATTAAAGCAGATTCATTTTTTTTAGAAAGTAAAATTAAAAAGTGATAAACTCAAGACATTCCTCTAAATGCAATATTTAGGAATGCAGAGAGATTTTTTCTCTAATTACAGCTTACTATTCAAACAGCTTAATACCCACGTATTTAACTCAAAACTTAATTATAAAAAAAGAATTAATAAATTAGAAAACTAGAAAACAAAAAAATGAAACATAAAGCAAAAAAGGAAGAGTATGGCATTGACCTACTCTTTTGTGAAGCATCTTGAGATAACATTCATTATGATTTGGCACTATCCAAATAAAGTTGGATTGATTATTTAATTGATTTGTATGAGCCAGCTACCTTATGGCTCTCTTGACCCTTAACATGATAAATATGTATTAAAAATTAATTCATTAGCTATTCTGACATGCATCTAGGCTGAAAACTTTATGATTGTTGTTTTTAATGCCCAACATTTATTTCCATAGCATGTTCAGAGTATGAATTTTCAAAATTTCATCAATTTTTTTATAATTATGTACCAACTATCAAAAAAAATTATGAATAAGTCAATGACATCCTTAATTTATGTTTTGTAAAAAAGGGTAAAAAAGTGAAACAACTTGAGAGTAGTTAGTCAAATATGCTTTAAACATCATTTTAAATGATTAAAAACTGCAAGTTTTAACTTTTTTCTTAACTTTCATCCCTGACTTAGCCCCATACTTGCTTTTATCTAATATTTTGATCAGCGACAATGTAAAGTTTTAGTTTATACTTCTGACAAAAAACATGTTTACGGTGGTGCCTTAACCAACCTGTCCTGTTTGGTATGAGACCACTGGGACTCCTGTCTGACTTCTTTTAATGTCTGTTAAAATCAAAGCCTTGAAACTCTCATGGTTTTTAAAGTGTAAACTTAGTGAGACAGAGAGTAAACATGGCTAATGACAGGCTATAATGGTGGTGCAACATGGCAGTTCGATTAGAATCAGGATACCACACTTCCAACTTAAATCTCATTTTATTACCTTTTTCTTTGGAGAATTTCTTCTCAGCATAAGCTGATCAAGTTGATGCTCACGGCTGCAAGATTTTTTTAACATGTTGAAATTATTATGTTAAAGGTTCCTAGCCGTTTTTGTAGTTCTTGGTAGCAGTTTGTAAGAATTTTTGGAGACACAATAACACCTAAAAATTCACACATGGGGCGAATTTAGATGTATTTCATCTTATAGAACATTACGTTGAATTCTTGTAAGCTTGTGCTCAACATGGACCTAATTTCAGACATTTATTAAAAAAATAAAAACAACCCATAGCTGAGATGAGGGAACAAGAAATGCTGAAATGCAAACTTACTTCCACATTTTATGGTTCATTATCACACCACTCTATCTGACCTTATTATGTATTACTTAACATGCAACTACACCATTAAAGTAGTAAGATTTATTCACCATTATTCAAACAACCCTGCTCTTCTTCATGACCCACAACTGAACATTAACTCTCCAGCTATTGTAAACCTCATGAAGGAGTACGACCAAATGGCAAAATTCTGGTAGTTGCATATTTTGAAAAAGCCCAGTGTAGAAAAATAAGTTTAAAGTGGCTTCTTATTATGTATTTGCTAAATCGGGGTTTTAAGTGCATTGTTGCTGGTACTATATCTGAGTTAGTGACTTGAGGAAGGAATTAAGAGGTTATTGTTAAAACACTTCTGAGAAGCAGGAGCCTGATCATTTCCACTATTGTGTAATTTTCTTTTCTTTAAAAAAAAAGCATTGTGCTGTATGGGTGATTTGTCTTTGTACATCTCATTATCAGGACACAGCTGCTCATGTTTCTTTTTTCTTACTCTCAGGGAAACGTCAAGATGGTGCCTGTTTCAACTGTGCAGCACTCAGACTCTCCAGCGAAAAGTGAGTAAAAGATGAAGCCTATTAATATCTGCAGTCACTAAAAAAACTTGGAATAGCTTATTTAATGAGAAAACTCAAAGCAGAACACTACTCTGCTTGGCCTAATATGAGTTTGAATCCTTTCCCAAGTGTCAGAAGTCTTCATAGTACTGCTTTTTTTTCTTACATTTTTGTCTTGCGTAAGCTATTGTGAAACAAGGAGCACACCCTTGCTTTTCCCAGCATTTACATCAATTTAATGAACATTTCCTACTTCCTCTTTTGTATATTCTGTTGTTGTAAAGAGATACACCTGATAGAACAGCACACAGTACTTTTGAGGGAGAGATTGTGCACTAGGTTTGTTCCTTATGCATGCTGCAAGTTTTCACTATCATCTGCTAATACTCAATGCTCTGTCCGAAAGTCTCATTTACAACCAAGATTTAAATTCAATCACAAAATAAGTGTTAACATGGAAGTTAAATCTGGCAGCAGTTGAAGCTTGATTAAACCTTGAAAAGCAGCTGCAGCCATGTCAGTCATTTGGCAGATCCATCTTGCAAAACTTCAAACATGGACACTTTTCGAGTCAGAAGTTGACCAGCATCCTTTGTGGAGAAAGAGGGGGAAGCTGTTGTTGTGGTTTAGTTATGCTGAAGGCAAGAAGTGACTAAATAAGTAAATAAATGTGACAGACACACATTTGTTCAATCACTTTCCAATGTGATATTTAATATTCCACCCTCCCAGACACTGTCCATGGGTTTGTGCATTGCATAGGTTTTTATGATTTCTTTTAGATTACAGAAAAAAATGTTACAGCTGCAAATTCATTAAAACACAGGGAGTAGCAAAGACTAGGACACTAAGCTATAGATTATATGTACTCTCTATCTTTTGTTAAAGGGATACGCCAACTTTTTTTTTTCTTTTCGTGTCTTGCCTCGCTCCCGAGTCCATGACACCATTCTTTTGACTGTGTGTGCAAACTGCCAACCACCGTGGAAGTGCAGTGGTTTGCTCATGTGTAATGCGGTTTAGTTTTGTATGTTTTTCTTCCGAAAATGACATAAAGTGCTAATCTTAGTCTAAATAGATAACGTAACATAGGGCTAACACTACCCATTGACTCCTGGTGTTTGAGCTAAGCTAATTAGTGGTGGGCGAGCTCTGCCTGTCTCTTCCTTGTTACTGCACACACAGTCAAAAGAATGATGTCTATCTGCTTGTCATGGACTCAGGAGTGAGGCAAGACATGAAAACAAAAAAGGTTGTTGTATCCCTTTAAATGATCACAATTCCTGGCAATACTGAACATTGTTATCAAACATTGCATGTTTTTCTCACATTGTCTGGCTCTAGTCTAAACTTTGTGTTGAAGCTCTTTGTCCTGTTGTCTCCTCAGACTTGATGGGCTCAGGCTCGGCAGCACACTCTCCTCCTTCGGCACTTCCCTCCCAGTATCAGAAGGCTTCATCGGCCCCAGCCAGAGCGTGGACTCACGGCTTTACAGCGCCTTCGCACCAGGGGCCTCCTCTTTACCTTACCCTGCAATCTCAACGGGTCCCCAGTGGACGATAGTACGACCACAGGACATCACCGGTGTTCGATGGATACACACCTCCAGGAGAAGACTGGACGATTCGAAGGTGGAGAAGTCTTTACGTTCGTTAAAGGACAAGAAGAAGAAACTAGAGGAAGGAGGGCCGGTATACAGCCCCACACTAGACGCAGAGCCTGTGAGAAGGACGCTCAGACAGAGAGTTATAGATGAAATAAAACACTATTATCACGGCTTCAGGCTGCTGTGGATTGATACCACTATTGCAGGGAGGATGCTGTGGAGGGTGCTGAATGGACACCCGCTATCACGCCGCGAGAGGAGACAGGTGAGATCTGCAGCGGATCATGTTTTATTTTTAAACTTAATTGTTTAATTTAATTATTGGTGCCGATGGATGTAATCCATAGGCCTTGGATTACTGCAGCCAGGTGCAACCACAACCACAGTCTCACATTCATTCATCCATTACAGTGACATGATTAGACAGCTGGCTCAAGCAGTTTTCTTTAAGTAGCTCTTCGAGATGTTTTTGAAGAGCTTGACAATAAATACTGGTGACAGATATTTAATGCACTGAAAAAATATGATTGATTTAGTTAAGAGAAGGTAGTGCAGGTGCCTCACAGCTTAGACACTGTTTTTGTGTCATAAAGTCTTGGAAGTTTCATGTTGCAGTTTCACTTTTTAAGTTCAAATTAGTGCATAAAGGTGAGGGGCCTGAGATGTTTTGTTTTTTTTATTTACCAAAGGGGGCCTAGTGGAAAAAAAATTAGAATTTAGTTTACAGAAATTAGAATACAACTGATTCATATTGCCTCATAAGAAGAATTATTGTCACACAGGCGATGTACATAGAGGAGGCCAAGTGTCACAGGGATGTGAATATTATGGCTTGAAATGGCAGTGTGAATGGGACTACTGGTGAGAGGGGAGCACAGAGCCAGCAAGGGAGGTGCTGCGCTGTGGTGTCTGCCTGTGTGCTTTCACACTCTCTCGCAGTGTCCAAAGGTATAATGATGGCAGAGCTTTGATGCAGTGCTTTTGTGAGACTGCATTGTGAAAAAGGCCAACATGAGACATGCACGTGCGATGTGCTGTGCTCCCCTACTGGCTCTGCTGGTCTTGAATTACCCTATGTAGCACTTCGTTGCTACTTCCTAAGCTAGCACAGAAGGGGGATACCTCTAAGACAGTCATTTAAATGAGATAAGTGAATGGATGTAAATATCCCATCTTTGCCTGACACATGAAAACAAAGCTGAGAGGAAGAGGAATGCCTGAATGGCACAGATGCATTCACACCATCAACAGAAACATTGCCATTTTACCGTGTTGGTGAAATCCAGATAATGTGCAGGAGTTTGCTTGACATTTTGGTCATTTAATAACAAAAAATTACCCTAAACTGGGTATCCTGGACATCTAGTTTTGCTACCTTGTTATTAGTAACTTTTTTCTCATAATAATTGTATCTTAGTTTAAAAATCTGTTTTCGTGACAAACACATTTACAAAACAAATCTTTTCTAGTTTGACTCCAGCCAAAGTTAAACAAAATAAGTAAAGAAGGGGGCAGCAATGGCCAGATGAATTACAGATGTAACTCAGTATTTCGCACTTTAATTGGATCTCTCACAACATGCCAATCATGGACACTAAGTCTGTATTTCCTGTCCCAACAGTGAATAATAAGTTCAGTTACCCTGAGATGACACTTTGACGTCTGCTAAACCTGCCTTACATAACTGAACTGGCTCTGACCCTCGATCCGGACACGCTAATGTCACCAAACAGGTGGATTTGAATAGGGATGGGGGACATCGACTGAATGACAAAACACAACATGCATCTTGATGTTTTTTAGCAAAACAATGGAAATAGAAGCATAATACACCAAATAATGAGTAATGCAGTGTTTTTAATGATTAAGAATTGCAGACTTGCATACAGTTCACATGCAGTCTAAAAGGTGCAAATACATTTACAACAATGCATATAATATTAATATTAAAGTCATCAGAGGTTGTCCTAATCTAAAAGACCATGTCTGTCAGAAATATAAAATACCCATCATTTAAATGGCAGGTGGTAGAACTGAACAGTGCATTGTTCCAACATTTCAACAAGTGCATGTGCATGTGAACTGCAGGACATGCAGTTTCTGTCAAGTTACTCCAAACATGTCATGTCACCATTTATCTGTTTGATGGAAACCAAAACTGTCCGTGTTCTTGTTCCCCTGCACAGTAAAGGCCATCTGATATCCCCACAGTTTGGGTTACTCGAACAACACTCTGATCTTTTTTGAAGCTGAAAACACAGAGCTACACATGGAGAGATTACTTAAAATCTTAATAAGTTAGGCTAAAAGGACTCACTTGTAAGCCTTGAGTATATAAGTCATTAAAGACACGTGTTACCTCACTTTCTGTTCTCAGTATGTATAAAGTATATGTGTATGTTTTACAGCAGCTGTCAGAGGGATGCAGTGTTAAAAGAAGAATGAGTGGGTATTTAGTAAATTGAGTTAAAAATCCATTTTAAATGACACATAAAAACAAACAGTTTATCTTGCAAGCCCCCTTAATAAATGTTGTATGTATTCCTTGAGTAAAAAAAATAACATTTTTCCTGATTGTTCCATTCAAATTGGTGGATACATGAGAGCACAGGAAGTTGATGATCTTCAGGTAATTCCATACCAAAAGAATCAGAGCATATCTGAAGTGCAAAAATACAAAAACAACATTTGGATAACTGAGTGAAAACAGCAAGGAGGATGAAAAACCCTCAGTCTTCACGACCTTCAACCACTTTCCTAATCGTTGCCAACTTATTTGGAAAAATTAAACAATGTTCAGGAGTTTGCTTGCAATTTTTTACCATTAAAATTGATGTAAACAGTCTTTTTGCTAATCATCATGCCTGCCAGCTATTTTCTTTAAATCGAAAAAGACTTTATTTCTTCAACTAATATTGTCCTAACTAATATTTGGTTTGAAACTGTACCAAAATAACCAAAAAACCTGATTTGATGCCCAGCAAATTAGATTAAAGTGGAAGAGGACTCTGGCCTTTTGTCACTGTTGCATGCAAAACAACTTTGAACAGCATGTAAGTGTTTCCAAAATGACTAAACTAAATCACTTAAAGTCATATACAGTTGATAAGTTCTTCCTCTTAGGGATGCATGACACTGTATATATATATATATATATATATATATATATATATATATATATATATATATATATATATATATATATATATATATATATATATATATATATATATATATATATATATATATATATATATATATATGTGTGTGTATATATATATATATATATATATATATATATATATATATATATATATATATATATATATATATATATATATGTATATATATTTTAGGAAAGACAGAAAGACAGTGGATAGCCTTGTGAAAGGGGGCTAGAGAGAGTAGGGGAAGACACTGCAAACAGGCCAAAGGCTGAATTTGAACCTGGACCGACAGAAACATGTATATGGGCTGTGCCTGGTAGGTTACCACCCTGCCAAACCAGCCCCCTATGATACTGTATTTTTGTCAATATCTGATATGCTGATATCTCAGAACTCTTTATTGCTGATACTAAATTTTCTGTCAAGAGCATTTGTACCTGCAAAAAAATATCTGCTGCAAATATCAGCAAAAATTGCTCATATCTGCTGATACCAATAACCAACTTTTTAGACAAATATCTGCTTATACCAATATTGCTCTAATAGTATTGTACAGCCCTATTCAAAATAAGTGACAGCAAAACATCCTCAACTAAAGCCATGCACAAACATGTATATGATGTTATGAAGTCATATCTAAGCACTCCCAGCATGCCCTTCTCAATGTTTGTGTGGCATTTATAAAGTAAAGACTGTGTTGTTTCTCCTACTGCATGTTTTTGTATTGGAAACACTGACAACATTCACATTGACGGGAAACTTTTGGCCAAGTGTAGACACTGGCCGGCGTTAAAGTTAATCAAAGGGGCATCACATTGAGCTTCTCCTTAAAGAGCTTTGATCAAGACGCCCAATCTGCTCAGTGTAAAGCCCAGCGTGCAGCCAGTTTCTTTAATTGATCCCATTAAGATGGAGAAGCAGCAGATTACACACTGCAGAACAAGATGTCTGGGGTTGTTGTACATAAAGCCTGCCAAATCATCTGTAATCCTCTGCCCTCCTGCTGTTTATCTACTCTCTGAACTTTAATTGACACTGGAAACATATTTACTATTCACTGGATAGGTAATGTAATTTGTATTAGTTAAATTAAATACATGGTATTTCCTGCAAACAGCACATATATTAGTATGACCTTGAGAAACAATCATGAACGACCTCCAGCTGTGGACCTGCTCGACTCCAAGTGCTTTATGCTACATCAACCATCAACAGAAGTGACATTAATTAACATAAATTCTCATTTTTAGACCAGTTAACCACAATTTAATGGCAGTTCAGCTAGATTCTAATATAGTAATCAACATCAGTCCTCTCCAGTTTATGGTTATTATAGATATTAATGTTAATATTAGAATGATGTCTCTATCCATGGTTGTATTGACTGTACGTCAGTAATAAACTCCTTTACAACTGCATAGACATGAGGACATTCTTGAAAACTAGATGCCACATCTCAAGGGGCTTACCTTAAATAAATCTATATTCAGCAGAGACAAATATAAGGAGGACAGATTTATGATCTGGGCATCCATAAGTTTGAGGCACTCATAACTTATATTTTTAGTCCCTTTGTCTCTGCCTGGATGGATACATCTTTTGATTTATGTGTATGTGTTTATGTATATTTTACATGTATATATGCATATGTTTTATATATTTGGAGAGTATGACTCCTGCCTGCTCTGTTGTAAAGTGCCTTGAGTTAACATTTGAGTTATGAATTGGCACTATACAAATAAAGATTGATTGATTGTATTTTAGGGATTTATATGAGTTAAAAAAAATGCATTTCAAAACAGGGGCAAACAGAACTTGGACATCTCACCCCAAACCTCTTCAGATAACTCTGCAAAATAGTCAAAGCTCTGAAGAGCCAAAAATGTGAATCATGTTTGAAAGGTCACCATGGAAAGAGTATGAATGATACAGAGATGTGAAGTCATGCTGAAATAGTCCAATGTCTTGTGAATATTTTGGTATTTCAATTGAATTTTATGTGAATTTTTGGCTGAGTTTTAAGGTTTGAAGGAGGTGTTAATTTTTTGGAAATGGCCAAAACAAAAATTCCATGCCATTTACACCAATGCAAAACCTTGAACAGCCCAAAAACCACAACTTTTATGAAAGGTTATTGTGTAAAAACAATGAATAAAATGAATATGTTGAGTCTTTCTGGAATAGACAACCATTTTCTGAATGTTTTAAAAATAGAATGGGAGTTTCTAAGCTTGAATGAATGGTAAGGGTTTGTCGATGGCTGTCCCAGTATTTATGGAAATCACTGAATACCTCAGAAATGCTGAATGATATGAACTTGAAAAGTCATGGCGCTCTTGTCCAAATTTGACTCAGTATACATACACATTCTTTGGATTTATTGTATTGCTTGAAATTTTGGAAGAAGAAGCGCCAAAAAGTGGGCTGAAGCAAAAAATATAAAAGAAAATGGCCAAACAGAAGAACGTACAGTATAATGTGAACGCTTATTCAGCCACAGTGCTGTGCTCCCTCACTGGCTCCACATGCTCCCTTCTCACTACTGTGATGCCTCTTTCTCTACCATTGGAGATGGGACAAATGAGGAGTCAACTCAGCCCCCCATTCCCCCTCAGTGACATTCACAGTGACAGAGGCCAAACTATTAAGGCTTGATGGATGCATGAATAAGGCTTGTATGTGTATTAGGGCTGTTCATTTTCTCAAAAATCAAATTTCAATAGTTTTCAAACATAAACGCAAGTATTTGAAGATATTCAAACCTGTTATTTTAGTAACGGTTGCTTGTTTAAGTGGCTAATTCATCTCTTAAAACAACTGTTTTAATGTTGTCAGTAAATCTTTGCTGCTGCCTTTATTATCCATTTTACTGAAAGTTGTTGTTATACCTGACACTAGATATTGCTATTTCTTAAGCCAGCTCCACATGCTCTTTATATTGAATTATTGAATTTAGCTGTTGCCTCTATGGTGCTGAAATTCTGTATACATTTTTTAATTTGATGTGTTGTTAAGGCCCATTTAAAGACAGGCTCATAGGCAATTGATCAGGCTTTACAAGCAAAAACAAACAGAGACACTGAGTAAACAGATTAATGTATAATGTGTATTAGTTATCCTCATTGCAACTTCCGAAACATGAAAAATTCCAGAGGCTGAATGAGAACATGTTCATGTGTAATGTAATTAGACCAGAGGTATGTACAGGTGTAGTAAAGCTGCATTTTAAACATGCCTGTACCTGGATGTCCTGAAGTACACTTAAACCTGAAAATGTGGATTTTCTGGTTTTCAGACACTCTTAACAGTGAGGTCAACTTTTCGCTGATGTTGCACTGCCTAAATTGATAATGATACAAGGATCCATTAGAATTAATTTTTTTGCAAATATTAAAAAGTTCAGTCACCTCTTCTAAAAATTAAATGACAAAGTTTGCCCCAGATTAATTTACAGATGACATTTACAGATTTAAGTTCAACTACAAGATTTGGGTGAAGTCTTATACAGTATTCAACACCACAAAAATTAATAAATATAGTTTTTTCAAAATATTTTATCACATTTTCTCAACTTAAAACAGAATTGCTCAGACATGACAGAAAAGGGAGAAGAAACAGCAGAGTTTGGGCATGTGGGTACAATAAATGAAAATAATCATGAAATAAAATATCTTTTAAAGAATATCAGTATATTATACAACAGTATAATATATTATTATGGCTTAACTAAATGGTGATGGATATTTAAAGCAGCCAGGTTCACCAGATTCTGTTTGTCATCAGGTGGATTCATCTTGCAAAACTTCAAGCTGAAATGATTTTTTCTTGATCAGAAATAAATCGAATCAATGAGCATTCTTTGACAGGAATGCATTTACCTTATGCATTCTACAATGCACATAAAGTAGTTTTCAGGAAAAAAAGCAAAATATAGCTCTATAGTCTTGGAAATTTCACTGTTTTGTGTTTTCATGGTAGATGTCCTCACATTTTCTTCATTAAAATGTGTTTTTTTTATATTTTACATTGACCCTTTTCTTACTAAAATCATGTCAAAGTTTGTACTGGTAAAATGCTGATAATTTTAATCCCATCTTTGCTTAAAAAATACTGATGAAAATAATTTTTGTTTCATCAAATAGTCCCAGCCCAGTGTGACCGTGAGAAGAAGACAGAGGTGTTAAAACAGTTTTTCCTAAATCTGTTGGTCAGCCCTAATGATGACCACTTTTTCCCTCCTCCATTAAACTTTCACCTCAAGCTGCTCTGTGCCTTTTCAAATGCAGCTGACTCCCTCTGAGCTCCATCTACACTCCATTCATCCAACCTGGACCAGTTCTTACCTCCTTAATCTCCTCCTTTCATATTCACCAACAACACTCAGGTTTCCATTTAAAGGCTATTTTAATCTGTCACCCCCTCTTCCCTCCGTTTGATGTGGGACCCTGGGAGATGATATACATGTCAATGGGCCGCTGGACAAAGGCTTTTCACTCATGCTGGCCTAAATCCTTCACTCTACTTTTCCTCTGACATGCAGGTGGAAAGGGCGGAGAAAGATGGACTCATGTTTTGGCCCTTTCTCCTCAGGGGCTGCTTCTGTAGATGCCTGGTTGGGATTGTGTCCCAGGACGGTCAGTAAGCCACAGTTGGACAGCTTCACAATAAAACAGCCCACTGTTGGCCTGGTCCGTCTAATCTCTGAGGATTGTTCAGGTCTGTGCCGAACAAATGAGCTTCCTGTTGGCTCAAGAGGACAGTTTGTGAGCCTTGTGAGGCAGAATGTTCACCGTTCACTCTGCACCTCAATGCCAAATAACACAGGGGTGAATTAGGAGGTTTCTGTTGCCGTGGAGATGTGTGGGGCTCGGGGTCAAAAGTGCTGACTGCTGGATCTGTTATTAGAGGGATGGAGCAAAGCGATTGTACAGAGGGACAAAGAAGAGTGAGGTAAACATTTTTACATTGAGCTCTTTGTGTAGCTGCTGCCCTCTGGTGGAGGAAAGCACCAACTGAAGGAACTTGAAGGTCACTTAGAGGGCACAAGCCCCAGATCAGGCCTTATCAGCTCTTTTTAACTTGAAGAAGGCTCAGTTAAATGCAAAGAGGCGGAACAGTTTTCTTATTGAAGGAATTCACCTGAATGTTGTTTGTAAACATTTTATATTAAGGGTACCTGTCTCTCACTTCAAATCTGTTTTTGTTGCGCTGTTACGGCCTTTATGTTGAGATCATGAATTTGGTTGCCAAAGTGGGCAAAGTATACAATCGTAGAGACATAGATGGAGCACAGGGAAGCACGTTAAAGAGCTAAACAATGTGGACCAAAATTCAATAATTAAAATGTTAGCTGAAAGATGACAGGCAATATATAAGGTAATATTTTTATTTCTGTAAAGAAATAAATCACAGTTGTCACAATGCCTGAATAAAAAGCTTCATATGACTCTAGAAAAATGTAGAAGTGCTCCAAGTGCACAAACCACCGCCAAAGCATTTCCAACATTGTCAGGGGAGTTAATGTCAAAATTGTGGAAGACTTCTACTATAAACAAATTCTTTAAAAACCATCCTGGATCTTCATTGGGTCATCACCAAAATATAATCACTAGTCTTTTGTGCCATGACCAATGTTCCCTGAAGATGTTGTCCGAATCAGTTGAGAAATTATTAAGTTATCATCAAAAATGTGGAAACTACCCCTATCTCGCAATGTGCACAATCATTTAAATAATCCCTGGATCTGCATCTGGATTTGGATCACGATCAAATAAAGGTCAGAAGTGGGTCCTTTTCCCACTTCTGACCTATTATGAAAATGATACTTGTTTGTCTCCATGTCAACCAAAATTACAGGTCCAACGGTATTTTCACACCAGACAATTTTTTTGCTAATAATTTTAATGCATTTTTTCAAGCCAGCATCGCAAGGCAGTGTACAGATGCAGTGCGAAATTGCAGCTTTTATGTTTTTAGGACAAAAGGTAGATTTTTCTTAAATTTCACATCCGGTAAGCCATTATCTGATCAGTGAAAGCAGTTGTTGTCATGTACGTCACAGTCAAAACATTCAGAATATATTGAGGAGGTTAGTGTTGGAGCTGCAGTATGACAATAATAAATGTATTTGAGCTTCTAATGTTGTGTTCAGCTCCTCTAGTTAACACTGAAACTCAGCAAGTTCTCTTTTACAGAATCACAGGTACCATTTTAGTTTTATGTTTCATTAAAATGAACACTGGGTCATAGCCACTTGATTTTGAGTCCGTTTTGACCTCTGTGGCACAGTTTTTAATAATATACACAAATACATATGACATCCATGTTGCTTGTAATGTGAACAGAGAGTCGAGTCATAATAGCCTTTGACATATTTGCTATTTCATGACATTTATTCACATCACCCTTCACCGGTCAGCCAATATTAGGCAAACTGACACTTGTAGAGGTTTTCATATATGTCAAAATACACATTTTTATGATTTTATTGCAAAAAATATTAAAACAATCAGGCATCATATTCTTAATTGAGTTAAATCTAATCTTGTTCTTTGTCTCTTTCTGTAGTTCCTCAGGACATGTGCCGACGTCTTCAGACTTCTTCCCTTCCTTGTCTTTATCATCGTCCCCTTCATGGAGTTCCTGCTTCCTGTAGCTCTCAAACTTTTCCCAAACATGCTGCCGTCCACATTCGAGACTCAGTCCAAGAAGGTAAACTCAACACTGGAGCTACATTTAACAATCATAATGCATTATAACAGTGATAGCCATCATTCTGTAGACTGCTGTAGATGATCTTAAACTCTACTGAGAGGATATTTTAATTGTACTCAATGTGGCATTTTGTTAGTTTACTCTTTCTTCATCACATAACAATAATGATATATTTAAAATGATTATTAAATATGATTATTATTGGCGTAATGCAGGATAATTTCAAAGAAATCTTGTTTTTTTGTAGGAGGAGAGGTTGAAAACAGAGCTGAGGGTCAAACTGGAGATGGCAAAGTTCTTGCAGGACACAATCGAGGAGATCGCTCTGAGGAACAAAGTCGCCCAGGGGAATGTGACGAAGGAGTTCTCCACATTTTTCCAGAAGGTTGGTGTACCAAGACTTTAAAAAGGATGGGAAGAAAGAGTGCACCAATGCCCTCTGGTGGAGAAATCATTGACATGTCCTGGGACCGCAGAAGTTGAGACACCAGGAAATGAAAGTGATAGTTCAACTTTAGGCCAGTAACGGATAATTTCACAATAAGAAGTGAAGCTGCAATCAGTTTCTGTTCAGCCAGATTAAATACATTCAGGTTTGATTTAAATGAAAAGTATTTCAAAAACCACATGGGAATAAAAGTGAGAAAAGGACCTCAGTTTGAGAATCTGCTCATATTTTGAGGATTTATAAATCTGAACTTTTAATGTTTGAGTTTATACGCCCCAGCTCTTTTAGAAGAATTTCCCTGTAACTTTATTTCCTTTTGCAGATCAGGGACTCTGGGGAGCGGCCAAGTAACGAGCAGATCATCAAATTCTCCAAGCTGTTCGAGGACGAGCTGACACTAGACAACCTGACCAGACCTCAGCTGGTGGCTCTCTGTCGGCTCCTGGAGCTCCAGTCCATCGGGACCAACAACTTCCTCCGATTCCAGCTCATTATGAAGCTGAGGGCGATCCGAGCCGATGACAAGGTAAAACAGACCCTTCTGCACCTCTTTCTCCTACACGTCTTACTTTAGTTCAGTCAGATGATGAATTTATACTCGACAAAGACAAATATAGCACCATACAAATAAACAGGGCTGGGTATTTTTAAGAAACTCACAATTCGATTCAATTTTGATTCTTTAGGTGGCGATTTGGTTCAGTAAGAAGTAGAATACATAAATAATTAGAGTACCTGCTGACAATTTTTGCAGTTTTATTTTGATGCCGATGTGAACATAATTGGGATGTCACCTCACATTTTTGAGCAATCAGACATCTGAAAATAAAAACTTGCACAATAACTTATTTGTGCATATGGAATATAAAAGCAAAAAACATTACAGTTAATACTGTAATAATAAATGTCCACCTGGTCTTTTTTTTCTTTTTTTGTCCATAAATGTGTCAGGAATTGTCCTTTGAATAAATTTTTTCACCCTTTTTTCATGAGAAATAAAAGATATTGCTAGCGATATTGAATTGTGGGGGGAAAATATTGCAATGCATTGATGAATCGAAATTTTTATCCACCCCTACAAATAAAGATTGATTAATTGAGTTTATATTTAGCAGAGACAAATGTAATGTTAGTCCCTTTGTCTCTGCCTGGATGGATACATCCCTGGATGTAAAAACAAATGTATTAATTATATGTATTTGTATATATGTATATATGTGTATCCATAAAATGAAGAGTATGGCTTCAGCCTGCTTTTTTGTAAAGTGTCTGAAGATAACACTTGTTATGAACTGGCGCTATACAAATAGAGATTGATTGATTGATTGATGATCGTCAATAAATGGAGAATGTATACAAAACATTTTATCATTAAGGTCGAGCTGCACTATAACATTAATGACCCATTAAAATAATGCTTGTGCTTTTCTTCCAGCTGATTGCAGAAGAAGGTGTGGAGAGTCTGAATGTTAACGAGGTTCAGGCGGCGTGTCGTGTCAGAGGGATGCGATCTCTCGGAGTCACAGAGGAACGACTGAGAGAGCAACTGGTCCAGGTAACAACCCAAACAGGCAGCGGGTGTAGTGTCAGTGTTCAGCTCCAGGGCACAACTAATGCTCCAGAAAAACATGAAAAGAAAAAATAAATATTCTTCAAATTAGCCTCTTAATCATATATAGACCAAAAATCACATTTTAATACTTGTCAGATGAATGGTAATGCATGATATACTGTACATTTCATTTTGTTTCTTGTTGTAAAATAAACTTTGTCAAACTTCCAAAAAAAATCAAGTACCTGAAATTTGTTTGATTCCCTTGCCACATGAAAAGAGTAAGAGACACCTAATATTTGGGTATTTTTTTGCTTGTAATTAGCAAAAAAGTTTAAACAAACTGCCCCATCTTATCTTAATTTGGCAGAAACATCCATACATTAAGGATGTCAAAATTATCAACACTTTAATTACTGTTTATCCAGGAACTTGATGCTCTTAAAGCACCAGAGAAAGAGCACTGTCTGGATTGAGTGTATAAGATGCATCAACATTTAAGACTGAAATTTCATACTATTTTATTATTAATCTTTTCCTTTATTCCTCAATTTAAAGTTGTTTCTACGGAGCGTATGAAGATTTTCTTACCTCTGATCTTACATTTGTCTTAACCAGTGTCATGTTATGTTTTACTCTTTAGTGGCTGGAGCTTCATCTGAACCAGCAGATCCCCACGTCTCTGCTGCTGCTGTCCCGGGCCATGTACCTCCCTGACACCCTCTCCCCCGCTGACCAGCTGAAGACCACTCTGCAGACGCTGCCTGAGATGGTGGTATGTAAAGAACCCAGAGCTTTCTTTTTACCAGCGTGAAGCTCATTCAAATGAACAAATGTATCAATATTATGGTTAACAGTGAACAAAACAAACTGAATACGAGACATCAATTTAGTCAAGAGAGTTTTTACAAAGTAGATCTCTGGTGGACATGTTAAAGCGTCTTCTAGTATCTTGTCTTCTTTAATAAATGCACATACTTTTTTTTCCAAGACAAAAGAGGCTCAGTTGATGGTGGCAGAGTTGGAGCTCTCTAAAGTGGATAATAAGACCAAACTGGAGACGACGCTGCAGGAGGAGGAGGCCATACGCCAAGACAACAAGGACAGAGAGATGGAGAGGCTGGCAGACGCTGCAGAGAAAGCTGCAAAGGTAAAAACACCAATGGTCTCAAATTTATAAATGAATAGGCATATCAACACAAGCACAAAAAGATCCTCGAGTGTGTACACAGATTTACAAAGACATACACGGATCTGCAAATAGGGAGACAGGGGCTGTTAAATGATCAGTTTTTAAATCCCAATTAATTCATGATTTTTTATAGGTAACTGTGAAGTATCACATTCTTTTGGTCATACTTAAAACACATTTTGGTTCCCAAATTATTTACTCATTTTTATTATGACATGAATTAAATAACTTCTTGATTTAAATTTTACAATTTAAGCTTAACCAAGAAAAAGAAGAGCTTGTAATGGACAGAAAAGTAAATGCACATATTTTGACAAATCCAGGCAAAAACATGGCCTCTCCGAAAAGAGGTAAAATCAGCAAAATGAGTACCTGTTTGAAACCAAAAGCAACAAAAATATTAGTGAGTATACCCAATATTGGGTAATTCCCTATTAAAATTACTTATGCGTTGTGCCTATATATTAATTAGATGTGTTAAAAATAAACTTTTAATCGATGCATCGTGATGCAGGCGTAGATGAAGATGCATCAATGCAGAGACAGCCAATAAGGAGTTCATTTTTATCTGACTACTTGAGTTGCCTAGTGCAGTACTATGAACAATCAAGGCTTCTGCTCACTGTGATGCATCGTGATGCATCCTGATATTGAATCAAAGTGAATTGTTACTTTAATAATCATAATCATATTGAATTGTGAGAGTAGTGAAGATGCATAGCTCGAGTAGTAATAGAATTCAGTATGCAGGAGTTTGCTTGTGATATTTCATAAACTTATTCCTCTCATTTTTCACTTGTCTCACTAAAGAGATGTTTATATGAAAGTTTTAGAGCTTCACATACCTATCAGTCATAAAAATGACAGATATATTATAATATTGTCTCTGAAACTCATGGTATTTAAGTATCTAAGATGATATGACAATTAAGTTATACTTGTTTTGTTATGCTAGCATTTTTAGGTAGTTTATCTTCAACCCCCCATGTAGCTCTGTAATTCTTCGTTTACGTGTTTCATTTTTTTTTTAACAGGAGGTAGAGATGGAGCATGAAGCTGAGCAAGCTAGATCTGCATCAGAGACCCTGAAGGATACAGCACCTGTCATAGAGGGAATGAAGGTAAGGTCCAACAGCATGCAAACAGTGAGTTGTTGTTATCATTTCTTAACAGTTTTGTAAACAAAGTTGTATTTTGAAATGTTTAGAAAATTTTAAGTATTGGTGACACACAAAAGAAGTTAATATGCTTTTTAGACATACAATTATTTACAACCAGAATGTCCGGAGCTACACATCGTCCTGTAAAATCAAGTTTTTTTTAAAACAAATGATACGCAGTGTGGATCACATTGTTTGTGGCACAGCTTTTCAACATAATCAATTTCATGTCGCACTGTCTTCGTGTGATTTCTTGCTGCACTGATCCCAAAATGATTCACTGTAAATTTTAATAATAACTGACCGTAGTGTGCATTTATGTGCTGGATAACCAACATAAGAAATTACTGAATACTGTACTTCATATTGATAGAATTAGAATAAAATAGAATAATCTTATACTATTAATCGAGCTTAAAATTCAAAACAACATTGGTATCATGTATTTTTGCTGTTGCTCAGATGCTTAATGCTTAGTCCCAGAACTGTTGTTGCTGTTTTAACATGCTGCCTTTTCATGCTGCATTTTTGCGTCCTTTGTACCTCACAGTATGATCACTGGCAGTCATTCCTGCGCTACCAGGTTAGGTTTGATGATGTCTCCTCCCAAAATGACCCTCACATTCACACCAGCCTATCCCGGCACACACAGTATCTGCTGCTTGTCTCCGAGCTGACCCAGATGAGGGTTAAACAGCGCATGCATTTATGTTTGGCATTTGATTAAACTCTGCAGCTTGATCTTTAGGGAGCAAGAGGCCTATTTGAATTACAGGAAATAACCTATGGATGTGCGGTTTAATGGCTGTGATGAGATGAATACTGGCATCAGCCTGCAGTAAAGAGGAAAACAAACCAAGGGCAAACCGCTAAAGTCAAGCTTTGAGGGTTTTTTAGTGGGTTGAAAAGCAGACAAATTCAATTGTTACAAACAAATGAGTTACACAGAAATGAAATTATTTTTCTGTATACCAGAATTAGATAATCTCTTATATTTTTTACACCTAAAATACAGACATTCATGTAGTTTTTATAGCTGAAATGAGGGCTGTCAGTTTTCAGTTGTTAATTTTGGCTAGATTCAGGTAGAGATTTAACACAATTCCAATTTTTTATCAAGTGCTACTTTGTCATTTTGGTGCACTGTAGTTAGGCTACCATAGCAAGGCTTGACTGGAAACACCTCTTACAGTGATGGAAAATAAGGCCACCACTGTCCCTTTAAATGCATCGGTTCACTTTAAAACTGGCACATAGCTTGGGGCAGTGGTTCCCAACCATAATTCCTTGAATATATTTGACTCCCAAATCAAGACACTGCTTAGAATTGCTTCACATACCTCAAACTAAAATACTTTATTCCTAAAAAGAGTGTCTTGAGATAACACTTGTTATGAATTGGCACTATACAAATAAAGATTGATTGGTTGATTGATTGATAAAAAATGTGGTTTAAAATAAAAAAAAAAGCAAAAAGACTTGCAAAACAGTTGCTCCCAAACAATGCATGTTAATTTCATTTCCAATCACACATCATTTCAAGCCAGGCTATCTGTCTGTCTGTTTAAATTCTGCAGTTAATTGCACATATAAACTAGAAAGTACTCTGAGAGAGCAAACCTCTGCCAAGGTAGGTCACATATTGCTATTACATCTATAAGCAATAGTTCCATGATAAAGTTATCATCATTATATGATTCATTGACCCTGAAAACCCTCACCTAGCACTTAGAATCATGTTGATATCATTGTTAGTTAGACAGCTATTGAGCAAAACAATTATTCACTAATGGCAGTTGTCTGGATCACCACCAAAATCGAATCACTTTTAACTTGGGCCATTACCAACATCTCCTGAAATTTTCAGCAAAATCCATCTGCTAGTTTTTGTGTGATCTTGCTAACAAACAAACAGACAAACATACCCCGGCAAAAACATAACCACTTGGCGGAGGTAAAAAAATATATCCAATAACAACCTCAGCTAAAACAAAATGATGGTTATTGTGGTCAACATTTTGACTTATTCCAGAGAAACCTCTCTTATCTTGTGCTCTGAAACAGTTGAAGAAATGCCAAACATAATATGCAGATCCTGTTTGATCCTCATTATTTTGAACCTCACCTCCTCTTTCCTCGTGGATCCTTCCAGGGTGTCACTGAACAACACGACCCCTTCCTCCTTCATCTAACAGTCTTTGTTGCTCCACAGAGTCCTCCTCCTCCTCCTCGTGTGGTTGTGTTTTGGGTTATGGGGAGTGTCCCAGTGTCCTCTAGATCTTTCCCTTATTGACATGTTTCATGTTTGTGGATTTACTCTCATGTGGGTTTCTATTAAATGCACATTTGCTTTCCATCAAGTTATAGCTCTCTTGACCTCATTTCAGAGCAAGTTTTGGTCCAATACACCCATTTTGAAGAGAAAATCTAACCTTTTTATTTGTTGCATTAAATCTTTCAATATTTTTAATGTGGCCTTGAAAACAGTTAAAAGTTGTTCTTTGATGAACATATCAAATGTTTGAACAGTGATGTAAGAAAAAAGGGTTTTAACTTAGAAATGGGTTTGATTTACGTTGCAGGATCAAATGTCTCAAACAGTCTGTTTTTCTTCCAGGGTGAGGAGATCACCAAAGAGGAGATCGACCTGTTGAGCGATGCGTGTACGAAACTGAAGGAGCAGAAGAAGCTGTTGACTCTTGAGAAGGAAGAGTTGGAAGACCTGAAGGATGATGTCCAGGAATACAACGAGGTACTCGTCTTAGACTTCTTATTGCAGAGAGTCAGTATTACCGTAAAATCTGGTGTGTTAGACCCACTTTTGATACCATTTTCCAAAAAGTTGGCGGACAATGTTGCCTGTACAACATGCACAGAAATGCACAGTCATGTCTGCAGATGCTACCATCACATATTGCACATATTGAGCTGATGCGATTGACATCTAGCTTAGGCTCAATGTGTATTGCAGCAGCCACGTCACTGCTGAAAACATGCAGGGATACATAGCAACACAGACCAAACAGGTGGGGAGGCTCCACTTATATCAGTCTTTACATGATCAGGTAAAGAAACCTGCATATAAAAGAGTGTGGTACTGTTAAGTACAAAAATCTTGTGGTTTGCTTGTTTGTTTTAAAAAAAAAGACAGATGACTGTGAGTTTTCTGCACTATAGCTAGCAGAAACACAAACTTCACATGGTTAAAACAGATGGTCCTAAAGGAGCTACAAAGCTGCACAAAAACTACATGTTGTGAATTGTTCTGGACAAAGTAATTAAGTAATTATGCAAGAAGCCAGATAAAACATTTTCTGTCTTGTGAAGATCCCCAATACCAGACTGTCATCCTTACTTCCAGATTTTACAGCATTTTTTTAGCATTTCTTTAAGTTTTCAAACTTAATGTTAATATGTAAGAGATGAATTAAGACTTGAGATAACTACATCCAATGTAACTAAGAAAAGTATAGAAAAAAAGATAATACCACGTGTTATAATACTGTAATGTTCCATTATTTAAACATATTCATACAGCATATAAATAATTGTTTACATTTATTTAAATAAAAAAGATTAAAAAAGAATCTGGATTATGAAATATAAACTGATATTTCAACAAGTATGTGAAACAGTATTTATAGATACAAAACATGGAGTAATGAAATAGAAATGGATGGTTTATGGCCTATACGTTAATGTTACTTTAATTTAGCGACTTATCTATGGCAGTCCTCAGAAATGCCTCTATTTTTTGGAAACTAATCATTATTGCCCAATTTTCATCTAAATTACACGACTGGTACAGCTGAAATGCAAGTGTGTAAAAGTGTGGTTATATGGGGAAATTAATAGGCAGCCAATAACTGCTAAGCTTATTAGCATTGTCCATAAATTCAAAATTGAAATGCAGCAACTTTCACAACTTAAAAAAAATAACTCTGTGTCCTTGTCTGCTGCTGCAGCAGGTCAGTCATCCTCCTCCACTGAAAGCAGAGTTTTGTGTAATTGTAAGTTGCAGCATTTTATCTGAGCAAGAACGTTGTTCTTTTGTTTTAGTTTGTTTTTATGTTTGTTTTCCAGGATCTGGAGGAGATAAAGAACGAGCTCTCTAAGACCGGTCAGGAGAAGATGATCGAGGAGTCAAAGGCGAGTAAGCGTCTCTCCAAGAGGGTGAACAGAATGATCGGTCGTATCGACAAGATCATCCTGGAGCTGGAGAAGGACAAGGTCATCCTGGACGGACAGATGGACAGTGGAAGCTCCCCGCCTGTTGGGTAAGATCTCACACTGCTAACAGGGAGCTTCATAGTTGATGAAAGTATCTATTTCAAGTAGCTGTTGTAGTTGAAATTGTATTATGTGTGTTTAGCCTGGCTTCGCTCTGTGTCGCAGATTAGAGAGCTGGCCTGGTGCTGTTGAATGCTAGAATATGTGATTATCAGTGTTGGGCAGGAACTACATACATGTAATATCTTACCAGTAATGTCACCCTTTTAGTAACAAGTTAGGGAAGGGATTACAGTTTTTAAAACTGTCATAATGTTGGAGTCAGTGATAAAGTAATACTTAGCTAAAATGTCTACAATGTCAGCGCTACTGGCACACTGGAAACATATTTAAAGCACCACACAGCCAGACACAGCCCTGATTCGCTGGAAAAAACAAGATGTTATTTCCACTATTTCCGCTGTATTTTGACATTCCAAAAACTGAGCAGTTGCTTTCCTGTTTTGGTTTAGTCTGCTTGTTGAATATTGATGTAGGGTTGAAGCAGCCCCTGCTGAAAGTAGACCTGCCTCATATTTCCAAGGAACAAACGTGTAGCTGCACTGCTGGCACGTGCCATAGGATTGAGGTTTAGGATGTGGAAACCATAGACTGTTGAAAAAATGCAACAAAAGGAGCCTTTTGAACAATGTTGATTTGTAGAAATGGACGCTGCCATATTCTGCGTCATCTGAACTGAACTTCATCTCAGCCTAGCCTCACACAAGTAGGCCATATTAAGGCGGGACTAATGGCCGTCTGACCAATTACACATCTGTGCGAACTTTGGTAGCAATATGAAAAAAAAACCCAAACAGTGAGAGCACATAGATGTGTTGTAGTTTTAGGACAAAGCTGTTTTTTGAGCCAGACGGTAAAGATGTTTATTCAGGCTGTAAAAACTGTCCGTTCCCCACTCGAGGAACTACAGCTTTTGGCACTTTCTGACGGGGTTGACACTTCGTGGGAGTAGACTGTAGACTGTGCATCATATCAACTGAACTTCATCTCAGCCTAGTCTTACACAAGGAGGCCCTATTAAGGCAAGACTTAAGGCCATCTGACCAATTGTATATCCATGAAAACCTGCAGCCATGTTAATCATGTCCCTGTTTTTCCAAACCAGAAATCCTCAATAATATAAATTCAGGTATGGGGTGCTGGTTTTGCAGAATGGACGGTACCATATATGAAGGCCAGCCCAGGTTTGATTTCTGCCTGTGACCCATCATGTCTTCCCTTTGCTCTCTTTCCCCCCTTTCTGAGTCTGAGTCCATTGTCGCTCAACTGTGCCAGCGAAAACATAGCCTCCTTGGCGTAGTTTTAGGATGAAGCTGTCTTTTGAACCAGACAGTAAATATGTTTATTTAGGCTGTTAAAACCCTCTGCTGTTCCCCTCATATAATCACAACACCTTTAGAGTTCCTGCGGCCGGCCTCAAGTGGACACTCGAGGAACTACAGCTTTTCGTACTTTTTTGCGGCTTGGTGGGAGCAGACTGATTAATGATACTGGGGTGATTTGCTGTGGAGTGTGTGACACGTATGCAGGTAGACTGTGTGGAAATTGGGGAAAAGTTAGTAAGTTACATTTTGTCCTCAGTTGGCCGGGCCAAAAAATTTAATAACACAGTATGGGGGATGAGAAAGAGTGAACTGAACACTCAGCAGCTCAAAGTATGATCTTTGTTTTGGGTTTGAGTCAATGTAAGGTTTAAAGAACATAGTTGACTGTAGAAACGTGGCTTTAAATGGGGTTTAGATTCGCTTTTGAAGAGGGTGAAGAATAACCTAAAAGAAAAAATAACAAGTTCCTTTTTATGCTACCTAGTAACAAAGAAGTTTTAGTACTTTTTTAATGGAATGAGTAATAAGTAAAAAGTTGCTTAAAACAGCTTTTAGAGTAGTTGCCCAACACTGATAATTTTCCACATTTGCTTTTATTATGCCTATTAAAGGAATCAATAAGCAAATCAACAGGAATAATTAAAAACAAAATAAATGTTGTGTTTGATTTAATTGCATTGCTTCATCCTGCAAGCTGTGTTTATGTTTCTTTAAATAAATCAAGCTCCCAGAAGTAAGTGATGCAAAGGCAACTATTTTAAAGAAAGTGAAAATGTTTTTTTAAATGTTCAACTTTGCATCATTTTCTTTGGCTCTAGCATAAACAAGCTTCTTTATCAGTTATATTTTGTCCTTCATCATTATCATTTTCATCTTCATCATCATTCCCCTCATCGTAAAATGGTGGTGGAGATCAAACAAGGAACAAATGGTTTCCCAGAAAATTAAAACAAAATATGTTGTTAGCCTTAAAGCTGATGATAGATTATGATTTTCAGACCAAATCCTGTTTCTAATTGAGTCCAAATTTTGCAGATTATTCTTTACTAAACATAGTGATGCCTCAAGGTAAGCTCACCTGGGGAGAGCCGCCATTTGCTTTGCTTGCTGATTACTGACATTGCATCGTTGGTGTCGCTTGTTATCTGATGAAATGAAGGATGCATTGATCCAACGCTGATATCAGATACTCCTGTTACTATCAGATACACCAAAACACACAACAGACCAGGAAAACTGGAGCGAATTTCACAGCAATGGTCTGAATCCAAATCTGTTTGAACTTCAATGTGGGCCAACGTCACTCAGGTGTTGATATCAGTGTGGAGGAGTAAGTAAGGTCGATGCATCCTAGACTGAAATTGTGCAGCAATGGATCAACAAGCTCTCATTTCTGCTCTCTGTATCAGAGTGCTGCACTCTGGTTGTGCTCTTTTGTTGATTAAAAGAGAAATGATGCTCTTATTTAATGTAACAGAGCAAATATCTAACTTAAATTACTTGTTCACATTTTCATCTGTTAGTTTTGTTCGTTTGTTCTCATGAGATAATTAGCAAATATTTGACAAAGACTTCACAATACTCTTAACCAATAAAAGTTTGGTTCAGTTGAATTAATCAATTAATGGTGTTGAAGTTTTTTGGCCAAATTTGCCTGCTTCGCAGTCTAAAACTACTCTCTAATATAGCCTTCCTGTAATGATAAGTAACTTTACCAGCATGACTCTAACAAACACGTAGTGACTAGAAACTAAACCAGTGAATCGGACTAATTGGTGTGATCTGGGAAGCCTGAATGCAGCATGCTGACCTCTCCACCGCCTTTTACGTGCAGTCAAACCTTGTAACCGTTTCCTGTATGCAGTCTGTTCTACACCTTCAGGGAGAACCTCGTCAGCATCGACGAGCTCATCAATGTCATGCGGCAGATCCAGAACATTCCAGAGCACAAGCTGCAGAGTATCGCCGACGCCCTCGACGACAACAAGGACGGGAAGATCGACATTGACGACGTCATTAAGGTATGACTGATGGAGGGACATCGAACAGAGTTTTTGTCTTAATATTTGTGATGTGGGCGAAACCTTGGAGCAGGAGGTAGCGCACGTGCCTCACAGCAAGAGGGTTGCTGGTTTGAACCCCGTGTTGGTCAGACCATATGATATGTAAATGAGAAAACAGAAATATTTTTTAAATGTTTGATGAACTGGTTTGATACTTAATATGTTGTTGTTATTTAACAGACATTTTAGGGCTTCTCTGAGAAGTCAGAAATTAACAAACACAACATTAAACAACTAGAACTAATTTTTCTGCGCAGGACTGCAAGTAAATAACTACATTCTGACATTTAAATCGAGCTTTTTTTTTTCTGTTTTTACCGTTTTTTTGTAGAACAGTTAATTTGAATTGTGAAAGAGCTTCTACACTCTGGTTAACCCCTGTTAACCATTTACAGTAACGCGAAAATGATTTGGTAATTATCAGTGCTGTTAATTTAGGGCAGCTGTGGCATAAATCTGACATCGGATGGTGGTAGCACTTTACCTATAAAGAGGTAAACATAAAGAACAAAAAATAGAAATCTGCATTCAAGGATTTATTTATTATCTATATATTTACTGTTTATTTGTACAGGGACAGTATGAAGCAAGGGAATGTTGCCGCACACTACAGCATTTATAGCCTGAGCTAATTTGCAGTGCCCATCCCTAGTTGGGCCTTTAAAAGCATAGAAAACAACAGTAAATCCCGTTACAACTGTAAATACTGTGGATTTCAATAAAGTTTTAACAACCATACTGTGCATTAGAAGATGCTAAATCAAGGTCTTTTTCTACAATTCTTGTATTTTTGGCTGTAAATGTTTGAATACAATTCCTCCTAGCTATTATACCTATTTTATAGAAAAAGCAATCTATGTATTTAAAAAAATATAAATTGTATCTAAATCACAATCAGCACCTGAGTTAGAAATTTGTTTGTTGCACTAAAAAAGAAGCTTAAATTGGTTGTATTCCAATGTTTGGCTTGTGTTGACCATTAAAACTTGCTTATAACTCTAATATCTTGTGTTCAAAAAAAGCTTTATATTCTCTCTTATTCTGTTAAATCATAAACTGTTTTAAAAGTCCTGTTTAATGTTTCCTACAGTTTTGAACAATCAGGCCTTCTGGCAAACAGAGTAGTATTTAAGTGTCTCACTCCATCACCACAGTTGCCCCTCCCTGTTATATGGTATGTGATTTCTTTTTTTTTTTTGAACAATGATTTTTATTGAGCATCAGTAGTATAATACATAGATACAGGTATAAAGTAATCACAATGCTCTAATTTTAATTTTTTAACCCCCTCCCCCAACCCGAGAACATGTTGGACACCAATCCAGATGACATAAGCAAATAAATAATAGATAAATGAATAAATAAATGAATGTATAAATAATAACAGTAATGAAATAACAATAATAAAAACAAATGTATAAATAAATAAGTAAATACATATTCAAATACATAAACACATAACATAAAAAAGTAAATAATAATAATAATAATAATAATAATAATAATAAAAATAAGGATCACCATTACTAAGGCTGTGCACTACAAAGGGCAAGGTTCACATGGATGTAAACACAAACATAACGCACGATGCCTGCTATATTACAAGTTAAGTGGGCAAAGTTTTAAGTTTGTCAAGATATAGTAATACTGGGTCCTAGACAGAGAAAAACTTGTCCCTTGACCCCCTGAGGGTCTATTTAATTTTCTCTAATATCAACAACTGTGCAAGGTCACTAAACCACAGAGATACCTTAGGTGGATGTTTGGATTTCCAATGTAGTAGTATTCTTCTACGTGCTAGTAACGTTGTAAAAGCAATTATGTTTTTGTAATTTTTCCTCAATGTCACATGACTTCTACCTGTGGTACCAAATATGGCCATAACGGTATGTGATTTCTAATACCAAATTCTGATCCATGAAAAAACTTTTCTGATTATTGTAGGTTCTGGGAAATATCTTGATTAGTTTATCCATCACGAAACGTCAGTGCTGTAAAAGATTTAGTTGTGACAGACTCAAATTTAAACCAAGTCTTTAGCCTGTCTAGTGAATGTGCTTTTCTTGGTTCATTGCAGGTGGTGGAATTAATTGACAAGGAGGACATCGACATCTCCACCACGCAGGTGGCAGACATCATGGTGATGCTGCAGAAGGAGGAGAAGCTGATTGAGAAGGAGAAGGCTAAAGAGAAAGCGGAGAAAGAGCAGGCAGCCACACTCAACAGCTAACTCACTTTCACAAAGACACAGAGCACTTGTATAAGACAAACAAATAAAGACCACTGGGAAGCACGTGGCTGGTACTAGGACTTGGAAAACTCTGGAGATCAGATCAAGTAAAGAGGAAGTCCTGAGGTCACCGCCGCCTTCTCATAATACGTCATTTCACTAAAAATTTGGCTCCTAAATTATGTGTAACAAAATGAAATAGAGGGCATATTGCCTCAAAAGCGCACAAAAAGCATAAGTCACTGAAATTACTATCATATTAAGCTCTTCTAAAATAATCATGTATCATATGTGGATATTTGGATTTGTGTAAATTTACTGAATAATTTATTAACACAGGGAACAGAAAGACATGAAACCATGGTTTGTTTCCAAACCACAGAGCAGGCAAACTGATGAAGAATTATGTTTGAGGATACAAAAGAGGAGATTTATGTTTGAAGTTTGGGGTGAACCGTCTTGCCTTTCCATTCATGTCATCATCTCAGAGAAATGAGGGATCATTTCTGGACTTTGCACAGTAAAAATCATTGTCATCAATATTATTTCTTTTTCTGTTTTGATTTTGTTTATCCATCCTACATCTTTATTGTAAAACTACCTGTTATTTTTTTATGAAATGTACTCGGACAGGGTAGCTTGTCGCTGGATGTAGTGTTTCAATGGTGGCTGCAACCAAATATATGATTAAACAAAGCAAAGTAAGACATTCACTTACATCACATTACACATGTGTGAAGGTTTAAAAAGTTGAATTAAAAGCTTTATATTCATCCTCACAAAAAAATAATAGCTTTACTTTCATTATTTACACAAATAACCAAAGTAAGAGGAGAGGTTGTGCTGTAGAAGTGTTAGACATATGATCTAATAACCTCTGACTGATGCTCACATTGACATCAATATTGAATATTATTGTCCTATAATTTCTTTGATTTTGTAATTAATACATCAACTTGCCAGCTCAGTTAATCACAGCTGTTTCCTTTTGTTTTTGCTTTCTATTTGATCGCTTCCAGTTACATGCAAAAGTCTGCGCAGGCATGTGTAAAACGGATTCTTATGAGGTAAAAAGAAATATAAATATATATATTTGACACAGGCGTCTTTTCATAATTAAACAGAGAAAACAGCTGATCTTTTAAATTCTAAGCTTGAGTGAGTGGAGACCTTTTTGTAATGTAGCTTGTACTCTTGATGCCAAGGTGCTGGGAAGGCTGCTGTATAATATTATCAAGCTGAAATATACATATTTTTCCACTGTGTTGCTTTTCCTGTATTGCAGACAGTGCTGGGGGTGATGTAAATAATTGAATTCGTTTCACTCTGATGGAAAGTCTATGTAAGGACACCCTTGAAAGAGAACTTTAAAGCTCCTGTGACGATATTTTAGTTTGAATTTAGCTTTGATTCCGACTGACATGAATATTTAATGCTTAGCAATACCATCAAATATAAAGAGAAGCACTTCCTTCATGTCTATCTTTATTGTCTGTACCTATATGCTGCCACAGGGTAGATGTCAGGTAACATGATTCGTAGAGCACCATCAAAAAGGCCTCCTTCTGAGGTGCTGATAGCCCAGCGGTTATATCCGCAAGTCCTGTTTTAACAGTCTGATGCTCTTGTTGGGGTTGGTCCTGGTTTGACTCCAGCCTGGGACTCCCTCTCCTTCCAAAGCCTATCCTCTCTGATTATGGCAGCAAAGCTCAAGAATAAACCTGCAATTGACTTAAAAAAAAAATTAGCCCTTTTCTTTTTATATTTATGAGACAAAATGATCAGTGATGTATTTGAATATACAAAAATATTTGTGAGATTTTCTTTGTCAGAAACAGCGACTCACTGTAAGATGGACAATAATTTTTAAAAATTTGGTGGCTCATTTCTCCGTTAATTTCTTCAAATTTCATGCCACTATTTTCTTCTATCATTGCTAATATTTCCCTCGGCCAGTGGTTTTAAGGCAGCTCTTTGGCCAGATGGTGGTTGTAAAAATATGAAATTATGGACTGGGGAGGTTGAACAATAAAATTGTCCTTTTGTTTAATTCAAGAATTATTTTTTACTATTTTGCAAAAATGATCAATTTAACACAGTATGTAACTGAAAACGATCATGCGTAATAGATTGTACTTTCGAGCTTTCAATGCTGCATTTGTTAGTCCCTTAATGGGAATTTCCATGATATGTTAGCATCAAGCTAACAGTATTTTTTTGTATGTTTTTTGAAAATATCTTTTCAAGCTAACAAAGTGATATGTATCAGTCCCTCAATCAGAAATATTTTTTTATTTTATATATTTTTTAATGCATATATGTTTTTAAAGGTTCATCCCTGTCCTACACATGGATAGGAAAAGACAAAGACATGAGAGGTGCAGATTTGTCCACAGTTAGCCTGTTAATGGCAGTTTATCTTAATATGTTAGCATCAAGCTAATACACTTCGACTTAAATTTCAGATCATGCAGTGGAGTTTTAAATTTTCTTTGAATAATTGCCTATCAATTGCCAGTTTTCCATAAAATGCACATGTTCAGTTTTTGAAAGGATGTCCCAATATAACAAAGACACAGAATGTCCACAGGGGAGCGCCATAATCATCACAAACATAAAATCTTCACAGGGGCTTTAAGCACTTTTTCTTCTTTACATCTGTAAAGTGTGCTCACTCCAGCACTTATGGGAAACTCATCCACTATAATCTATATGTCTGTGATTGAATAACAATATTATCTGACTTCTACGTCAGTCCAGCTCTTAAAAACCTTTAGGATTAGCTCATGTGTTAAGTTAGTGAGGATAACATCAGTGTGAGGAGTCTGTTTTGTAAGCAGTTGTGTTGGAAGTCTATTTGAGGGACGTCTAAAGCTGCTTTTAGTGAATGTAGGTGGTTTAGTTTGATAACTGTGGTCGTGTTGATCCCCACAGTTGAAATGCTAAGTGCCCTTCTCTTGATGCAGGTATTTGGATCGTATACTGTTGTATATTATCTTTGAGTGTTTTGTAAGGATAGTAGATTTTCTTCCATGAGGATTCACTTGATGTCAGTTAGTTTTTGGCAGCAGAGGTGGAGGTGATTCAGCTGTTGATCAGGTTTTGGAGGCTCATCCTTCAGTATTGATTTATTTGCACTGTGGTGATGAATGAAATGTCATATCTGAGTCAAACACAAACCACTGAAGCGTCTCCTCCTGTTGACATTTGTTAATTTGTGTTCACACTGCAGTCATCTGATCTAATGTGTACTCTGCTGCATAAACTAATTATATTCTTGCTGCATCAAATTAATGTTTGATTATATACTTTGCTGAGTTGTTCAACAAACTCAGTGTCAACAAAACACTGGAAAATCTCTGTTTGAAGACCTCACAAACTCAATTTCAAACACAGATTCTGCCTGTTAGGAGCATAAACCAGCTTCATTAGCATTTATTATGAATGATGAACATATTTAATATATGATCTGACATCTATGAAATTTAATTTATTAAAATTATGTAACCATAAAAGAAGCAGACAAAAAAACAACTAATATTGTTGTAAAAAAAAAAGCACAGTTTAAAAGAAATCCTGAATTGTAAAGTCAGCAAATGAACCAAATTTATAATTATAGTAAGAGGACCTATGCTATTTTTTTAAATTTTTGTTTTACTCAATTTAATAACAATAATTTTGAAACTATTTTTAGACCATGCTTATCCTGGAAATGCTGAATTGATAATTGATATGTTAAAACGGTGTGACTATTAAAAATACTAACCTTTATATATTTGATGATGGTTTTTTGACATTTTTAAAGCTACTTTATGTTAAAAAAAGTTTAGAGATATAATTGGGCATCTTTTATCAGCTAAACAATAATATCTATTATGCGTTTTTCATATTTCAAGGCATCTCAGTAGTCAGTATGTATTCAAGGGATTAGAAAAACATTAGAATTTTTTGTTCGTCTGACTAAAACTTGATTTTCCAGACAATATTAAAAAGGTAGTTTGACTTAAATCATACTGATAATCATACTGATCATAAGTTATCATCCAGTGTCATACACCTGATGAGCTGCATGCTGAGTTGTTTTCACTCTCAACAAGAAGAAGGTCCGTAGTGAAGCATTTAGCTGAGAGTTAGCCAAACACCACCCAGTGCACTAAACCGTGCATGTAAGCAGCGAATAAAACAAAAAACAAAGAAAGAATTGTACAATTGTTTGACCTAAGCCAGCAGCAAAGAGTCACAATTAAATTTTGGTCAGTTTTTGGTCATATTATGGTGCCTTTACACTAAGTTGTCTGGGTTGGTTCAGTTTGGTTACCAGTTCAATATATTTCACTAGTCCATGTGGGAAACAGTCCATAGAAAGTGTTTGGGGAGGGCAGAACCTTTTAAAAATATATCCGGCGAGTGATTGGATGCCCGTTCTGTTAGTCACATTTTTTACAGGCCAATCAGATAATGCGGAAGGCGGGCCCTGCTGAAGCAGCGTAAAAGACAGAAAGTGAGCTACTTCTTAGAACAAACTCATGTCTTAAGGAGAGTGAAAACATCCTTTCTGTTGAGAAATGCCTTCATCGTTGTTGTTTGTTTATCATTATATAAAGAAAAGTGGCCCAGATCTGATAAACTGCTTCTGAAGCTGTTAGCATCAATGCTAATCTCTGTACGAGCAGTCACTTACTGTTGTCGCTCCCACCTCCTCCCACTCTGAAGGATGCCACTTTGCTCACAATCATTGCAGACTGGTGCTTGGCAAGATTCCTGATTATACATCAGTATTTCTTATTTAACCCCTTAAAGCCGGTTGTATCATATTTGATACATACTTTTATGATACCTCTATCTAATCAATATGATCAACAAATTACAAAAAAATCATCTGAATACAGTCAGAAAAATGCTAAAAATGTCCTCAAGTGGATTATCGGTTGCCAAAAACACCTAATGTATCAAATGAGATAAAAAAATATATATGTCAAATTTTATGGAAATTTTGATTTTCTTGGATTTCAGTAGAAAGTGAAATAAACATTTCAGCTCCAAAAAATTCGAATTTTCTGGCTGTAATTTGTGTTTTCAGGTTGCAAAGGGTTAAAGTTTGTTTCAAATAAGAAGTTGTCCGCTGCCTTGACAAACAGGACTCGAATAATTTGACTTTCATTGTTTTTGTCATGGTGCTTGCAGTGTGAACATTTTCAGGTTAATCCAAATATTTCTGCTGTATTAAATTGAATAACAGGCAGTTTTTAATTCATATTTATCCCGTACAGAAGAGTTTAGGTGTGAACATAGAAGACAAAGTGCTTCTTGAAGTGGAAGAAGCTCCAGTTAAATCTGTTTGTTTTACCCACACTCGGACGTGTGGACGATTAAGAGCTCGTTTGTCCTCCATCAGACATCGTCCTGGTTTAAAAAATGACAGTGTGAGGGCTCTGCTTTGTCTGGGACCGGTCAGACTGATGGGTGCCGGGTAAACACTCGCCCAAACATGGTCCACAGCCCGCTCCTCTGAGGGGTGGTGTTTAGGTTAGAGACGATCCTGCGGGACATGGCACGCTCCCCGCTGCATAAATCATCCGTCTGTGTAAACACGTCTGAGAAACATTGTGACAGCTTCTCGATTACACTTGGCAGGAGAGAGTGGTGTTTTGTGAAATCACGCCCGACGGGACAAACTGAGAGGAGGGATGTGTACATTAGCAGCTCTGCCACTGTTCTAGTTGTAATAGTCTGCTCCCTGAAACTGAGAATGACCTCAATGTGGCCCTTGTGGTAACCTAAGCTGCCCATCCCTGCTCTAAAGCCAAATGATCCACAGCCCGATGGTTCAGGACTCCTGTTTTAAACCACAAAGACAGAGAAATGGAGCGATTCCTTCTTTAGTGATTCCATTGAGAGGTTTTTGGATACTTTCTGCTTGCTGTCATGAAGCTTTGCCACTATGTGAATGCACTAATCATTATTTTTAAAGATTATTTTTTGGGGCATTTTGTGCCTTTATTGATAGGAGGGGGAGCAACAGTGGATAGGCTTGTGAACGGGGTCGAGAGAGTAGGGGAGAACATTATGCAAACAGGCCACAGGCTGGATTTGAACACAGACCAGCAAAAGCATATATACATGGGTAGGGCTGGGCGATATTACCTAATCTCAGTATCACGATTAATTGAAGCTCTTACCTCGATTACGATTAATGACAGATTATTTTATGCTATGCTGGAACAAATTGGTGGTGTTACTGACAGTCGTCCAAATGGTCTTCCTGCAGTATTTACACTTAACTTCTTTCTGCTCGATGTCCTCTGCACAGAATCCAAAATGTGCCCAAACAATGGTGACGGCATTTTTCTTGGCTACAAGGTCCTCTTATAGATTGGCGCTTGTCTCCTCCATGTTGGCAGTGCGTCCTTCGCTCTTGGTGAATGTGAATGCAGACTGTATGGAGGGGGCGTGGTCACGTGACTTACACAGGGAAAATAATCAAAATAATCAACATGAGTAAAATTACTTCAATTAGAGGGTCTAAATGTCTGTTTTGATTATTTTTTTGATTAATTGCCCAGCACCATACATGGGCCATGCCTGTTTGCCTACCACTCCGCCAAACTAGCACCCCGCACTACTTATTTTTAATACTGTGGACACGTGTTTGACTCAGGGTGTGAATGTTGAGTTTTGGTCAGAGCAGCGTCAGGAGCTGAAGTTGTTGTGATTTAAAAGAGAAACCGTCCTGAAAGATTCCCATTAAGCTTTAGGTGAAGAGTTGTGTCCTAGAAGAACAAATATTTGAAGCAGTAAGTCATTTATGCAACATGTACCTTATTGAATTTTGTTTGATTTGTTGAAACATACTGTATTATATGTAAATTAGTTAAAAAATGATGTAAATGGTGCTGAAAGCGTGAAAAAGGCAGAACTGTGTGACTCTCCTTATATCAGGCTGCTTGTGACTTGATTTACTCCTGGTTGTTCGGACTTTTTCAGGACAGATGTTTCCATTATTTTTCCTTTTTAAGTATTTTGCACTAGTCCTAGGAATGCTACGTTTTTATAGAGAATATATATAGATATATATAGTTATATGAGTATTAGCTTCAGGTGGAGGTAGGGAGAGTTATGCTTCAACTACAGGATCAGAAGATTCTTAACTATCAGGGAAACATGACGCAGGGTCTCAGTCTGTTTGTTCAGACTCACAGGAGCAGCTAAGACTGTCAGGATCATTGTGGAAGTCTGCAAACATCAAAATCAATAGAAAAATCTATTTAACAGAAATTGAAGTACTACCCTGTTTTTCTAAATAGTTGGGACGCTGTGCTAATTGAACACAAAAACAGAGCATGATGATGTGCAGAACACTGAAACCTTACATTGAACTGAGCACAGCAACAACGATCCAATGTTGAAAATGACTAATTATATTGATTATAAAAAATTAAATGTGCGTTGTCCATTGCTTCAATATCACTCTGAATATTGGTCAGTGCTTTACAGTGACTTTTCAGCTTGCCCAAAAATAAAATATATCGTTCAAATTCACATTTCCGATTAAAACATAGTCACATTCAGACTGTTCAGTAAATGTTGATCGTGTTTGGGCCGCATGTTAGACTGTATTTTTAATTTTGCCCCCTTCTTTGATTAAGTTTGACCACCCTGCATTATAAGAAAAGAACTACTATAAGCGCTATAAGGGCTCTGTGACTTCAGCTGAAAGGCATACACAATACGCATCTTAATATTTTCTCTGTAAAGAAATAAGACATGATTGTCACATTACAGGTATGACAATCCCGCTGTGATACTAGAAAGAGATGGGAGGACTTCTAGACCCACGTTGAACCATAGCAACAAAAACTGAAATTTGATGAATGTCTTTGTGCTGTTTACAGTTAAATTTGTGGTTTAAGTGTTTTGCAAATCATCATAGTCATGTTTCACTCGTATTTTGCAGGGTGTCCCAACTTTTTTTGTTATATTGCAGCCACCATCTTCTAGAACAGGAAACTTGTTGCTCAGTAGTTGTGTTAAGACAGAATCAGAAAAATGCAGCAACTTCACATCTTCCCCCATTATTCAGTTTTTTCTAAAATAAGACATGAGATATTTCAATTCACATAACATATCTGAATTTAGTCGAATTCACATTGAAATTGCTCAAATGTGTAAAATAGGCAGCCATGCTTACCTTACACGGTAATAAACCTCAAACTAAGTTTTCAGAGGTGCTCTAGAAAGAAAGGAAGTTTATTGTTGATCTGTTGGGATTTTTTAGACGACAGAGAAAAGCTTCAGGGAAAAGAACAATAAAAGAGACAACATGGTGCAGTATATAATCTCTGCTTATTTTTGTTTATGTGATTATATTTGAATTGGAAACATAGTTATTAAATCAGTTAAATTATAGCCAAACTGGATTTTTTTTAGATAATCATGTTTATTTATTTATTTATTTAATCTGAGCGCTTTTTTATTCCTCATCTAAATGTAGAAAATGACCTGAACTGGATTTGACCTGAATGAGAAGCTCCTTGTTTAGAATAAATATCAGTGTAAAGAAAAATGATCCAGAGGTGTTGAATAAATTTTGGATGATCCTGCTTTCCTCTTTGTTTGATTTTCTTTTTCCCTCTTTTATTTCCCATCAGTCTCTTTGTGTCAGTCCTCGCTCCCACACAGCTGTTTTACGTTGTGTAAGTGTTTGTGTGTGTCACCACTTTAGGCCGCCATTCAGCCATTTTTATGACTCCTCGTCTCATTCCTGCGTCCTCACCAGCTTCACCACATCGCTGCTCCTCCCCTCTGAGATCTTCTGTCTTCTCATCTCTGAGACGTAACCAGACACTCTTCTCCAGTGAGGGATTACACGCTTGCATCAGAGCGGCTTATTTAACAGACAACAAACAAGATCATACTTTACGTCACATAAACAGTGATTAAGAAGTTATAGTCTCCCCACTCAAACAAACTTGATGCACCAATTTAGACTATCATGTAGGTCCAACAACAAGCTAAAGGATGCATGGAAGTGTGCAGAAAGCTGTCATGAAGGTTAAAGTCTAAAGACAGTTTTGCTTGTTATAAGTAAGGATCTGATCTTTTAGGATTGGAGCTCTTTTTCAAGTGAACATTGGTGGTAAAGTTGGTGTTTCTAGCATCCTTTAAGAGCTTGAAGATAATCTTCAAGGCTGCATGAGTATTAAATTAAAGGCTCTAGGATGCGTGAATACATAAAAGACAAAGAAAATCATTTTTTTAACCCTTTCTGTCAGTTTTTTTTTGGTATGTTCAAGTAGTTTAGGTATCTTTTCCTGCTCCAAAGTTGTTTCATTAACCATGAAAACAATTTTGATGTATGAATCTGAAACTGTTGTTTGGCTCTAAAGCACAGGAAAAGGAAATGAGTACTTACTGTTTAAAGGGATGCTCAAGAGCCAATTAATCCTTTAACTACCTGCTCAACTGTTTGGCAGAGGTCATTGATATTTCAGGAATATTTAATGTTTTAAAAACAGAAAATTTCAAATCATTGATTCCATTAACATTTCAGGGAACAGAGAAAACTACAAACAAACAAAAAAAACCACAATATTCTTGGTGTGGGATTTAAAGGTTTGAAATGCCAACAGTTGATTATGTAATGAAGTAAAGATGCACAAACATTCAGAACAAAATCGATTAGAAAAAGCAGAAATGTATGTAAATAGCAATTAACTTAAATTGATGATATGGATTTTGACTAATACAAATTAGATCTTTGGATGAATAACAGAGCTCTACTTTGTTAACACACACACACACAAATATATATATATGTGTGTGTGTATTTGTGAATCTTTGTGTCATCAAGTGATCAAATGTTAGCTTTTTAAACCTTTAAATCCCACACAAAAAAAATCTGTTCTTTTGTTAGTTTGCATTTTTTTCTGTCCCCTAAAAACATTGACGGAAACAAACAATGCTTTTTTTTTTTTTTTTTTTTTTTACACATTAAATATCCCCAAATTATCTTTGCCCAACTGTTGAGCTGGAAGTTAAAGGGTTAAATATCTGATAGCATATACACTCACTGGCTACTGTATGAGGCACATCTGCTTCATAATAATGATAAAAAAAAGCTAAACAGCCAATCACATGGCAGCAACTTAGTGCATTTAGGCATGTAGGCATGATCTAGAGGGCCCACTGAAGATCAAACTGAGCATCAGAATGGTGAAAAAGGAGATTTAAGTGAACAGAATCTTCTCTGATGCCACATATCCAGCACCTTGTTGAATCCAACCTGGTACCAGAGAGATGTACCTTATGAAGTGGCCACTGAGTGTGTTTAATGTGCAGTCTTAAAAGTGAGGGCGACCTTAAAAAATTCATTTTATTTAAATCTGTGTAATTTCTTGTAAAACTTAAACTCAGCAAAGCTGACAGTAAAACTTGCTTAAAAGTTCTGACAGAAGAAAGAGGGAAACGTTCACCAGACCCGGTCCTTCATGTCATCAGGTGTCAGGAGCTTTGGGACGTTCTGTCAGGACGTGCATCAGTAACAGGATGACATCAGTGTGTTTCAGGCCTGCAGCGTTTGCATCACTCAAGGAGAGTTTGAGAACAATTTTAGGAGTTGCTGATTGAAGTGGAGGAAAATAAAATGGCCTATGGAGAGTTTGTAACAGGGTTCTTGTTGACAAAGCTTTTACTTTTGACACTTAGGAACAAATACTGGCATATGATGCTACAGGTTCGCTCTGTCTGCGTGAGATGGCATTTATGTGATTTTTTAATTTTATATAAAGTTCTTTTTTCTTACTCTGCTGGCTCTCACAATGCATAAAAAGTTGATGAATCTATTTAACAAGGATTAAGGCCTTTTAAAGGTCTTTGGAAAGTCTTACAGGGAAGACTAGAAAAACACTCAGAAAGCGCAGACCTCCGCCAAGCAGCTCAGTTCTGGCAGTGGCTTTTTCACAACCCCTGTAAAAGATACAATTCTGGATCACCAGATCCAGAACAGAGCCAGGATCCAGACCAAGTTCAGTACATACATGGATGTTGTTATCCTCTATGAACACAACAAGTTTTAAGTCTTAATATTTTGATTTTATATGAACTATTGAATGTCGTCAATGGGATTTCCCGTTGTAAAGTTCAGTGTTTTTTTTATGACATCAATCTGGATCGGATCCAGCTGAAATTTACCCTGATGATAGAGACATGGACCCCAAATTATCCTGTGAAATTGGAAGCAAATCTGTTAAAAAATGGCTGAGATATGAATTTTTCAAAAAATTCTGCCCATTGTCAACTTTTTTTGACAATGGGCAGAATTGGATTTTTTGTAATTTTTTGCATCCAGACAAAGAAACGTATCACCAACAAAATCTCATCATTTTTGAGTTGGGCCATCACCAACATCTCCTGAAAATTTTAGTGAAATCAATCCAGTAGTTTATTCGTAATCTTGCTAACAAACAAACAAACAGCGCCAAAAACATAACCTTCTTGGCGGAGGTAATTATGTTGAATTAAACATATTGTTTTATAGTCATCAAAAAAAGGTGAAGACCTTTTTTTTTAGTTTAGATGATTCATATTTCAGCTTTAGTTGGATGCTTATTTTCTAGTTTTTCTTTCTCAAGATACATCTTTCATTGTGTTAGTTACTCAACCCATTCTCTCCTCATTGCAAACTCTGACTGTTTAGTTTTACCATATTACAATCGAGACATTTGCTCTCTCAGTAATTTAACTGGTTTGTCTTTGAAGATACAACTTAAGCTTTCTTGATCAAGGTTTAAAATCATATCTTTGTTTTCTTACCATGAAGTGTATTGAAAATGACTTGTGTGACTGAACTGTGTAGTTGTGTAAATGTTTTTGAATCTGAGGTTATAGCTTAAAAGTCTATTTTTTTTAATTATTTAAGGAAAGGACCCACAGAGCAGAATGGCACTAAAGGAAACCTGAACTGTCATTGTGTAAAACACAATGAAGATTTTTGACACGAACAAGCTTAGCAGGGTAAAAAGTCCCGATGAGGGCACGATGAGGTGATACTGTATTTGATTTTGATGTGAAATATATATTCACAGTTTTTATGAAGTGGTTTGTCAGGTGTGTTAAATGTGCAGAAATGACAATCAGAGCTGAAGCAAGAACCACAGAGAGACTAAAAGTTTGTCTGAATTTTCTCTCCATGAATGACCTTTTTTTACATTTAACTGAGAGCACACTCGCTCTCTGAACATCAGTCATTTTTGAGTTCCTAAACACAAAAGAGGGAATCTGGATGTGATTTAAATGTTTGGTTGTTGCTGATAAAATGTGTAAACAGGGTTTGTACATGGAGAGTAGTTATGATACAGGATTCTGTTTATTCTAAAAGGAAGTAGACTTTTTGGATTTTTGTTAGTGGACACTTAAAACAGTAGACAGACTTTATTAAGTGTTATTAAAAGTATGTAAAGTCCTTCTTATTAGGGACAAATTTACTGTAAATATTCTAAACGGTGAGTTGAGTTTCCCGTTTGCAGCATTAAGTCCAATCTCAGACTGCATGATGAAGAGGAAACATGATTTACTTTGGGCTGCATGAGCGTTTACAGACACAAATGTTCAGCTCTGAGTGTAACACTCGGATCTGTAAGGTTTGTAAATCTGTACCTGCTGCTATGAAATAATCTCCACAGACTGTCAGCCTGTATACATCGGAGCAGAGACTCCTCCTCCCTGAGACAGGACCTGCCTGCTCGACTCAAAGACTTTATGGAGGCAAACAGGCTCCTCGTCTGTTGTTTAAGCCGAGAAGAAGAGGAGGAAGAGACAGTTTGGACCTACAGCTGACGTCTCTCAGCTGAAATATCTCATCAAAGGTGCTTCATGCTTATGTACTGTAACATCTGTTCTTGTTTTCTGCTACATCAGTGCCTGGGGATTATTTTGATTCTGGTTTTATATCCTTCACATGTTTGCTCTGGTTATACTAAACAAGTTTAAAATCAAATGTTTATCACACTTTGTAACTGCTAACATCTAGTTTGCTTCGTAAAAGGAGGATTTTGTTTTAAGTCGACTCTTATGGTGGTGAGAAGAACAGAGAGGGTTTTAATGCAGAATTAAAAGAGAGGGTTTGGCACATTTTTCATGGAGGCAGCCCACATACTCTGCTCTGATGCTCATCCCACAAATGCATGATCCTCACAAATGTGGCACAATTTAAAAGAGAAATAAACAGCGGTATACAGTTTACTGCCAAGAAGTATCGCTGCAACAAAGAAATGATCCACCAAACACTAATTTCCTTCATTTTGTGCTTTGTTTAGTTGCTTTTAATAATTAAGTATGATTAAAATAAGATTAAATTCAGGTGATGTTATTAGAAAGGACTGAAGATCCACAATGGGGACAGCTAGGGCTCATTGATGTCATACATCTGATCTTGACAAATTTTCATATTCACCACAGTCTTTGTCAGTAACATGCCAAAATATCTGGTTCACTTGTTGCCTGTATTTTATACACTTTTGTAAGTCATTCAGAGAGTCAAGGTCACTGAATTTATTCTGTTTTTAAGGTGTGCAAACTTGTTTTAAAAATGATTTTGGTGCAAGTACAGAAGGGCTGCTGGATTATAGCAAAATCTTAAAGGTGATGATTATAATAGATATTGAGGTCATGATTATGAAACAGGGCAGCATGGTGGAGCAGCAGGTAGTGCACATGCCTCACAGCAAGAAGGTTGCTGGATTGATCCCTGGGTTGGGCAGGGCCTTTCTGTGTAAAGTTGGCATGTTCTTCCTGTGCGTGCGTGGGTTCTCTCTGTGCACTCTGGCTTCCCCCTTGTACCCTGCCTCTCACCCAATGACAGCTGGGATAGGCTCAAGCCCCACTGTGACCTCGAAAGGGATAAGCAGTATAGAAAATAAATGAATGAAAGGATTATGAAACATGATTGCTCATTAATTTTAGCATACTTTCATTGAACATATATGCTTCTGACAATATCATTTTAAATATTGAAGAACAGGCAATTAATTGAAATATACTTGGATAAATAAAAATACTTCAAAATAATGCTAAAAAAAAGTTAATCACATCATGTTACACTAATCTTTTAATCTCAATCACTCAGTTTTCATATTTGTGAAAGCCAGTAATTGTAATTTTGCTCAAGATTTAATTAATGCCTGTGATTCCAGCAGTCTGATTAATGTTAAAGATCCCATGTCCTGCAGATGTCCTTTTCTTTACTTTTAATGTTTTGAGAAGGGGCAGAAGAACATGACACCTTACACTGAACACTCAGTTCATGGAGAAATGCTCTATGCCTCTTTGAAAAAAAATCCCCCCTTAAAATGATATGTTTTTTTAATTTCCTGGGATTTATTATGTCATCGATATACAGCCTCCACCTACATGTGTGTTTTCTGCACATCACAGGCAGATGCCACAACCAATTTATTTATTTATTTATTTCGAACATAGTAACAACAAACATATTTACAAAACAAACAAAAAAGACAAAGAGAAAATAATAAGAAAGCAAATAACTAATTTGTAATATTCATCATAAGTGACAGTGTACATGCTCGAAAAGGAGAAGAAAGAAGTAAAACTTATCTGGTCCTACCCCTTAATCTCTGTTACATGTTTGACTTAAGTTTCACCTATGTACTCCAATAGACTTATCATAAAAGATTTTTTTTTTCATTTTAATATTAAGGCACTTTGTTTAATACATTCATAAGACTTGTTGTTTCCCCTCGAGATTCCTGTATTCCTCTAATATGACTGATTAAAATTTTTTTTAAACTGGATTAAGTTTCTGCTCTGTTTCAGATCTTCATCCAGACTGCTCCATATTTTGACCCCTTGTATTATACAAAAGCTCCTCATTGTTGTTCTTGTACTTGGGATTTTAAAATTTAACTGACCCTTTAACTTGTATCCACCATCTCTGTCAGAGAAAAATGTTTGTATGTGATTAGGCAGTACATTATTTCTTGCTTTATACATCATTTGTGCTGTTTTCAATTCTACTAAATCAAAAAATTTTAAAAGTCTTGACTGTAAGAAAAGACGATTCGTGTGGTCATAATAGCCTACCTTGTGCATTATTCTAATAGCTCTTTTTTGGAGAATACATAACGGATTTAGTGAACTCTTGTATGTGTTTCCCCAGATCTCCAAGCAATAATCTAAATATGGAGCCACCAGTGAGTAATACAGAATATAAAGTGATTTATGGTTTAGGACATGTTTTGCTTTGGCCAGGACAGAGACGCTTTTAGACAGTTTGGTATGAACATGCTTAATGTGATTTGAGAGTCTGCGGCCTTTGACCCCTCCTGGCCACTCTCATCAGACATCATTTGGGCAGCCAATCAGTGCAGAGCGCATTATCACAGCCTCCTGCAGCCTCCCCACCCCCTCAGATCTGAGCATTTCCAAAGGGGAGGGAAAAAAGAAGTAGCCAGCCTGTAGCCATATTTTTATTTTCTATTTTTATTTTTATCTATTTATTTTTATATGTATTTTTTTTATTTATTTATTTTATTCATATTTATTTATATTTTGTTCATATCTATTTTTTATATATGTTTTTATCTGTTTTACTAAACTGCTACTGGAATCCTAATAATTAACAAAGTTTCATCTGATCTAATCTAAAAGAGAGACACCTGATCCTCTACATAGACTATTTTTTTTCAACTTGATGAAATTTTTGATTAAAAACACCTGAGACATGATATGAAAGGTCAAACACACCAGGACTTGGGGCGATTAAAGATGCCCATAAAGAAAACGATTTCTGATTTGCCTCCCAAACTTATTGGTGGTGGTCCTGATTTGAGGCTTGTTGCAATCCATTAGTCCATCTGATACTCAAGTATGTGGAGTCAATACCATTATTATCACTGGGTTTGAACCAGCAACCTTCTTGTGAGGCACACACATTACCTGTTGCCACCACGCCACCCCTCAGGGTAGCTAGCCCAGTGCAAAACAGAGAAAGACTGCAGGGCTGTTGAAAACACGGTTCTGAACTGGGCTCAACTGACCAATTACCAGAGGGTGGGCCAGCAACCAATCAGAGCAGACTTAGCCCACATGGGTGATGGGGTCTTAAAGTGACAGGAGCTCAAACAGAGCATCTCAGGTGGAGTGGGAATAGAGGTGGATCTAGGGTACTTAATATGGGCAGTTTTTTTAAACATTAGGGACTAAGGACAGTCATGGAAATCACATATGTGGACCTCAGTTTAGATAAAGTATGATGACTTAAGAAGGGACAAGTTTGCTCTCTAAAGAAGCAAAACAAAACTCTGAAACTTTGGCTGCAATGTTGGTTGATGATCCTATTTCTGCCGTCAACATGGATCAATAAGATAAATTTAAAAGAGGCTGAAAGCTACAGGAACCTGTCTGTGTTTTCTTAACTTTCACAACTCACACAAACACACTTTTGCTGAACCACGCTGGTGCTGTAATGTATGATCTGCCAGATGATATTACTGTTTCATTGGAGGGCTTGAAGTTGCTTTAGTCATCGCGTTGCTCCAGGCGTCTTTAGTTTAGTTTTTCTGAAGATGGTTATAATTCATGCTCACTGTTCTTCCATGAGTCAGACTACTGAATGTCACATTACAGGCCTCATACTGCTTTAAAGAGCTGGGACAGGGACATGAAGTTTGGAAATAACACAAAAATAGAGACAATGTGGTGGTAGTGACTGAGTTTTTACACTTGTGCTGCAAATATTGGTGTAACTATCACATTCATGCAGTGGTTTATGATCCCTGTTCAGGGTGAAAACCGTCCTCATTGATATTAAGACCACGCTGTATTAACCACATGGGTCTGTCTGTGTAATCTGACGTTCAATGAAGGAGAACTGAGCACTTTGAGACTCCTGTACTGCTGTTCATAACGCTTGAAACAAACTGCAATAAATCTCTGAACACAGCTTACTTGTCCGCTGAAGCTTCCTTGTTGCAAAATCATTTGTTCAATTTTAAAGATGTTTTTCTGAGTTTAATGCCCTTAAGTGTATTTTACGTCTTCTCTGTGCTAGACTCTGATGAACAAGACAAAAAGTCTGTCTCCCATCTGTACAGCGCCAGTAGCTGCCTAACATGACTCATTCGCCCAGCTCCTCCAAATAGATCTACCAGTGTGATGTCATACCATTGTTTGTCAGCTTTTTAATTCCATCAAAGCTGTCAATGACTTTTTCCTTTCTGATTTAGTCAGTATATTCCAACATGTTGAAATGTATCTTTATTTTTTAATGTAAAGCAATATTAACTTCAGTTTTTGTCTGACACTTGTTTATTAAAAGTTTCACATATGCATAAGTTTAGCATTTATTTACTCCTCTTACATCCACATATCTTAAAAAACTAACATATTTTACTGTTATATTCTCCTAAACTTATCCTGAAAATATGAAAACAACAACATGGCAACTCAAATGCATAGTTCTGTGAAGACTAAAAGAGAAAATACAAAGGCAGAGTCACAATTTCAGGTTCAAACAAACAAACAAATGGACAAAAATCCACATTAAAATACTAAGAAAGCCAACAGAAGACATTTTTTGCACAGACACCTAATAGATAATCAGACAATAGAGCTGAATTTTGGATTGGCACCTGCGATGGCAAGTCAAAATTCTGAGGATGCCCTTATTTGGTGATGCCCCAGTTTCTAAGTGTCCAAGTCCTTACAGGTTGAGCCACTGCCACCTCATGACTGAACTGAATTAAATATAATGAATCCACCAGTAAAATACAGTTTAAAACACATTTTACTTCCTTTTTATCTGTTGAGAAGAATCAAGGATCTTTTTAAAAGTATCTTTCAGGTCAAAACTGATTTATTCTGTATATCCTGTTTGGTGGTGTTTGCTTTGTAACCACTAGATGGCAGTGTGTGACTGTTTGAGCTCTTTAGAATAAATGCTCTTAAATGTGAATGAATGGACCATGTCAGCCACACAAGAGGGAGAAAAATAAGTAAGAAATTAAGGATACTGGGGGTCCTCACACATTTAAAGCATCACTTTGAGTAGGAGGGGCTTCAGAAGAAGTACCTACTGACCTCCAAATCCTCTTTTTAGACAGTGATTCCTTCTGCATGTCCTTGTAGGGAAGCTCTGGAGACCAGCTCCACCTGGCATCTCAGCAGAGAAAACAAACCATAAAATGTTTTGAAAAGTTCAGTGAAACTGAGCTGAACTCAGAGACGATCAGCTCAGAGTGTAGAGTGAGCTTTTCATTTGAGGGCAAACTGGCAGCAGTTTTGATGTTTTGTTGAATGATGTCAGAATAAAACAGGATATGATGAAGAAGTTGAAGCACCAGGCAGACGTAACCCACACTCCAAAGCAGTTCTGAGATGAATGTATTTGCAGTTAAATAGACATTCAATAAATGATAATGAGGGCTGTAGGTAAATTTAATCTCCAGTCCACATCTGTACAGAATTATCCTTTCTTCTGTCTCATGATTGCAGGCTAGCAGCTGGGGTGTTTATGCCACAAAGTTTTCCTTTTTTATTTTAACAACATACAGACCCACCTTCCAGTGGTGTAGTTTGGTTTATTCTAGTGGGTATACTCTGACATACTCTGATGGATGTTTGTCTGCTTCCATACACTGAGGACATTTTTGCCACATTTTCACCTGATTTATTCACCGCCCACTGAAAACAGCTCTTCCTTCTTATGGGCCTCCACCCACAGGTTGAGAACCACTGCAGTAGTAGATTGTATTTGAAGCTTGATCCTTCAAAGATTGTTCTTATATTATGGACAATACGTGGTGGAGGATACCTCAGGATGAATTTATCATTTAGAAAACAGTGAGTGAGTGAAACAGAGGGTCAGAGCTGGACTGATGGAGCATGTTGAGTTTAGATTAATCAGAAGGCTGACTCACTTTTGTAAGTCTTTGTCCCTGTCCCTGCGATGCGCGTCTGTCTGCGTCTTTGCGCTCACCGGCACACGGGGGAGCGCGCTCAAAGACGCTGAGGGTTTAGGAGGCGTTTAGATCAAATGTTCACATGGACATCGGCTTCACTGCAAAATGACATAACTGACAGACAACAACGACAACAGCCAAACTTTGAATGGGGAGTATCAGGCCTGTAGTCCACAGAGAGGATCGTGACTGCATCAGACGGTGGAGAATGCGTCCTCTTGCGCAAGATTGGGCCTTACGCACAGCGCGTGTTTTGCGTAAAGGGAGGGCGGCGCTGGGTTGTGGCAAAATATTGATCGTGACGTGTCCCGAGCGTCCCTTCCCAATTCTACGCCCTTCTAACTGCTAACACCTGCGGACGCTAACGCCAAAAACTGGAGGACAAAGGTGGACAGGTGGACAGGTGGACAGCCGGACGGAGCTGCATAAACACTGTAAGTGGACTTCTTAGCTGTAACTTTTCGGTTTTGCTCCGTATGTCGGGCTAACGCGGCCTCAACTGTCAAAGTGTTGCTCTTAAACGCGAACTGCTGTTTCCATAATAACAGGCTGGATCAGTTGTTTATCATTCTTGTCCAATAAATTCAGTTTAATCACCAAAGCTGACGAGGAGGCTGTCGTTTGGATTTGTAGTTGCCGTTGTGTTGTTTTGCGCCATGATGCATTCATTGTGCTGTGGGCTACATTTTGTATTGAGCATTTGTTTGTTTTAATTTATCACCAAAGTGCAATTCTAATGAAGTTTGGACGTTGGGTAAAAAGTATACAAACTAAATGGTATGACTTGCAAATCCTTTTTTGACCTATATTCAATTGAATACACGACAAAGACGAGACATTTAATATTCACTCAACATTACTCAGATATTCACTCATTTTGAATTTAATGCCTGTAATGCGTTCCCAAAAAAGCTGGGACGAGGGCATGTTTACCACGGTGTTACATCACCTTTCCTTTCAGCAACACTCGATAAGCTTTTGGAACTGAGGGTACTAATTGTTGAAGCTTTGTAGGTAGAATTCTTTCTCATTCTTGCTTGGTGTTCAACTTTAGTTACTCTACAGTCTGGGGTCTCTGTTGTATTTTGTGCTGCATAATGCACCACATGTTTTAATGGGGGACAGGTCTGGACTTCAGGTCAGTCCAGTACCTGTACTCTCTAACTACGAAGGCACACTGATGTAACGTGCCAGATGTATCTGGGCATTGTGTTGATGTTGCTATGTTGGCAGCAAATGTATCTCCAAAACCTGATTGTTCCTTTAAGCATTAATGGTGTCTTCACACTCACAGATGTGCAAGTCACCCATGCCATGGGCACTAACACACCCCCATACCATCACAGATGCTGGCTTTTAAACTTTGCACTGATAATAATTTATATGGTCCTTTTCCTCTTTACACGATGTCCATGATTTCCAAAAACAATCTGAAATGTGGCCTAATCAGAGCAAGTAAGTGTCATGAACTTTTGTTTCCCACAGAGCTTATCATTAGCAATTATGCAAGAAAATCCAACAGGCTTTTGTCGAGGGAACCAGTATGCTAACTTTCTGGTTAGCCTGCAAAAATACATCATCCCTAAAATCATAGTTGGACATTGCTTATGCTCATTTATTTGTAATTTGTAAAGAAAGGCGAAGGACTGGCAGATCTGAAGCTCTTATGTTTGCACAATTAGATTAATGTACTAATAGCTTTTAAGACCAGCTGTCCAAATACTTGTGGCCAAAAATTATGTAACTGTTGAGGTAGAGAGTCTTCAAGAGATGGAGATACCTGTCAAATAAAGTATCTTATTTGCAATATAATACCAAATAGTGCATGTCAGCCTGTAACAGCTCTGCTCTTTGTACACAGCTCAGTGAGTTTAGTGGCTGAGCCGCACTGAGGCCTCTCTGTAGCCGGTAGAGCGTCTCCAGGCCTGTCCCCCATCCAGACCAAACACACATCCATCTCCGTCTCCCGGCTGCCGCTGACCTCTGGTATCTGGCGTCGAGCTAGCCTTCACTCTGGCGTCCGTAAACAGCCTGGCTCATCACTGGGGGCCACCCAGCCTCTGTGGTCGCTCACAGGACTCTGTATTAGTGGGAGATGATGAACGACTTGGAGTGTTTCAGCGTAGCAGAGAGGTTATAAAACTTCCCCAACTTCTCACAGTGGTTGTTTCTTTAATCTGCTTGAGCTACATGGATGGGGGGGCAGGTTTTCTGCATAAGGATCTGTTTTTACCACACTTTTCTCAACACACTGCATATAATTTTACCAAAAAGTAACGCAGATGTATTAAACCAGAACCATGACCATAAGATTTAGCTTTCGTTTAGATATATGCAGCACTGAAGACCAATAAATGAAACAGTGAGATACAGCGTGAGGTAGAAACCATGCAGACTGCAGAGCATGAAGATTTGTCGAATTTTAGTTGGATTCAAGTGTTAGAAAACATCTATGCTTGTTCTTTCAAGTAAATTTTGGTTACTGGAAAAAACTTTCCCAAATGTAGTGTCACTCTGATATACAGAGATCATAAATGTTCCTTTACATAAGAGAATGAGATAATTATGGCTTTGGTAGAATAGTTTGTTACCTTCTCTCACCTGCAAATCCAGATTAGAATGATAGATCTGAAGTTTCAGTTTCTGTCTTTTTTGATGATCCAATAATGTAATTTTATGTAATGTTCTGCTTGTTATGATCTGATCATGACACCCACGTACAGATGAGAGGACGCTGATGCCTGATCTCCACTTCAGGCCAGGGCCGGTTCTAGGCAGGCACATATGAGGGGGCCGTCAGAAATGTGTAGGGGGCATCATGCACAGTGCGTACACATCATGCTTGAGCACTTTTTTTTTCTGTGCTTATAGTAACAGTGTTTTCTTCATGGAATTGGGCTGTTAGCTATGTGTCCAACCCCAACCTGGAAGTGGATTGCACTGTCAGGCTCTACCTTCAGACCTGTCCAACTTGGTTGTCCCGTCTGAAGACTAAGCTTCTGTTGGTATAGCTTTAGCTCTTAAGCTCGTCGCAGCACGCAGACCCCCTGACCACAATAAGGTGGCTGGGGGAGTGAAAAATAAAAATGTAAAACAATGTAAAATATCAAGATTTTTACAACCAACAACATGACATTCACCTGAACTGGATGTTCTTATTCTCCAATAAATGTGAACATAGAATAAGACCTAACACACTATAGCCAGTATTTACAAAACTGAAGGTAAATAATATAAAAAAAAGAAAAATTTTTCAAACTAATTTATAAAAAAAACAACATACAGTGCAGAACATTTTAGGACTTATTTTCTTTACTTTTTTCTGTTTTTTTGGCTTGTTTTTTCTTTTTTTGTACTTTACAGTTCAGCTTTATGTACAGTCGGAGTCGATGTTGATGTTATATTTAAAGTTACTTTGTTTTATTTGTTATTGTTGTTGTAAATTATTATTTATTAATTATCTGACAGTCACTAAGAGGAAATTGTCTTCCACTCCCTGCTGAAACCTGACACCAGTCAGGCTCTGTTTGGGCTCATTTGCATACTGACAGCTGATTGGATGATTACTGAGCGCTGTGTGTGTGCGTACGTGCGTGCATGTGTGTGCATGTGTTGGGTTGGGCCTGCAGCCTGTGAAGATACCACGGAGGGACAGAGAAATGAGAGGAAACAGATACTGTATCTTATTCGTGTGTCGGCGGATTTTTCCGCTACTGCAGTTACTTTTGTAAACTTATAATATATTACTCTTATAGGTATACTGAAATGTGCTTTCTCAACTTCTAAAATTTTGATTTGAGGGGGCAAAACATTTATTTGAGGGGGCAGTGCCTCCTCTTGCCCCTGCGTAGCGCCGGCCTCGCTTCAGACACAAAATAAGAAGAAGCCTCACAAAGCAGCCAAAATTTGTAGGACTGCTTGGTGGTTACAGATGATTTGCGATGATCAGCACAATGTGCTTTGTAGATATTAAGCAGATAGAACTGAATAAACAGTCATCTTGAGACAGACTCCCACTTGTTTTTAGTTCTAAGAGCAGCAATAATGAAGCAAATTCTAAGACACTGGTTGAACAATGACAGTTTAGTAAGAGCAAATTGGAAGGACCTTGTAAATGAAATCTGTGAAATGGAAAGAATGACAATGAAAATCAGAAATCAGCTTCATGTTTTTGAAAGAAGGTGGGAATTTTTTTTCTTTTGCTTTTGTTTTATCGGATGCTCTATGTCTCCTGCTCTTGATAGTTCTCGCTCTCTCTCTTTGGTGCTTCCTGTGTACATGATTGGTGCAGATGTGTGTCCCTTGTTTGTGGCCTTTCGAGCATGAACCCAACCTTGCATGTCACTCATACTAATATTGGTGATGTTAACTGGTTCCCATATATAGAAGTTTAGAAACCTAATCATGGAGTATGTGTTTTGAGTTTGACTTGACCTGCTGTTGTATCGAAAGCCAGTGAATATTATCTATATCATCATTATTATTTTTATCTTAGCTTTATTAAGTAGGATGTTACATATACATTTTATTTATTTATTTTTTCCCTCTTAAAATCTTTTCTTTTTCTATTTTATTTATTTATTTATTGATATATAGATTTTTTTTTCCTCTTTTTTATTTTTTCATATGTGTATGTAAGTATATGTGAATGCATGTGTGTGCGTGTGTACAGGTATGTGTGTATATGTATGCATAAATGTAAAGGTATGTGTATGCATGGGTATGGGCACGTATGTGCATGTTTACACGTATATGAATATATTTAGGTATGTGTATATGTGGATATGTAGTCCTCTCCCCCTCATTGGTTGTGGTACATTACTTTCTTCATTTGCCGTAATTATTTTATTTATGCTGAACTAATTGTAATGTGTCACAATCTCCAAAAAACTGCAAATTACAAAAAAAAAAAAACTATCGTCTTATTTCATCAGTCAAGTGAAACCATCATTTGGATCACATCTAAGGGCACCTGTAGAAGTTTGTTGCAGGTGGATTAAAGATTGGCCACAGACCACAGTTGGCCCCTGGGCCATAGTTTGAACACTCCTGACTTAGTGAACAATCATTTTTGCTCAATAACTGTCTAACTAATGATATCAACATGATTCTGAGTGCTAGGTGTGGGTTTTCAGGGTCAAGGAATCTTATTATGATGGTAACTTTATCATGGAACTATTGCTTATAGATACAACAGCAATATGTGAGCTACCTTGGCGGAGGTTTGTGCTCTCTGAGTGCTTTCTAGTTTCTAATTTTGATGCAGTCAGATTAAGCTCAAGCTAACCACTGCTTAGTGTTCTCAGCCTCAACAGCCAGGACAGTAAGTTAAGTTGAAAGAGAGTTGGAAGAACTTTGCTGGGATAAGAGTCACGGGTTGATTTCATACGCTTAGAGGACTTTAGCCTTTGTACTTGAGGGGCCCGAGCTACCAGGCAATGGCAGCCCCTCACTTGTCATCTGGTACCCTCAGATTAGTTGATGTGACTTTGCAGTGCCAAATGCAACAACTTGAATCTGTTTTAGATTCAGGACAAACTTGTTGTAAGCAGTGTCATACGATGAATGAACCGTATCAGACAGACATGAAAAGTGAGTTGGACACATTATTTCATTGCAGTTTATACTGTTACTGTGTTAATGACCCATGCTATTGCATCTTCACTGTTATTATTCATGCCTATAGTATCAGGGCTGTTTCTTGTTAGTTCAGTCTGTACACATAAATGACATGTTAGTGTTTTTTCATGATATATATGCATATAAATCACTTTAAATGATGATATGTGGTTCTTTCTTCCCCTGGGTGCAATCTTATATCTCACTGCAGCCTTTTTCGTCCTCTTATTCCCTCCATAAGCACTGAGAGAAAAGGCAAGGACGTTCCCATGAACATTAAACAGACGTCCTCTGTTTAGAATGAGTCACAGCCTCTGCGACATGTTTACGGAGAGTCTTTACTTTACCGGCTGTCCTGCATGTAAATCCTCTTAATGAAACACCCTGCACCTCTGGAGTAATAATGAGTCACCGCAGACGCTCCTCAATTTAAATGCAGATGATGTTTTCAGGTGACTGGAGGCCAAACATTTGGCCGGCTGTTCAGGTTCACAGTTTGGCTCTGAGTGATGGAGGAAGAGTGAGGGAGGGGCTGCAGCTTTGTGTGGCAGGTGGGCAGCCCCCCCGGTGCAGGTTGCAGAGTTGGCATGTCAGGCAGGGAAGTGGGCGAGCAGCGGGGAAGAAATTATAGTTTTTTTTTCGAGGGGGTTTCCTGGCTTCTGCACAGCTGGCTGTTCCTCAGAGACTCATTAAGAGTTTCAGGGAGTCTCTGTGTGTCTGTGGCATCAACGACTTCAACTGACAAACAGAAAACAAAGAAAAAACGCCCCGACTGACAGACTGAGGACTGTGTGTGTTAGAGATGTGGTACTACACTCAGAGATGCTCAGACGGGTGTGTTTTTAGTTTGCATGTAAAATGTCATCCACATGGATTTATGTACAGATATTTTTTAGAGTAAGGCTGTCATGATATCAGAGTTTTACTTTTATATGATACTAAAGAAAAACAAATTCTTTACTCTTTTAATATGACAAACAAAAATATGAGCCCTACAAACCCAATATTGGGTTTTTGACTATTTTTGATCATCTGAAATGCAGGATAATTCTTGCATTCCTACAAACTCCAGTTCCAATGAAGCTGAGACATTTTGTAAAACATAAATAAAAACAAACTGATTTGTAAATAATTTTGACCTATATTCAGTTGAATGCACGACAACGACAATATTTTTAATGTTTAAACTGATAAACTTAATTGTTTTTTGCATATTCTCTCTCATTAAAATTTGATGCCTGTAACATGGTCTAAAAAACGCTGGGACAGGGGCAACAAAAGATTGTTCAAACACACCTGTTTTGAACATTCCACAGGTGAAAAGGTTAATTGAAAATGGGCGAGTGTGATAATTTGTTATAAAAGTAGCGTCTCCAAAAGATTCAGTTGTTAACAAGCAAGGACGGGGCGAGGTTTTCCACTTTGTGAAAAACTGTATAAGCAAATACTAGTTTTAGAACATTTTGGGTCGTGCAGTTGCAAGGAGTTTTTGGATTCCATCATCTACAGTCCAAATCATTAAAAGATTCAGAGAATCTGGATATACAATATCTTTGCAGGTAAGATGCAAGGCTGAAAACCAACATTGAATGCCCGTGTCCTTTGATCCCTCAGGTGGACCTGCATTAAGGTTACATCATTCTGTACAGGAATTACCACATGGGCTCAGGAACGCTTCTGTCAATTCACACAGTTCTTCGCTACATCTACAGGTACAGGCTAAAACTCTTCCATGTCAAAGCCAAATATCAACAACACTCAGATATGCAGTTGGCTTCTCTGGAGCCGAGCTCATCGAGATGGACTGAGGCAAAGTGGAAAAATCTGCTGTGGTCTGAGTCCACATCTATAATTGTTTTTGGAAATCATGGACATTGTGTCCTCTGGGCTAAAGAGGAAAAGGACCATCCAGACTGTTATCAGAGCAAAGTTCAAAAGCCAGCATCTGTGATGGTGTGGGGGTGTGTAAGTGCCCATGGCATGGGTAACTTGGGCACCATTAATGCTGAAAGGTACAGGTTTTGGGGCAACATATGATGCCATCCAAGTGATGCCTTTTTCAGGGACATCCCTGATGATTTCAGCAAGACAATGCCAAGACACATTCTGCATGTGTTACAACAGTGTGACTTCATATTAAGAGTGCCGGTACTAGACTGACCTGCCTGAAGTAAAGACCTGTCTTCACTGAAAAAGTGTGGCACATTATGAAGGAATTGGAGATCCTGGACTGTTGAGTGACTGAAGTCGTACATCAAACACGAATGACAAAGATTTCCACCAACAAAGCTTCAACAATTAGTGTCCCCAGTTCCCAAATGCTTCTTGAGTTTGGTTAAAAAGGTGATGAAACACAGTTGTATACATGCCCCTGTCCCAGCTTTTTCAGAATATGTTGCAGGCATCAAATTCAAAATGAGGGAATGACGGTACAATATCTTGTCTTTTTACCAAATAGAGGTTGAAAGGATTTGCAAATCATTGTATTCTGTTTTTATTTGTTTTATACAATGTCCAAACTTCATTGGGATTCGGGTGTGTAAATCACCATGAATGTCCCAAGTTGCTTCATTGCATGTGCTGTGAAAAGGGCTCAAGAAGAATCGAGCATTATAGTTTCCACATGAAAGAAATGACACAAAACTATGATCAGTTGAATTGCTTAATTGAATAAATCCACATAGCACAATTTACACACCTTGGAGGAGATGGGTGCTCCGGTTCCCCTCTCTCAGCAGGCTTGAGTGTGTGTGTTGGTTTTGTGTGTGTTTTAAAAAAAGGGGCAGAGCAGATAAAGCTTTATTGTTCACGTTTTATCACCGCCCTCCCTCTAATTGGCATCTCTCTCACCGAGGACTCTTTAAGGTCCATCATCAGCGTTTTATCACCATTATGGATAATTCTCTTCACCCCACACCGAGACGTTTTTCCCCCACAGAGCAGTTATATATCCTGAATAAACAGGAGGTATAAATTCATGGTCTATAAATAACCTCTGAGTCAGCCGGTAGCAGCAGATGCAGGTAAAGTGAGAGAATTCCCATCCCGCTCAGATTTCCTCGTCATGTTTGTTTAATGGAAATCCCATTTTTTAGCAGGGTTTGGTCAGGCTCTGAGCTCGAGTGAGATCTGAGTCACACAGGCGTTTGTACACAATCTTTAAACACTCTAATACAGACCAACATATTGTAAAATCAAAATGACTGCATCACTTCCCCTTCTTTTACTGTGGGACCCAGCAAGCCAACATCAGAGCATCTAGAAGTGTTTTTAAGAAAGTTACAATCTGAGAACCAATCAGTCACAGTCTAGTGAAAACATAGTCACCAGTGGTTAAAAAACAGTTTTGGTTTACCACTTTTGGCAGTTGTTATTCTAATAAGTGATAACAAGCATTGTCTTAGCCAAGACCTCTTTTTCTGTGTGCTTGTCATTGTTTTCACTTCTATGAATTTTAATGTAAATTGTGCGGCAATTTTTAATTTAATCCAAATTTGATACAACAATCTTCCCTGTAGGGGTGCTGATTTGGTAGAGTTACAAAGCAACCAGGCACGTCCCATGTATGCTTAGGCCAGCCCGGGTCCACTTCCTGCCTGAGCCGGTTTGACAAGTGTCCTCCAATGCTCTCTCTCGCCCCCTTTTACAAGCCTATCCACTATCTTTCTCTTTCTGTCAAATTAGAGCAAAAAAAATGACCCAAAAATAAATAAAACCATTAAAAAATAAATGTGCCCTGCACCATACAAATATGGTGCTATATATATAAATATTGATTGATTGAGTCTATATTCAGCAGAGACAAATGTGATTTTAGTCCTTTTGTATCTGCCTGCATGGATTCATCTCTGGATCTATGCATGTGCATATGCAATTATATGTATTATATCTATTTTAATTTATGCATTAATGATGCACGATTTTGGATTTTTGCCAATATCCGATATGCCGATATTTTTTAATTCATTATCACCGATACCAATACCGATATTTCTGGTCAAGAGCACAGGCTCTGATTTTTAGATGTACCCATGCAGTGATGAGAAAGTGCATCGGTGTTGTGCATTTGTGTAATTTGCTGATATTCCAGTCGATAAATGGCCGATATGTGTGGCCGATATATCAGCCGTAAATATCTGCAAAAACTTCAATATCGGCCAATAGGATACTTAACTTTTTAAGATGATATCAGCCAATACCGATATCAAACTGATAATATCGTGCATCCCTAATATACATATATGTGTATTTATAAAATGAAGACTACGGCTTCAGCCTTGTACTTGAGAAAACACTTGTTATGAACTGGTGTGATACAAATAATGATCGATTGTTTGACTGCAGACCTGCTGCTTACTTAATCCCAACACGCACCCTCTGACTTAACTACCTTGCAGAAAAATAGACAAACAAACAAACGAAAAATGATAGAGATTCTCTTTTGTTTCAATGTCAGATCCAATCACTGTATCTGGAAATAAAATCGAATAAAATAAAGTCAAGCAGAGATAAAACCAGTCAATAAAAGACACATGAAAACTGTAAAAAACAGAGTTAAAATTAAAGAAGATATAGAAGAACAATAAAAACATGAGGACAGAGACCACATGAAAACACAGACGACACAACTCTCATGCTGAGTTAAAAACCCATCAAATAAAAACTGGTTTTAACACAGGATATAAAAGTTGGTACAGTTGAGAACATTCTGACTTCAGGGGTGTCAGTCGTTACATAATTCAGGGACCACAACAGAGAAGACTTGATCACCTCGAGTCTTTAGCCTGGCCGACAAGAAGACAAACAGAAGATAAACACGGCCGCTGTCTGTATTTAGGTTTGTTTTGATCCTCCTGGTTGCTAACGGGCCCTTTACCTGCCTCTGCCTCCAGGCTGGTCACTGAAGTCTCTTTTCTTCATCCAGCCGCTCTTTGGCTCTTCGCTGAGGGCTGTGAGTCATCGTCATCCTGCTGAATTATGTATTCAAGAGAGGAACAAGTTACTGTGACCCAGACAGAAACACACTGAAAACACACAAGCACCGCGTCCCTGAGAGTCTGTCCATCAGATCTGCTTCTTTCTGCATATTAATGTGACTTTCTGAACACGTCGGTGGTAAAAGTCGGCCCTCTGTTAATACAGTGAACCACACTCCCCCGTGGAAAAGTGACACCAGGATGAACCACAGCAGTCCCAGACCTGTCAGGGTGTCATCAAACCATTAAGCTCCCCTTATGTCTACTGGACAGAAAACTAAAAATCATTCTTCATGTGATTTTTATATCAATTTAGTCACAAGTTGTTTAGTTGATTTTTCTAGCTTACTGAAATAAAATGATGGTGAATGGATCAGCAACAGAAGATGGTCTTGTGCCGCTCTTTCTCAAAGATGGATCCTCTTTCTTTTGGACTAAAACTCGAGTTAATCTAGTTGTGAGTCAGGGCAGCCAAATGTGAATTAAATCAAATCTCACAGCAGACATGTCAAAATAAAAAGGAAAAATCGATTACCTCTGAGGCCTTAAATTTAATCTGTAAATCTTAATCTGAGCTAGTGTCTGCCAAGCTTGACGTCCACACAAATAATGCTTAACCTTTTCAGTTCTTTGCTGATTTCAAGTATGAAGTTGCCAGCATGTGTGGAGCAAAATGTCTTTACGATCAGTCCGAGTAATAAAAGGTGTGGCATACAAAAGTTGACTATGCCATTTATTGTGTTTACCAACGGATGATGTTGTGTTTTGGGATAGGGACAGCCATCTTGATTGTTCCAAAAATTCCTCTAATCTGCTCCTTATACATTGAATTGACTGGAAAGATGGATGTCACATCCTCCTGTTGTACAAATGTACAGCCAAAGTAGCCTAACAGAGTGCTCTGCAAGAAACTCAAATCTTAGCAAGTGTGTTTGTGTAGATTTTAGTCAATACTTTGCTGATTAAACTGAAAGTAAGCCTCATGAACAGTTATATTTTCTTATTGAGTTTCTTGAAATAAGATACACATTTTTTTTTGCATTTGGTGAAGTTATAAAGCAAATTTCCATCCTGTCTTGTCTCAGGGCGATGCTGAAAAACTCGTCCTGGCCTTTGTTGCCTCTAGATTGGATATTGTGATTCTCTCTTATCAGGCTTTCCCAGCAATTTACAACTCAACAAAGTTGCAGGATCAAGCATGAATACCAAGACAAGAATATTAAAGGGGACTTTGGTACTTTTTAGGGGACGCTACCCAGACATTTAGCTGTGTTGCTCATTTTGCTAATGCACGATCTTTAAAAGTTGTACCTCATTGTAAAGGTGACTGATTAGGCTTCCAACGATATAAAATAGAATATCAATCCATGTTACTGATGTGGTGAAATAACGACTTAAATTCACAACCTTTTTTTGAGGAGTAAATGGAAATAACTTTTTAGGCAAATTGTATTTAGGATGTATTTTGATTTATTTCCAGTTGTTTAGGCTTTAGTTTTAAAGGATAAGTTCGGTTTTCTGACACCTCGACCTTATTTTTAGGATTAAATACGCTCGTAGACTCACCCAGACAATTTTGGCGGAGCTCGGAGCCGTTTTCGAGCAATTTAGATCTATCCAACGGCATTTCTTCTCATGCCAAAGTAGCAGACGGGGCCAAAAATCGTACTTTGGGAGGCATCAATACGTGTTTCCTCTGGTCCCAAGTCCCACTCTGAGCAGCAAAGGCACTCCTCCTCATGTTGTGTTTGCCGTGCAATGTCCACAACAACACCACCAGTTAGCCCCCATTTGTGGACGTACAGTGGTTGCTTGTTCTCTGGCAAGCCGTTCGGCTCTTTCTCTCTGCATCCTCCTTTCAAATAGCTCCTCGTCGGTATATTCTGGCTCAAAACGATACGGGCATCCATTATACTCAAAGTCGTCGTCAGACACTTCTACATCGGATAAATATTCCGCCATGTTGCACAAACATAGCCGTGTAGCCGTGTAGCCTAGCAACAACAGCGGCTCTACTCATGTTCTTGTCTATGACGTCACCAAAAGTTACCCATCCTTGTAAAGCCCCAGATGACCATAACAACAAAGTTGAGCTGACATGGTGATAACATTGGCCATTCATTTATAAAATGTAGCTGAAATGAGCGAGTTTCGCAGCAGATAATGTCTAATTTAGGGGCTTCGATTTCTGGCCCCGTCTGCTACTATGGCATGAGAAAAAACGCCGTCGGATGAATCTAAATTGCTGGAAAACAGCTCCGAGCTCCGCCAAAATTGTCTGGGTGAGTCTACGAGCGTATTTAATCCTAAAAATAAGGTCCAGGTGTCAAAAAAACGAACTTATCCTTTAAGAGACACAAATTTCAGTTTGTCCCGCAATGAAAATACACTGAAAGTGAATGGGATGAAGAGAAACTTGCGTCATTCGTGCAACATTTGACGTTGTTACATTAGCAAAGAAAATTCTGCGTCTTTCACATCTTGGCCTAAGCTGCAAGTTCAGCGACAAATTCACCTGAAGTCATGGAGTGACAGCCAATCAGCATTGGTAGTGAACAGTGATGAGGATGACATCACAGACAGAGAATGAGGGAAACATCACTGCAAGTCGGCAACAGGAAGAAATGGGGAGAAAGTCTCTGGAGGGTTTTGAGTATCAGCTTATATTTATTTAACATTTTTCATGGGCTGTATTGTTAGCAAAGTCAGAGAGCACAACTGCTGGCTTTTGGTGAGTTTTTCTGGCTTAATAGCGATGATTTAATGTGTTTATTACCAGAGAAAATATGCCAAACCTAACAGAAGAACTACAGGAGCACCCACAAGAGAAAGAACAGACCGGTTGAAAATAGTGGGCGTCCAGCTGTACCGAAGGATGTTATGAATCATCATATGGATGCATTTCTCTTTCAGACTTTTCTGATACATTTAGCTCTTCATTTTGTAGAACAATAAGAAGGCAAAGATTGTAGAAACATCCACAATGGTTGATCATGGATCTTGAAGGCAGAAACCTATGTTGTTATGGCTATGAGACAGGCCTGCCCTCTTCACTTGCCGTCTCCATTTGAACACGCGAATACATGTGCAAGAACAGACAGGCCCACAAAAAAATCAAATATCACATCAGGAGACACTACAGGTAGAAAACCTATTGAAAGCTCATAGGTGATCACATGAGATTCAAATTAAAGAGCAACATACTGGTTTAAAGTTGGATTCTTCAGGTCAGGAAATGTTCCCTACTCCAATCTGGTGGTCCCTTTTCTTACTGCTTCTGTCCCTCATTAGAACATCTCACCACATCATTCTGCTGACCAAACTTGGGCAACATCTAACTCTGGTAATTATTGTAGATTTTCCTCTTTGCAAAAGAACTTTCATCATCTTTTAGAGAGGCTTTTTTGGACCATAAAGGGCACATCAGCCAGCATAACGGGACAGTTTTTAAGGTTATCAGACAAAAGTGATGGACCTAATCAACAGTACAGAAAGTCTCAATCTCCGCCACACCACACAAGCTCCCTCCCTCCCTCCTCAGACCGCTCCACAGATGTGGTAGACGCTCCACTGCTGGAGGAGGGAAGAAGTAAAACCAGCAAAATCAGATGGCTTGAAAGAGGAAGAAGTCATTGACATGCTGCCAAGAGGATATTTCCATCTTTCTTAAAAGCGTCTCCATTAAATGGGAAACAAATGTGTGATTGATGTGTTCGACTTTGGCAATGACGACAGAGTGGAGGGAAAGAGAGGCCGTCCTCTTCTCCAAACACTCGCTTTGAAATCAGAGGCCGGCGAGAGTGAAAAGTAGATGCAGTAAGAGTGGGAAGCAGAGGAATGTGAGGCTGTTTTGATGGTGAAAGATGGATTCTCTCTTAAGTGTGTGATCAAGAGCCCATTAAATATGAGTTAAAGTGTCTGACTTAAAGGCCAGGAAAATTAATTAATAAAGTTAACTGAAAAAAAGCACTTTAAGGGGAACTGGTTTGGCGGAGTGGGGCATGTCCTACCCAACTCTCTCTTCTGTCTCAGAGCCTATCCAGTGTCTCTCCACTGTCAATAAAAGGCCAAAAATGCCCCAGAAATTATCTGAAAAAGCATACTATGCAAAAACAAAAGTTGACCTTGATGGAATAGTTGATTATCTTATACAGTACAGTGCAAACATTTAAGGCAGGTGTGAAAAAAGACTGTAAGTAAACATGCTGTAAAGATTTGTACATCTTTTTTTAATTCCCATCAATTAACAAAATCTGAAGAGAGTAGAAACAGAACAAAACTCTGAATCAAATCAAAATTTGGTGTGACCACCCGTTGAATACAAAACAGCATCATTTCTTAAAAGTAAAGCTAGGGATTTTGTAGGAATATAATCAGGTATGATCAACTAATTATACCAAACAGGTTTTAATGATCATATTCTCAAATGTAGTTGACACACAGTCATTATCTGAAACAGAAACAGGAATAGCCAAACTCTGCTACCAAGAAGAGAATGTGTCATGTATATAGGTAGGTAGGTAGGTAGGTACTTTATTAATCCCTCGAGTGGTAAATTTGAGTGCCATGGTAGCTTCAGTAGAACGACACACAATTAAAAATACACGCAGTCACAAAGCCACACCTGGACACAGTAAAACAAGAAAGACAGAAAATCATATGTCATGTTAGGACTGAGGACAGCAACAAAACACAAGTTGGTGAGAATCACCGATAGCCCCATGATACAATATTATCACAATACTTGAATTCCCATTTGATTTTATTGTAGTTCTTAATATTTCACGATAGGCGGGGTTAGCTTAGCATTGACTTTGCTGTTGTCAGCTTTCATATTCCCCAGGTGTGTGCCACGTTAGATGAGCCGTGGTTGCACAGTATTTTATTCTCATGCATCCGTCCTTACAAAACCCGTGTATCATGTCAATCTTTCGTGTCCCTTAAAAATCTAAAATAAGTCAAACAACAAATTTAAATTTGTTATGAATTGGCGCTATACAAATAAAGATTGATTGATTGATTGATAAATGCAGATAGTGCTTTCCTTTTGTCTCTCTCCTGTGCTAACATGTTTGCTATACTAACTCTCTCCTGCACGGTGATCTTAAGCTCTGCTGACCTCACCTGCAAAATGGCTCGACAGCACCATCATGTGGGCCTAAAAAGTAATTTGTTTTATTTCTACGTAACCAAAGCTTTATTAAATGTTTGAAATCTAAACATCAAAACCTATTGATAGTTGGTGCTTGTGAATCGATATATTGTCACCACACCAAATATCACAAACTATAATGTATTGGTTTTTGAGTTATACTACATCAACAAGGTCATCCTCAGGCAAAGATTTCAAAGCCAACTTAAATCTGAGATTAGATGCCAAAACACCTTTGAAGAAGCACAAAGAAAGTGACAATGCCCAGGGCTTTTAGCACAGTGTAGGCCAAGGAAACTGAAAGACACTTCATGCTTACTTGCTTTTGAGATGGAAGATGCCCTGCAGTGCCATCAGCTCAGAACTGGCAGACATGGCAGGTTTACATGGAAGTATTGCAGGCAAAAAACTGTACCTTTGAAGTGGAAGCAAGGCCAAGAGATGCAATGGTGCATGACACATAGGAACTAGGGTGCAAATATGGCCAAGGGGTGCTCTGGACTAATGAAAATCAAAATATCTGGCAGAAGCAGATCGCAGTTTGTTCCCTGAAGGGCTGGAAAGTGGTACAATAATGAGTGTCTGCAGGCAACAGTGAAGCAGGTGGTGGTTCCTTTCAAGTTTGAGTTTGAGGCTTCATTTCTACAAAAAGATGGAAGTTAATGGTACGCTCAATGAGAAAGAAATAAAGCAGATTCTGTATGCATCGATCATGCAACACCACCAGGTAGGCAACTGATTGGCCCTAAAGTCTTCCTGACGACCCAAGTCATACAGCCACTGAAGATCAACCAAGAAGATCAAGGAGTCCGGAAGTGATGGTGTGGCCCCCACAGAGCCCCGATCTCAACATCATGGAGTGAGTCTGATCATGGAGTGAGTCTGGGATCACATGAAGAGACAGATGGGTTTCAGCCAGCCTACATCCACACAAGATTTGTGGTTAGTTCTCCAAGAAGTCTGGAGCAACCTACCTGCCAAGTTCCTTCAAAAAGTGTACCTAGAAGAATTTATGCTGATTTGAGGCCAAAGGGTGGTCACACTGGATACTGATTTGATTTATATTTTGCTTCTGTTCATTCACGTTGACTTTTTTCATTGATGAAAACTAAACTCTTAACACTTCTATTTGTGACATTCTGACCTTACAGCATTTTTCAACCTGCCTATTTTTGAAGTTTTGTAAATTTGAGAGAAATCAAAGTGTTAAATCCAAGAAAAAGAGACAAAGAAGATTCAAACCATGCTTGTCTCCAGAAATAACCTCAAAACGTTATACACTAATGCTGCACAAATCATTGACTTCCTGTCAAAGCTGGTAGCCCCTCAGCTGTCACTCAAACTGGACCTTTCAGACATAAGAACCTCTCCCTGGATTTGGAATCAAGCCTCTATTTTATTATTGCAGTCAGGACTGAAATACAGTGTTCATTTCTTGGATTAAATTCCCATTCAGTGTCTGAAACACTCCATCAAACGTCACTGTGTTGTGTTGATGAGGGATCAAATCTTTCCGCTGGCAGGCAGACAAACACACTAACGAGAGTGAAAAATGAAACCCGTTTTGGCAGGAGGAACCATAAATCACAGCGCTCTCACCAAAAGACAAAAACGATTACTTAGTACAACTGTCTCTTTCTGAGATTCAAAGACAAATCAACAAGGACAGCTGATGGTGTTCCAGGAGTCGCTTTTGCAGAATTACTTTCTTATTTTCTTCTAAATAAGTTACACTCATTACAAACAAATGTAAAATGTACATTTCAGGATCTTTGTGCCAAAATGCAGATTATAATAGGGGCAAATGCTTAATTAAGCTCTTATTTGACAGAGTTTTTATTTACTACACGTGCAGTAAATTACCTTTGATGATGTCTGGGTTACTGATGCCAAAAACTTTATTTCAATAACTATGATGCACAATGTTGGCATCATGTTTAATGTAATTATTAGGAAAAATGACACGTTTTCTGAGATAAGAGCTCCAATTTCAGGAAGTGCATAAAACCACTGGTTCCCAAATGGTGTGGGCCTTGAGGCATACTCGGTGTGCATTGGGACTTTGAGCAAGTTTTCTGTGTTTTAGATAGATTAATTATTCACTTCACCAGTAAGGATTGCAAAGAAGTAATACATTTCTAGTAAAGTAAAATGTAAATTCAAGTAAAATGTGATCAATCTCGAGTTAACCACCAAAATTTGGAGATTAGTTGCAATTAAAAAGTTTATTCAGTAGAGAGTAAATAAATATTATGGCTGTCAGGATTGCAAAGTTTTGCTAAAGTTGGCTGAACAATCCTGTGAGGAGTTTTCTCTGGGTGTGAAACAACTTGTAAATACAATATTGATGCTTTTGTACAGCTTATAAAAACAAAACATGAACATTAGCTCTTATTTTGATTCCGTAATTTCAGAAACCTTATAACATTGAGACACCGTGAAAACTAGAACAGATAAGACAGGTTTTTAGCCCTTTGCTAAATCATTTCATATTCACTTGTCAACAAACATATTTCATAACTTGTATTTGTTTCCAAAGGTAAAACAAACAATGTAAACAATATTTATTGTGTTCGCCTGCCGACCAACGGTTAGGAATAAAGAACGGGATGATAAAGTTTTCTGCAGTAGCCGCCATTTCTCTCTCTCTCTCAGAGTCTGTGCCGCTGCATGCAGCTTCCCGGTCGATAACGTCATGTGACATTCAAAGAAACTTTATCGACAGGACAACATAACAAATTAACATCTTTTTCTTAACATATAATTTACTGAATTAAAAGTATAACCTCCTTTTTAAGATTGCATGTTAATGAAAACAAATAAGCAGTATATTAAAATAAAATACAAAATTTTAACTTCTTGCGTTGCTATGGCAACCTATCTAACTCAAGCAGTGCCTGTTACAAACCTGTTTCCCCTGTGAGATAAAAGGTATTAGACAACAGCAAAAAGTCTAATAGATTTGTATCATTGTGAGTGAACACGGTAGGACTGAATAATTAAATGCAAGTAGTTGCAATATGGCCCACTGCAATTTTTAATTTACAGGGGGTGCAACATTTTTATTGGTCAATTATGAGTCAGAATACAAATTTAATCTAAATGTAGGGCAGCAGATGTGTTCTGGCCTACATATCATACAGAGATAAAAAAAATCTATTTTTATAGCAACAAATCATAAAAATTGTTATCCCAAGATACTTTACAAAAGACTAGGTTGTTGCTATACTCTTCCTTTTATGAATATACTTCTGTTTTTTTGTTTGTTTTTTAGTTGATTTATTTATTTTTGCACTGGGTAGGTGGGCAGAGGCAAAGGAACAAAGTGAGAATTCATGATAGGGACAAATTCACTGATATCTGGACAATAAATCGGTCCCCATCATGTTTGTCTCTACTGAATATCAATTTATAAGAAGTTAGCCCCTTGAGATGTGGGGCTACCTTTACAACTATATGGTTGTAAAGGTATTTATTATGGCGGTATTAGCAGTAACAACCATGGGGATATATAAATATGTATTTGATATATTTTATATTTAACCATTTTGATGTGTTTTTGATTAAAAGGGGGCTAATTAGGAAAAAATGCCATTATTTTTATAACTAAAAATTGTGTGGAACTCACAAAGTATGTAAAACAAATAAAATAAAATAATGGTTGTATTTTATTTTATTTTGAAATTCTCATGGGAGGTATAATTTAAGTTCATTCCATTTTAGAAGGGTTTGTACATGACTTTAAAATGAAAGTCAAACAATAACACTTTAACCTAAAATCATTTAAACCTCTTTCCCATTCAGAATCAAAAGACACTCCTGCATCGGGAATATAAGCCAGAATAGGGACATGTCTGATGGGTGAGATCTCCAATGGAAGACAATAATAGAAATAATCACAGGTGCTTAAAAAAAACAAACAAAAAAACAAATCAAAGGTGTGTCCTCAAATTAAACTGCCCTGCTCAGTGCCGCCCTCTGCAGGCAGGAAACCAAAAGACGTGTACTTGTATTTCGGGAAGTTGAAAGCCTGGCAGAGCTTAAGCTGGACAACCTGCCACCATCTTGGCATCCAAACAAACAGCACCCTCTGAGTGGGAATGGAGGAAACCCCTCCTCTGGCATCCCCACCCCCCTCCTCACCCTCCTCAACACTCCTCACCCCTCCTCACCCTCCAAACAGACGTCAGATCAGCCTCCAATTTAAGACTGACTGGACCTGGATGAGTTCGCAGAAAAGAGGCATACCAGATAGGATACAGGTGGGAGCAGAGGGGTGGGGATTACCTGGTTATTAAGGAGACCCCCTTCTATACCATCCCTCACCCTCCACCCACTTCACCACCCACAGCAATCTGGCAGAGGTCAGTGAGACAGGTGGAGCTCGCTTCATCCTCCTCCTCTCCCTCTGTCTCTAACTGCATTTTCATTTGTGCAGCCTGGTTCAGATCGTTTGAAGGGCGACGAAACACACAGCTTTAATACACACATGTATGCACACACGTACACACACACACACACACACACACACACACACATGCACAGGGCTGTGAAAAGCTGCCAGCCTGCTGCTGTTATCAGAGGGAGTGGAGGGTTTGCAGTGATGGATGCAGTCCTGCAGCCCCGTTCTCATCCCCACCCACCAACATCAGCAGCAGCACCTCTTTTTGTTCTGCCTCTTACTGAGAGGTGCACAAAATAACCTTTGTTTTAGTTTGATAAAAGGAGGGAAATTAATTTTAAAGCATACAGATGTGAAAGAAAACAAAAAGGCTTTAATATATATATTTTACCCTCTTTGTGTTTGTTTTTTCCATCTTTTTTCATAGAGGAAAACGTTATTTTTGTTAAATCACAACACCAGCATGATTCTGGTCCATGAGATGGGTAAGACACACCAACCCAAACAAATGTTTTATGACTTCAACTAGTGTTTTTTTTTGTTTTGTTTTTTAGAAAAGTGCAATACACATCAGATGCACATCATTTTTGGTTTGTTTTGAGCATGATTTTCTTGGACATATTTCAAATTTAGATCTATATTTGTTTGTTTATCATGATGCTGATGAGCTGAACTCTACAGAACATAGATAGTTTCCCTGGGCTCCACATTATAATCCTACTTTTATGTAGGGCCGAATGATACTGCAATACTTTTTTGCCCTGCGATATTAATTGTGACTAATTACTATTTAGTACTAAAATACACATTTTTTTGATTATTAGTGCACATTGACACAGAGGCATTTGTTAGGACTCTGTTGGACATTTCTGTTTATCTGAAAATTTCCTTTAATGGAAGGAAAGAATGAAGGAAACAGACATTTCAGTTTGGGTTGAAAAACACACAGATGATGAAAAGGCATGCTCTCAGCCATGTGGCTGATGTTGCATGTCCAGCGATGCACATTGCAGTTTTTGTTCCTTGAAATGATGTATTATTTATCCCTTCCTTCAAGCAACTAAAATGTATATTTGAAATGGTGATTAGACAAAAAGTAGTCCAAACAAACCATCACATTTAGTGGAGGACATAAAAATATAGTTGACAAAATTAATTAATAAATTACATTTGACTTGACAATCATAGCTGTCAAACATAATTGTACACAAAATATGCCAAGACATACATTATGATAATCAAAAGTAAAAACCAAGGATGGCTTGATGAGGCTTTTTGTGGCCAATACTGATCACTGATCACCTGTAAGTGAGGTTGATCGATACAGATATTGTTTTCTCAACAAAGCAGTACAAAAAGATCTGAAGGAGAAATGCATTAAGCATCCCACACTAAGAAAGAAACTGAATTACACAATGTAATGAGTCATTTATTTCTTGTGTTCATGTATATGAACTAACACAATCATCAGCAGACTGAAGTGGAAGATTAATTTTTATATAACAGGCTAAAAAGTGTTAAAGGTCTGATAAACACTCAGATACATAATGAACTGATGTGAATAAAGTGATGGTCTGATTTCAAGATTGCTCGAAAGCAAAGGTCAGTGAATCATAAAGTTTTCATATTTCATAGCTGTGATAATACCAATATTTTGCCCAACTTTGTGGAGAGAAATGCAACAGATTTTTCCGCAGCAGGAACCTAGAACCAAAAGTCAAAGTCACCAAAACCTGTTGGACTCATAGTTCTGTTGACATGGATAGTTACACAAAATCTGGTGTAACTCGAGACAAATATTGCCCCTCATTTAGCTCTGTTGTTTATTTGAGAAATGAAGACAATTCTAACTGAATAAAAAGCTCATGTTAATGTAAAAAAAGAGCCAAATTCTAAATATAGCAGAATAATAATGTACTATGATTGTTTTATAGTCTTTCATAAAATCATCATAACAGCGTTTTGTGATTCATGTGCACACCTTTCAAAAGCTTTTTTGTATCCAGAAGAATTGAAAGCTTCCCCTCTCTGCAGTCCGTCTTTCACCCATTTTTCTTGATGTTTTGTTTGGTCTTGCTTGGGAGACCCCCATCAGTCAGTTGATTGGTAAATTTAAGGCCCCAGCAGGTAAAAGCTCTGAGCACGAGCAGCAGATGAACCTGTTTTACCTCTCCTCAGACTGAGATGGAGCTTGATGAGAAGTGTGTTTGGGAAACCTTATTCTTCTATAATATCGCATTCAGACCAAGAGGGAGTGATTGAACCTCATTAGTATAATCTCTAAAAGTTCTGGAAGTTAAGAAAACTGCTTTGGTAACATTAGATCCGTTGGTAACATAAACATGCGGTGTGTGTGATTTCTGGTTATTCAGGGGAGCAGTTTCAGTTTTGGATCCTGCAGACGGTGCAGTAAAACAGATAATTTTGCCCTGTATAATCTGCAGTTATTCCTCTTATGGGTTGATCCCATCTTCAGCACTTAGGCAGCACTTTCAGAAATCTTTACGAGAGAGACGACTTGAAGGTCCTTAGTTTTTGTCTGAATGTGCCAAAACCGAAGGTGTTTGATATTGCTTTAGACTTCTTTTAAAGCTTTAGTTTTAGTTTAGTTTAATTTAGTCCACATTATAACATATATAAGAATAACACATTTAAATGCTTTTAGAATGACAGTAATGTAGGTGCTGATTGTGGGGATAGGAAGCTTATTTCACAGAGATGGTCCTGTGTATTTTAATGTGGTTTGACTAAGGGTGGTCCGACAAAATGGAAGAAAATATCCTTCGAGTGCGTTGTATGATATGAATGGATATCTGAAGAAGACTTCAGATTCTGAAAAGTGCTGGGTAGGTCTTGGATTAAGTGGACATATTTATACATGATAGGTGTTCACATTTGACACCGATGAAAGTCTGTACTTTTTGAAAAGAGGAGCAGTTGAGTCACTTCTTTTAGTGAAACTAATCATTCAAAGAAACTTCCTCTGAGGAGCCAAAATCTTATTTAAATGAGTGGGCAGGTGGCTGCCCACGCAGTGTTACAGAACATAATATAAGGGAAAATTAGACTGTAAAGAGTTAAAATACAACTATGATACTCAAAAACCCAGTTGATTTCATTGTTTTCTTGCACACAAAATCAATATGGTACTTCCATGTTGTTTTTTCATCTACCATGACTTCAAGAAACTTAATATAATTGACCTGACTTATTTCAATATTACCTTAATTTCTTGAATTTAACACACACTCAATTATAAGACGCACCCCATATTTTCACAATTTTTGCCTGGAAAAACACTGTACTTGAATATAACACACAACCAAATTTTGCCCAAACCTCTCTGACAACTCAAAAATTACCTTTATTCAAAGTTTTAGTCAATAAAATTTCAGTATTTTCACAACATATACACTATTTTCTCTCTCAAACGGATGCAGAAACACTTTTCGCTTCATGCAAGCACAATTACTTGAGCATGCTCAGTCGTAGTGTACCGACCAATCAGAGAGCAGCTATCTACATGCTGATGTCTTCGACCAATCACAGCACAGCTATTTTGGTCCCCTTGCTCACAAGATGGCAGCGCTCTGTGTTTGCCAGTGAGAGGTAACACTTGAGAATCAAACGATGAAATCACAAAGTTAAAATAATTAAGACCCCAAATATTTGATTAGGACAGTTTAACAGTTTAATAAGCATTACGCAAGTTTGGCGGGAATGTTTTGCAGAGAAAGAGAATATTTCGTCTTTTTGCATCAGATTCGTCGTGATGTTGGCGTGATGTTGTACTCGCACCTGAAAAATTAGAGCTTATTTAAAAGGAAAAATGTGTGTGTTAAAATTGAGAATTGGTATTTATGAAAATATCAGCTCAGGTCGGTTTCCCCTACATACACTTCTCTGGGTTTACCTCTGAGAGATAAAAACATCTATACGCTTTTTTCATTAACTTTAACTGTCCTGAATTTGTACATCCAACTTCTTTATTTTGTTTACATTGAATAAGTTGAATTATGGACATCCTCAACAAAATAGCCCACAAAATGTGTTTCTTTTACTTTTTATGGTCACCTTTGTCATCAATGCTTGAAGCCTTTTCAAAATATGTAGAGTATTATGATTTTGTCAACTTTTAATTATTGACATAGTAAAACTTTAGTGTCCTTAACTTCAGATTAACACCACAAAAGAGTGCAAAAAATGATCTGGACATCACAAATTTAGGTTGATTTTTTTCTTCTCTGAACCATTGACCACTGAAAGTAATGATTCTGAAAATAGTGTCAGTGCAGCAACAACAGTTGTTCCAAGATTTTTCTGCACTGGAACAAAGAGAAAGAAGTAAAAGTAAGGGAAACCAGCCGTAGTTGGAAGCTGTGGTATTAAAAATTCATAACAACGAGGCTGCTTCAGGTACTTCAGCAGCAGCTTCTTCTATCATCTTTAACTTGGCCCATGCAGTTAATGCAAACAAGTCACAAGTTTCCTGCTGCTCAGGGAGAGGGGTGGAGGGCCAGCTTCTTAAAATTGAACACATTAATGAACCTGGGCGTACCTGTAGTGATCCGGGCACAGGAGCCCTGTGTCCTCTGGCTGTGGTGAAGAATAGATCTCACTCAGATGGGGATGGATGAGGCTGTATGTAGAGTCCCTGCAGCTCAGCTACAACCCCATTTGTTTTCATTACAAAACCAAAAAACTACCTTGACGAATGGAGGGACTGCACTGTAGAACACCACAGTATTTCTCAAGTATGTGGAGAGCAGCAGAAACCCCTGAAAACCAGAATTTTGGTTCTTCATATGCCTCCACCTCTGTGAAAGCCTGGAGTGGAACGTTAATGTTCTTGGATTGTTCTTGTCTGTTCATGCCATTTCTGTGGAAGCACATCTCAGACTCTTGTTCTATTAACTGTGCACAAATATCTGGCTCAAGAATGAAGAGATAGGAGTCTGGAGGTTAAAGGTCAAGGCAACTGGGGCTTATGTTTATTACCTCTGCCACGGAGGTTATGTATTTGCTGGCGTATGTTTGTTTGTTTGTTACGCAAAAAACTACTGGACGGATTTTGCTGAAATTTTAACTACTATTAGTGAATGATATTTTTGCTCAATAACTGTCTAACTAACAATGATATCAACATGATTCTAAGTGCTAGGTGTGGGTTTTCAGGGTCAAGGAATCATATTATGATGGTAACTTTATCATAGAACTATTGCTTATAGATGTAACAGCAATATTTGAGCTACCTTAGCATGAGGTTTGTGCTCTACGAGTGCTTTCTAGTCTATGGCTGTTTTCGAAACTGCATACTTTACAAGCAGGACGTACTGATTTTCCAAAAATGTAGCATATGAACATTTGTGAAATCCAAGTATGCTAAAAAAAAAAAAAAAAAGTCATACTACTTATTTGAAAAATTAGTAGTATGCAACTAACTGGTCTAAGGAAGTGAAAAGGGAGTCATAGAGTCATTTCTGTGGAGACGTCACAAAGTCAGATTTGCAGCGATGTGAACTGTGAACTCACACATCTTGTTGTGATCTTTGGTCTGGACCGGACTTTAGATACACTCAGTCAAGGTCACTTTGACCTTGGATGTTGTTACCAAACACAAACCTACACCATTAGAGACATTAAATATCTGTAAATGACATTATCATCTTACCACATGGCCCTTCATCTTTACTCAACACTGTGCTTTTACTGTCCTGCAGTTGTTACCTTTCAGAGTCATACAGCCGTCCTGAGGTAGTTCCAGTTCAAACTCTATTTTATTTTTTATTTCATTTCACATTTATGTAATATTGTTCTGCAGCTTCCAAAGAGTCTAACACAGAAAATGGATTACATGCCTCCCTGCCCATCTCACATGTAGGCGACTAAGAGTCCATTTTTACTACCTCTCTTTGTTTCCAGCCGTCAGACAGTTTAAGGAAGCTTCCCGAGGGTCGACGTCAGTGACAGCCCATTCTGCTCATGGTAATGTGCTTTGTTGTCTGAGGACAGGCTTTGTGATAGAGTTATACTCCCCAGGGAGAGACCACCTTCTCTTATCGAGACACAGACAGACACTTAAATACAACTGGATCACACGCAACAATTGTTTTATTTTCAGGACGACAGCACAAAACATTTCAAGCCTCAGGAAACATGTTGAGACAATGTTCCCCAGGTGATTCAGTGTCAGAGTACTGACAAGCTAAAAAAAGAAAAGGCAACATAAAAATAGATATTTTCTGTTTCAAGTGTGACATGGTGAAAATTGGAAAGATGGGCAGATAAACCTTGGTTGACTCCAGTATTTTATTAGGATAAAGTGAAATCTCAAGGGCCAGGAAATGAAGGCGTATGTGGAAATGCAAAACCATGCACTTCCTCAAGTAACCACTGGAGGCAGGCTATATAGCCTCTAATAACTCAAACAATGCTGTTCCTGAATTGGGACACATGTCGTGGCTTTGTTAATTTTGCTATAACAAGCTAGTACACCTCATTTATTCCACCTTTTTACTAAAATATAGTTTTTTTCTGACTCCTTTGGACCAAGATGGCAGCTGTAAACACTAACTGTTGGCTAAAAAAATGCAGACTTCAACCCTGCAGATGACATGACTGTAGCTGTTGCCTTTATTTAGCTAGCCTTTTTAGTGAAGGCTAATTGAGAAATTAAAGCACCTAACAATATGATATCTAGGGGATGCCTGATATTGTTTTTTGCAGAAATCTGTTATGTGGATATTTTTGGACTCATTAGCGCCGATACCAATATCAATACCAATAGTTTTGTCCAGAGCACAAAGCCTGAACCTTACTAAAAACTAACAGATGTGAAGCAAGAAAAACAACATATTATTCTTATATTGTCTGTAAGTATCAACAAAATTTTTCATACCTGCACATACTGATATGACAGTATTGTTGGCTTTATGGTGCTCATTATGTCTACAGTTTCTTAGAAGTAGTTTTCTTTTTTCTTTTATCTCAGACATGTATACTTTTCACGTACCTTGACATGTTTCGACGGAAACTTCCACCTTCCTCAGAAGTGGCACTCGGTGGTACATCACACCTACCACCTACTAATATCTAATATATATATATATATGTAAGAACCTTATATAAAAAATATCAGTATATTTTCAGTTTTAAAGGTTATTGATCACTAGGGCTGAACGATTTATCGTTTTTGGATTTAAATCGCAATTTCAGACAACGCAATTTTGTGATCGCCAAAGCTGCAGTTTTTTGCAGCGCTCCTGACTGACCCAGGATCTGTTGCGTCAACTATCTTACACATACTATTTTACAAATTTGCAGCCAGTTTGCATTTACGGAAGTGCTGGTAAGCAGGTCAACAATTATAAAGACTGTTTAGGGGTACAAGTGTGAGTATCTATCAATATTAGATGATAAATAATGTTTTATGTGCTTTGATCTTTGATTTCCTTACTGTTATCTATACTGTAAACATAGTAAATATTGCACTGAAGCTCGACTTGAAGAAAATTGTGAATCGAATTGAAATCGCAATATCTGCCAGAAAAATCGCAATTAGATCTTTTCCCGAAATCGTTCAGCCCTATTGATCACAACACCCAGCCACAGTGAAAGATAAGCTCTGCTTTCACCTCCAGAAGGTTTCGGCATTGTAAGTACAATGAATTTAAGGTAAATCAAACTGTGAATATGTAAACCTTCTAGATATTTTTGTTTGACATCCTCTCTGTCAACATACTTTGAGTAAAACATTATCCAAACGCCTTACCCCCCCCCCCCCCCCCCCCCCCCCCCCCCAGTCATCTTCAATTTGTTGCTTACTAAGCAGTGGTAGTAAAATGGGGGCTACCTGCAGTCTGTGTGCCTTGAATGTAAAGCAGTGGATTGCTCTTTCAGCTTTTTCCTCCTGATGAGTGAAGGTTAAAAACATCTGTGCTCTGCAAGGCAGACGGCGCCAACTAAACTGATTGGAAATGAGTAAAAGCTGCTGAGTGAAGCGTTTCCAAAAATGAGGTGTGAATGCAGACACAGCCAACCAGCAGAGAGCTGCCAGTCTGGTTGGGCTGATTTGAAACAATGAGTCTATTTGGACTTCGTTTGAAGAAACAACGCTGTGTTTTTATTTAACAAAATCAGGATTTATTCAAATAGGAATCTAACTACCTGCTTTTGCCAAAACATGGGACAAGATTAAGATGATTTTACCAAAGGGTCTTGGGTTTTTGCTGGTGTTTTTTTCGTTTGTCTTTCTGTCTGTTTTTGAGCAAGATCATTCAAAATGTTTCTGATGAAGTTTTCAGGGAATGTTGGTCACAAGGAGGAAATGTTTACATTTTGGTTGATTGGTCCATCTATCTGTTCGTTAATCAAACACTCCATTAAACCATCCATCCCTTCATCCATCCATCCTTTTATCTTTTTCTATTTATTGTCTCAAGGCAAGTTTATTTGTAGAGAGCAATTCGTTCACAAGGTAATTCAAAGTGCATTACAGAGCAAGAAAAACGCATTAAAATCACAATACAAAATAAAAACAAGAAAAATTATTATAATCATTATCCATCCATTACTCCACTCTCTAATCATCGGTCAATCTGCCCATCCAATAATCACCTCATGCATCCAACCACCCATCCAATCATCCATCCATGCATTATATCCCTCCATCCATCCATCTTTTTATTTTTCAGTCCATGTATCTTTTTTCTATTTATCATCCATCCATCACTTCACTCTCTCCAATCCATCAATCAATCTACCCTTGCTATAATCATCTCAGCCATCCATCCATGCATCCAGCATCCATCCATTCATTCTGTCATCCATCCATCTTTTTATCTTTCAGTTCATTAATCTTTTTTCTATTTATCATCCATCCATCACTTCACTTTCTCCAATCCATCAATCAGTCCACCCATCCAACACTCCTCTCATCCATCCATGCATCCAACCACCCATCCAACCATCATCCATTCATTCTATCCCTCCATCCATCCATCTTTTTATCTTTCAGTCCATGTATGTGTGTTCTATTTACCATCCATTACTTAATCCTCTCATCCATCAATCCATGCATCCAACCATCCATCCAACCATTCACCTATCCATCCATTCTATCATCCATCCATCCATCTAGCACTCAACCAAACCCCTTGTCAATCTATTTTTCTACCCAACTATTTTATTTGTGTATCATCCATCAATCGCTTCATTCACACCAATCTATTGATCAGTCCGTTTATCAATTTATCCATCCATCCAGCCAGTCCAGCTACCATCCATCCAGCTACCATCCATCCATCCATCCATCTTTTTGTATTTCAGCCCATGTATTTCTTATATTTATTATCCATCTATCATTTCACTTAAACAATCCACCAATCAATCTACCCATCCAATAATCCTCTCATCCATCCACCCATCCATGCATCAAACCATCCATCCAACCATCCACCCATCCATCTGTTCTATCATCCAACCATCAATCATCAACCAAACCCCTTGTCAATCTATTTCTTTCCCACTGTTTTATCTGTGTATCATCCATCAATCACTTCATTCCCACCAATCCACTGATCAGTCCATCCATCAATCCAGCCAGCCATCCATCCATCAATCCAGCCAGCCATCTATCCATCCAGCCCTCCATTCATTCAATCATCTGTCCCCTTATCTAAACTCAATCTGTCAGTCCTTCCAATCTACTTACCCTTTAATCTATCATCTATCAACTAACCTTTCAATCCGCCTACCCTAGATTGACCCATCTACCCATGCACACCCATCTATATGCCCACTCATCCATCCTTACATTCTTCTATTCATCTTTTAACTAACCCATTTAACCACCCATCTGATTATCTGTCCATTGATTTATCATTTTCTCTATTTATCCATCCATCACTTTACCCACTCATCTATCCATTCATTCATCCATGCAACCATCCATCTGTCTGTCAGTCATAAATATGACCTATTTAACCATTTATCCAATCATCCATCTGTTAATCCATCCTTGTATTTTCTTGATTTATCCATCCTTTTATTTTCTTATCTCCCCTCAATCCAGCAGTCCATTCATTCTTGTTTCAGTACAACACCTGAAGTACTGCACTGGTCTGTCTGTCATTCCTTTATTCTACCTTCAGTTACAAACAAGACCCTCAGATATGTGAACTCTTTCACTTAAAACAGAGACTCACTCTCTACCTGGAGTGAGCAATCCCATTTAATTCAACAAACCATGGCCTTGGCCTTGAAGGTGCATATTCTCTTCTCCATGCCGTACACTCAGCTGCAAAGAGCCTGAATACCTGATGGTATGTAAAATAGCTGCTCCAGCAAGTTTTTGATGATAAAATCCAAACAGACTAAATAAAGGTTTATAAAGTTCATAAACAAATAAGCAACAAATCCAAAAGCTCAGTGAGACAGTGAGAAAGAGATTTTCTAGTAATACATATGTTTTGATTGCATTGTTGCTCAAAATGTAAATGAGTTTTAAAGCAGCTTCTGTAATGCATGAAAGATTGAATGAAATTATCAGTAAATGGAGCCATGGCTTTAGTTTAATGCAGGAAAGCTCTCAGTGTGGAGTGCAAAAAAAGTAAAAATGCCTTTCTGGATCTCAATGGCTGTGATCATACAACCATTTAAATTTTTATGACTCTCTTTAAACTGACATCTGCTTGTAATTACTGTTTACATTCACGGCGTAGACATCATCTCTCAACTTCAACTTATTCTCACGTCTCAGCTTACTTGTGTTGTCATAAAGTATGACCAGCTGAGAGAGGAGTAAATATCAGCTGGAGAAAATGATATCATTTAAACATGACACCTGGTGGCAACAACAGAAGCACTGATATATTTGTTATTGCCCCCAAGGACCAAATTAGAGTCAGATGATAGCTGAATCCAGAGTTATTAATAGCGTGAGATCATGCAGTCAACATTTTAACTACCTGATGTGAGAGGGTAACTCTGGCATGCTTGACTTTTCCTTAGCCTTTTACCGTTTACTTTCTGTGCTGAAATACGCAGGGACAGGGAAAAAGATGTTGCATATGTTGCTCCAAAACCTGTATGTACCTTTCAGCATTTATGGTGCCCCTCAACGATGTGCAAGTTACCCTTGCCAGGGACACTAACACACCCCCATACCATCACAGACGACTGCACAGTTTTCCACTTTGGTTCAGTCCATCTTAGATGAGCTCGGGTACAGTGAAGCCGGCATTGTTTCTGGGTGTTGTTGATATATGGCTTTGGCTTTGCATGGTAGAGTTTTAACTTGCTTTTGTGTAGCAACAAAATATGATGACAGGTAATGGTTTTCTGAAGTGTTCCTGAGCCCACGTGGTAATATCCTTTACAGAATAATGTCGTTTTTTTAATGCAGTGCCACCTGAGAGAATGAAGGTCATGGGCATTCAATGTTGGTTTTCTGCACTGCTGCTTACATATAAAGATGACTGAATTTCCTCTGAATCTTCTGATAATATTATAAACTTTAGATGATGAAATCCCTGAATTCCTTTTAATTTTATGTTGAGATATGTTGTTTTAAAACTGTTGGACTATCTGATCATGCAGTTTACAAAGTGGTGAAGCTAGCCCCATCCTTACTTGTGAACATCTGAGCCTTTTGTGGATGTTCCTTTTAAACACAGTCATGACACTCTTCTGTTTCCAATAAACCTGTTCACCTGTGAAATCTTCTAAACAGGTGTATATTTGAGCATTCCTTAACTTTCTCAGTCTTTTGCTGCCCCTGTCGTAGCTTTTCTGGAACATGTTGCAGGCATCAAATTGAGATTAAGAAACTATCTGCTTTATAACGGTGAAGGTTATCAGTTCAAACACTGAGTGTCTTGTTCTACTGTATTCAAATGAATATAGATTTACACATTACACATCCCAGCACCGGTGAAAAAAGTTTTTTTTTCTTATTCCGCCTATGCCATAACAATCAGCTGTTTTAGCCCTCTGAACAGTGAACCAGTCGTACAGTAGATCAGTCCTTTGCCTCACTTGGCTGATGTGAGTGTGAGTCTCAAAAGATTTCAGCTGAAATAAGAAATAAAGCCCCAGGCTTAACTTATTTGCCATGACAGTATGCAGGACGACCAGCGTAAATGTGATTGATTGACTCAGGCTTATCCTTTCAAGTGCCCGGGCATTTATGAATCTCAAATATTGGCTGATTTCACGGATAACAGCGACGCTCGGGCTCCACGTCACGCTCTGCTTTATCTCTCTGTGGACTTAAACCTCTGCAGGTCAAAAAGCTCCAGCAGCAGTTGATGAAATTTCAGGAAAGAACAACGAGGAGTTAGTCACAGGGGCTATACTGGGACACGTGGGAAAGTGGATGTGTGTCCCCCACCTCAGTATTAGCTCATGCAGTCTCAGTGTGAGAGAGAGGGACCCCCCAGATGTCTCATTAGGTATATCATTAGGGAGACAGCTGGAAGGGGGTGCAGACAGCTGACACGGGGCTGCAGGGGCAGGATTAGCTGGGACTTCTTGGAAGAATGGGGGTTTGGGATATATTCAGATCTCATGTCCACAGTTTTAGAGGCTCATATGATGTCCCAATGAGAGTTTGAAAATGTTTGACCTCCGACTGAAGGTGGATATTTTTCTGGGTCTCTTTGCGTAACAAACACGTAAAGACAAACAAACTTCTGCAATCATGCATCACTCTTGAAGAAACGTCAGGGCTCACAGCTGTTGGTCTGTTTGTTAATACGCTTTATAACATTACTGCTGTGAGCTCATCTTCCTCATCAGTAGGAGACATTAATGAATTACATTGTTTCATGATGCCGTCCTGTCATATCACCAATGAAAGTCATAAAAGTCTGTATTAAAAAGGTGCCTTCACATCAAATGCGACTCGGGTGACCTGGGCGACCACTCTCCATGCAAAGTCAATGCACAGCCACGATGGGGCGGGGCAAACCCTGACACAATGCGACGGACGTGACGGATGTGGGAACATTAGTTAGTGAGTATATTAGTTCCGCCTTATTCAACAGAAGTGGCGGTTCTCTGCTGTCCTGTCCTTCCTCAGCTTTAGCTTTAGTGCTTTTACACGTAACACATTTGTTCTGGACCAAACAAACTCTGGTTCACTGTTTTGGAAAGTTTGGTTCATTAGATTAAGTTGGATTAGATGGAACTTTATTAATCCCTTTTGAAGACTCCCTCAGGGAATTTAAGAGTCCAGCAGCAGCATTATATAGCAGATAAAAAATATATAAATAAGATAGATATAATTAAAAATATGGATAAATAAATGAATAAATGTAAATAAAAAGATGGCTACTGGTGGGCTACTGCTCCTTCCCGTCCTCAGTCTTCCTGTTACTCCTGAACTGCAGGTGTGAAAGCAACCCAAGAGTATGCTGCATTGTGCAAGTAGCCAAGTAGTTATATCCTAGTTATATCCATCCTGTATACAGAGGTTTTGCTCCTAAATCGTGGCAGCCTGGGTTCAAAGAAAAGAAGAGCGTGTAAGATAAAAGTGTATTTTTATTGTGCCTCATGGGGAAAGTCCATCCGTTAACCTGTTATTTTTCACACATGCTTTACACACAGTTGGAATCAAACATGCATGAGATGTCCTAACTGAATGTGATACAAGGGAGTCAGGCTGATTGCAGTGAATCACATGTGATGTCCTAACTACACAAGGGCAATGCAGTGTGAAGCCATCTCTATTTTCCCCTGTCACTCGCACTGATGTAGATAAGGGACAATGACAGAGGGAGACTGAGAAGGGGGCCATGACATAGTGGCTCCTCTCACTCAGCAGAGCTTGCTTGCTTGTTAGGCTTAGTGGTGAGAGTGGAGTCATCCAATGTTTTACTTTCACTTTCAACCACAATGGAGACACTTTATTTTACTCACAGAGCTGTGTACTGACGAGAGCTGGAGCCAGATACATATAAAAATGAGTATGAGGGCAGACTTGTATTAGCTGTGGGGGCTACATATCCTGACACACCTGGTGGACTGATCAAAACATTCACCAGTCCATCTGGGAAAGAGCCCATGGAAAGTGTTTGGAGAGGGCAGAACCTTTCACAAGCATATCAGGCAGATGATTGGATGATTATTCCGTCAATCAACATTTATTGACTACTGCCTTACAGAATGTGAACCACTTTGTAAAACAAACTCAGGTCAAGTGTAGCGAAAAATATTCTTATTACAGAGAAGTTTGTAGTGTTGATTTTTGTTTTTCATTTAATATAGACATGTGATCATATCTGATAAAACTGCTTTTGAAGCTGTTAGCATCTATGCTAATCGCTGTAAGTGCAGTCACTGTGATGCGTTCAGGTTGGCTTGGTAAAATGAGTATTTGATGAAGCTAAGATCATGTTGTGTTCAAGTGTATTTTACAGACTTGGAGATTTTACCGAACTTTTTTTTTACCAAACTTTTTGAATTGTTTTGACTGTTTGAAGGAATTATTAGTTTTAGTCAGTCTGTCAATTGTTTTGTTGTCAATAATGAAAAGAAGTGAGTCTTTTTATTGTGCAAGTCAGATGTCCTTACTGTAGTTTACTTGTTGCATTGCTCCTTGTGATCTTTTTATTTTGCTTTGTTAAGCAAACCTTTGACCAATCGATAAAAAAGGAACATGATGATCAATATCGGTATTGGATGATCTCACAAACAGGCGATCAGTATCAGCCAAGAAAAGGGGCATTCCTGATTTTAGCAAATGTCTAAGAAACATTTTGTTTAAATAAAGTTGCTAGTTCTCGCTAAGTAAATCCACCTCCCCAGTTGTGCCTTGCATCAACCACAAACTATACTTTCTTGTTTGTATATGTCTGTATTTAGTCTGTCTGTAACTACGCTTCTGTTTTATTTTATTTTATTTTCCTCTTTCTGTTTTCTTTCTTGCATTGCTCTTAATGTTATATTTCACAAATTAAAAAAATGCAAGAAACGAGAAATCTCAAAGGTCTCAAGGTCGGTAGTTTTTGAGTCTTTATAATCAATTCTAAGCTGTATCAGGGGACAAATACAACCAAGTTCATGGCTCCTGAAGAAGCACTGACTGTCTTTAACATAGTGGATCCTAAAAACCATCACAGCATGAATAGAAACATGTACACAGCCACCATCTGCAGACAAAGACAGAGAAACAAAATACTGCACTAAAACAGTAAAACAGGACAAATGAGTGGTCCAACGTGATAAATGGATAGTAAGAGTAAACACTTCCAGCAGGTTGTGTTGGGCGTCTAACTCTCACTGAGTCCTCAATACTTCAGCCGTTAATCCCCTCTGCATCGACTCAGGAATCACTCGCAGCTAAATTACAGGTTTGCTTTGCTTATACAGTCGATGTGGAAATTAATGACAGAGCACGCCACAGTGAAGGCGTCTGTAACTGATGATTGGTTTACTGAATAATATGGTTTTTACATTAAAACATGAAAAGTTGCTCCTTCGCCACTTTGGCTGCAAACCTCAGGGATAAAAGGCTCTCTGTTTTTGGATTAAAGAGTGAGAAATGAAATCCAGTGTTACTAACAGACGAGTCTTTAGGCCTCAATTATCTATCTGGCAGTTTCACAAGATGAAATACTGGTATGTTGGGTGCTAGTTTGGTGGAGTGGTAAGCACCCAGGAACGACCCATGTATATGCTTCTGCCGGCCCGGGTCTTTTTATCTTGATTTGTGACTGAAATAACAAGTAAACACATTAGCTGGACCTCAGAAAGTTAGTTACAAAACAAATCCTTATATCAAATTTTGAAATGTCAGCACGTTTTAGACCTCATCTATTCAAGCAGTACTGTTGGTGTCAAGTGTATACTGAAAAAATAATACCCTCCCTGAGTGAGATGTTTGTTTGGCCCACAGCTGGCCCCAGTGGAAAAGCATGTCTTGACTTGTCCGGGCAGCACCAGTAAACACTAGAGCACAACCCTGGAAAGTTTGATCCAGTTCTTTAGAGGGTTGTTGTTTAACAGGAAAAAAATATTTTTCATGCTTCTTGGCCAAAAATCCTGTTCTTGGGACATGTAATTAATCTAAACTTGTTCAATCAATCAATCAGACTTTATATATATAGCACTTTTCAGACAAAATCTTGCAGCACAAAGTGTTTACATAAAAATAAATAAAAAATGAATTAAAAATGAATAAAATCAAAAAAAGTAGTAGAAGATTGCATACAAAGAAAATACAAGATCCTACCCACCCTTTGCTATCCACATACAGCACACACACTCACTTACGCAAACACACAAAGACATAAAGAAGAGATTCTAACAGAAAACAGAATTAGAGGACTGGGGAAATGCTATCTTGAATTAATTATGAGGAAACACAGGAGTTAAGACTAAAATGACATAATGATAAGAAAAAAAACGTGATAAGAAATGAGATAAAAATACTTTGTGGATAAATGAGTAAATAAATAAATAAAGTAAAATAAAATTTAAAACAAGGATTCCTATAGCTGTGCTAAATAGAGGAGTCCTTGCCTTTTGGGCGAGGACCCTAATAATAATATGGAAAAATAAGACAGATAGAGGACAAATACATAATATAATCTGCTTAAGTAGGATAATACAAAGAAAACTGATTAACAGAGAATAAAATTAATAAATAAATCTGAACTGAAATGGAGAAGTAAAACACATTAAGAGGATTAAAATAAATAAATGAATAAATTAGATGAAATAATAATAATAATAATAAATATAATCAGCTAAAAGCCAGACTAAAAAGGTAGGTCTTGAGTTTGCTTTTAAAAATAGTACACGAGGGCCATAATAATGAAAAGAAGCTTCACCGTATGTTTTACTTCTAACTTTGGGTGTCATTAAAAGACCACTACCTGGATTCATTGGGTAAAAGCAAATTGAATAGATTTGAAGGAGCAAGACCACCTGATTGTTTTTCAGGAGTAAGTTATGAGATTTAAGGCTCCGTGGGTAAGCATATTTGTGTAGGTTATGGTGCCCCCTGGGGGCGAAGTTATGAAACCAATATCTTTGTCAGTCCTGGCACGCATTTGTAAACGGTTTTGCCCTAATGTTAAGTCTTATTCTTCTGTTGTTAGCCTACTGTATTAATAATTGCAAAATGCATTAGAAGGTCATTTCTGCAGCATAATGTTAATCCGCTCTTTGGCACCTACCCCCTGACATTATACTCACTTAGAATTGCAGTAAAGAAACATTTAACTTTGTTGCTAATGTTTTTATTTCATCTTGTAGGTCATGAGGACACGTCAGTATTCATTTCAGTCCATTTCATCATCATTAGAAACACGTTACAGGAGCTTTAAGTATTGGAATATCTTCCTCTGATGAATGAGAGAACACAACCTAAGAGGTATTCCTAGTCGTGCCAACTTAACTATATTTATATTCATGACTAATTACATCCCAGAAGGTTTATCATTATCTCTCTGTCAGGATACGTCTTATAGAAACTTCCTTCAGCTCAGACACATGTGATGAACATGAGAGTGTGATAATTGTAAGAACAGCACTCGGGAGGGGGGGGGCGGTGATGGGGTCTAACAGGGGGCTAGGGGTTGGGGTTTACATTCTTGGGGTATTGCATTTTGCTGCACTTCTGCTCCCTCAACAATGTCGTGCCTCATCAGGGCTGCAATCCTCAGCGACCACAGGGCCGAGCGGGGCGACAGCTGCCAGGGCCAGAAAAACAACGGACGCCATTTTCCTCCATGTGAACCCGTGAGAAATTCCTGGAATGGCCGTGTTTGTAATGCGCTCCTATAAGGTTACATAATGAGGGCGCTTCATAAACATAATCTCTGCTTCCTTTTGGCTTCCTCTTCCCTCACTTTCACCTTCTCATCTCCTGCCCGTGCATAGGCTCACATTATCACAGCCGTGGATCCGTTTCACCCCCGCTGTCTCCTACATATTTCACATTTTGAATCTGGACCAACAGTACGTGCTTACACAGCTGTGGTTTGATTGCAGATGTGATTTTGTTGATGTACATTGCTGAGCTTTTGACAGCAGCTCACACTGGGCCATGAAACAGTAAATGTCTATTATCTTCACTGTCCCTGCCAAAATGATGATCTGCCTGCTCAATTCATGCAGCAAAACGGCCCTAAAACTTGTTTTCTTGGAATCACTTTTCACTGAAAATGACATAACAAAGCTTAATGCTTGGCTACGTTTAAGTACAGACCCCGATTGTGTGAAATGTAAATAAAAACAGAATACAATGATTTGCAAATTCTTTTCGACTTGTATTCAATTGAATACACCACAGAGACAAGATGTTTAATGTAAACTGATAAACTTATACAAATATTCACTTTATTTTCACAGGATTTGGGGTTTGCTCTTCTTTATTTGCTGTTGGTCCAGTTGGTTGTTCCCTTGTGTTATTTCTGCTTGTGTTATTTCTTAGTAATAAATCCTTTACAATTTTAGGTGGAAAGATGTTTTAATACATAAAAGGGTTAATCACTGGTATTTTATAGATTCATTGAGCGTAGTGTATTAGAGAAAAGTATTTTTTAACTCATATATTCTGTTTCAGTGGCTGCTAGAGTCTCCTTAAAATCCATAATGTTTCCAATCCAATCCAATGTTATTTGTAAGCACAAAAACAACCTACGGTGGACCAAAGTGCTGTTCAGAAGAAAAAAGAATATAAAATACAATAATAATAATACATTACAATACATACAATACAATAATAACACATTCAGACATCTCACATGGTGGAAGGTCCCCTTCTGCACGTGGGTCCATTTCACTCTGTCTGGCTGATCAGTCTACAATGTGGCAACTGGTCAGCTCAGCGCTGCCCCATGTTTTCAATGGCTCAGCATTCTTTCCACAGTCTTTGCTCTGCACTTGGCTTTCCACCCTGAGCCAATGGGCTTAAACTTCTGATGAAACAGTGTTGGGTTGTCACTCTGTCACTCAGGTCCATGGGGAGGGTAATAAGTAAACCTTGCAGTACACCCTGCTTCAATGCCTGTAATCAGTCAGATCCATGTTGCCAAACTCTAATCTATGATTGTGTTGTCACTCATCGGAAGCAACTAGCATAGATGCTAACAGCTTCAGAAGCAGTTTTATCAAATCTGGACTTCAATAATTTAACAAATAATAAAAAAACAAATAAACAATGAAAGCCTTTCCTGATAGAAAGGACCTTTATGCTCCACTTCTGACATGTTTTGGCCGGAGTTTGTACTACAAAGAGGCTTTCATTTTGTACTTCACACTGCAGCATTAGTGCTTGCCTACTACAACATCTGATTGGCCCATAATGAATGTGATTGACAGAATGATCATCCAATCCCCTGCCGGATATGCTTTTGAAAGGTTCTGCCCATTCCCAAACACTTTCTATGGGCTGTTTCCCAGATTGACTTGTGAAAAATAATAAATGGTCTGTCTTGATACATTTATTATCACAGACTTTGTTATATTCCACATACTGGAACATACCACCCTCATAATGTAATGCCACAATTAGAATCCATAGTATGCATATTGAGTCAAAGCCAATATTACAGCAACGCCTCAAGATGCAAAACAAGGATAATCCACTTTTGTCTGTTCATAGCCAACATTTTAAAGACTTCTGAAGCCTTGGAAAACAATTGTGCGTCTGCCACTTAAAACTCTGTCTTAAGTTGTCCGGCGTCTTTGGCCTACCCAAGATATTTATGTATTTGCTTATCAACCAGGATCAAATGAAATGCAGCCTTGGAGTTATTACGGTTTCCATCCTGAGCATAAGCCCATTTAAAGTCAACTTAATCCTTGCTAAGCAGAACAAAGCAGTTTTTTTTCTCAACTGGTGGCATCCTAAAAAGGTCAGATCAACAACCGTGGTCTTACATGTGTGCAGTGTTGGCTCCTTTCAGTATCAACAGAATGTGATGCATCGGTAACCTCATGGGAGCCTCGAGACCCTAAACCACAGGTCTCTGCTACACAGAACATTTCATGGTTCATTTTTCAAACAGTTGAACAGAATCAGAGAGGATGTTTGCCAAATATTTGGTCTTGAACTGTTGGACTGAACTTTTGAGAAGTTTGTTTAACCAAAAATGTCTCCTTAAGTGTAACATTTTTCTTCCCCTTCAGTTTAACGTATTGTATAGAAATCAAATTGACCATCATTGTTGAGAGTATGAAATAACATCCATGTAAAACTAGAGACTGAGGGAGCTGAAGTTTACATCAGCGGCTCATAAACAAACGCACAAGAATTCAGTGCTTTAGATTTTGTTTATGGCGCACTCGTCCTCCTCTGAGCCACCTCCTCTCTCTCCTCTTTGTCTCTTTAGAGTACTTGGAGTGGGTGTTGTATGAAAAGGCCTATTTAAGAAGGACCTGAGGGACCCTCGGCTCTCCCCAACAGCTGCCCAGCTGTGCCTCCTGTTGTCCCAACCCCCAACACTCCAGCTAGGGCGGGGAAATATGGACCAGAAATCACATCAAGGTATCTCTTAGCCTGAATGGTGATACATGATTTATCTCTGTAATGTTTTTTCTTCAAAGCAAGAGCAAACAATTGTCGTAAGAAGATAATTATAAAATTTGATTTTGTTCTAGAGAAAATTAAACAACATTGATAACTGCATATCACCAGAGCAACAAGAAAAAAAGTCCTATACACTCAATGATGGCCAGTTTTTTTTCTTTTTTTTAGTTATCAAAAATAGGAGAAAATCCCCTCCACAATGTCTAAATGAACAAATACACTGCAACATTTCTTTACATTGAGATTGTCTAAATTCTTATTTTCTCAGGTGGCATGTGTTTCAATGTTTTTAAAGTACAGAAACTTAGTAAAGTTAAAGCTAAAGTCTTATATTTTAACCTGAAAGAGAGAAAAGGTTGTCTAAATTACAAAAATATGTCAGCAACACTGGAAAAGTGTGTTGAAATCCTCAAACTTTTCCAATGTTGCCATCATATTTATGGTCTTTAGTTTGTGTAAATAAGTTTTTATAGACTAAAAAAATAACAAATTAACAAGTATTAAGTGTTAAGCCAGAGATACACTTGCAGTTTCTCCTTGCATTTGTGTTTGTGTTTGCGTCTGTTGGCGTCATGAGTGTTTTTGTTGTCTGTATGTGACGCATGTTACTGGAGGACACCACTAAAGTGCACCAAAGACCTCAAGCATGTTATGTGAGAAGTAACTGCAGAGAGAGAGTCAAAGTAAGGGAATAAACATCAATAATAAATATCATAATCAAATATTTGTTGACAACTGATGACCAGTCGTCAGACCTCACCTGAATCGTCTACGCTCCATTTCTACAATGTTTTCCTCCCTGCACTGTCGGGACTGTCTCAGTGTATGAATGTAATGAGTTACTGTGTTAACTGATGACTTGTGGCCAATGGTGCTGATAGATGTCGTGTTAAAGTACCGGAAAAAGCAGTACGTGTTCCCTTCAATGCTTCACTTCACAATCATTGTATCAAAGAAAACTTCATTAGTTTATATGTAAGGAAATACAACCAAGGAAACCGAGCTAACAAACATATACGGACAAAGTCAATCATGGCTTCAACTCCAAGTCACCAATGTACACAGTCACCAGTTGAATTAATACATCAAACTTATTTCCTGATGATTGTGGTCTTGATTTATCACGTTGTCTAAATTCTGGACGACTTACACATGAGGAACATGAGGCGGGGAACACCCTTGACCAGTCACTAGCCAATCACAGGGATGATACAGAGAGAAAGATAACTCGTCATGCAACACACTCACACCTAAGGGTGATTAAGAATCACCAGTTCACCTAATGAGCAAGTGTTAGATCAGTGGAAGGAAACAGGAGTGCCTGGAGAAAACCCATGCAGGCACGAGGAGAACATGCAAACTCCACACAGATAGGACCTGGCCCAGTCAAGGAGTCTAACCAGCAAACAAAAACTCCGAAGTGCAAAATGTTGTGCCTTTTATTAGGAAGGTTCTGGGCCAACAGTTCAAATTAAGGATCAGGTTAACACAGTCGATAACAATGAACAACTTAATTTAAAGCTTAATAAAAGAGAAGTTTAATTTAAGTTTTGAAACTTTCTGCTTAAATTGATCAAATTGATCAGGTAATTATTCCCCCAGAGGTGAAGATTTTATATAAACTCCCCAAAAAATGTTTGGAAATGTTTTCTCTGCTGATTATTTCTCCCCTTTAACAACACCAATTTGTATTGTAGTTTATATCATGGAAAACCTGATTAGTCACCTTTACAATGAAGAACAACCTTTAAGTGTTGTGCATTTGTGGAATAAGCTACACAGCTGAACGTGTGGGTCAAAAACAAACAAATCACCAAAATCCCCTGAACTGAAAGCTGGTGTTGCGGTACGCAGAGTGGCAGCGCTTTTTGGTGTCAGCCCTGGTACCATTTCTAACCTTTGGACCAGGTTCTGCGAGACTGGGGAAAGCTCAAGAAGACTTTACTGAGGAACTGTAAGCTTCCTTCTTGGGGAAGAGGGGATTTTGGTACTTTTTTGGGGGGTGTTACCCACACATAACATCACACAACATCCTTACAAGTTGTAAGACAAGATAAGATAAGATAAAAAATAGAAATAAAAATATGGCTACTGACCTGCTACTACTAATACTTCTCCTTCCCGTCCTCTGTCTTCCTGTTACTCCTTCTCCTCCTGAGTGAGGAGTTGTACAGTCTGATGGCCTGAGGGATAAAAGAGTTTCTCAGTCTGTTTGTCCTGCACTTGTGAAGCAACAGTCTTGGGCTGAACAGGCTCCTCTGGTTGCTGATGACGGTGTTGCAGAGGGTGACTGGTGTCATCCAAAATGTCCATCAGTTTGTCTGGTGTTATAACATGTTACTTTTAATACAAAACAAACTGATGTAAATGATATTGTCTTGCCTAATGACCTAATCCAAAAGTATCAATATATTTTAAAACTCGGACAGATTTCCAGCCCTACCTCCTCCCCACCCCTCGACCACTCAGTGAAGTCTTGACATCACAGCAGAAACTTGTACCACAGCGCCAGCAGCTACTGTCCAGCTGGAATGAAAGGAGTCTTTTTCTGGGTGCTCAGGGTGATGTGAGGGTCACTTTTCAATCTGTGTGAGGTTACAAAATCACTTTGACAAAAATACACTCTGACACGCTCTGTCTGCTCTGGAAAAACCTCCCCCTCCACAAAACACCCAAATTCCTTCAGATGTGATGCAATCTGATCTGAATGTAAATCAGCAGATGAAAAGTGCATCTCCTGTCAGAAAGATTAACATTGATTTAATACCATCGTGACTTTCCTTCTCCCAGCATGCACTGTGTCGCTGTCTCTGCCTCGCCCCTTTACATCCTTCCCCGACCTCTTTTTTTCCTTTCCTCCTCGGGCAGGAGCGGCACATGAAAGGGAGGCCAAGCGAGCATGAAAGGCAGCGTCTTGGCAGTGGAGTTGACCTCCAGGCTTTTTTCTCTCCTCTGCTGTGTTTTTTAATCCGTAGCCTCCCACCTTTATTCACCTGTGAAGCCCCTCGCCTCTCTCCCTCTTAATGCTTGTCTGCTCCTTTAAAACCCTCCGCTCCATTACTGAGGTAGGATTGAGAACTTTTAAAAACGTGATTAAGACTCCAACATCCCATTATTCCAACACCAGAGGGAGCGTCTTAATGGGAAGGGTTTATTTTTAAAGCATGGTTTTGTTCATCTCAGAGGGGGCTCTGTGGCTTTACTATTAGTCTTAATTTAGCTCCTATTATGTCTCCATGCTGACTATAAGCAGGGCTGGAGGCATTATGTTTGCAGGTTGTCTGTATGTCCCTGCTGGCTGTTCTTATGTATCTCAAGATTGCTTTGAGGGATTTTTCTTCCCCCTTTTGAGGAACATATTGATCTCTTGCTTATGAATGTGTTTTAAGACTACATTAACGTTGTTTTCACACCCAGATCATTTGGGAGATTTGTTTTGTTAGAAGTGGACATTACTTTCTTGGCACGTTTTTTTGGTGTACATATGAACGCAGCAATTAGTCACCACAAAAAGTCAATTGCAATTATGTATAAGTTACATTTAATTTATTGCTCACTTATACTCTCTTACATATCATACTGTGTGGGAGTGTAGGGGTCAGCGTATAAAACAATAGGCAGTTCCATAGTCCTCTTACAGCCATATGTATCATCAGTAATGCTGACTATCATGCACATACTATTCCTTTGTTTAAGAAATCCCATGCTATGTAATTTGATGACTTGGTATATTTTAAAATAGTGCAAATTATGGATACAGCAAAGTCAAAGTTACTTCTAGGCTGGATACAAAGTTTTTTTTCCTGACGGGAGTCCAAGTATGATTTATGAGATGTCTGTAAATTCAGGGTACAAAAAGCAAAAAAGCGATTAAAAGGAGACGTATATCTGTTGTAGGGGTTAGATTATGGAAAGGTGCTGATATGAATTTGTGAATGTGTAATCCACTTTTGTTTTTCAAAAGAATGATTTGTAAAGTAATTTTTTAGGGTTACAGATGTAAATGATTTTGGATTTTTGTTTTATATTTAATGATTTATATTACTGTATCAGTTGTGGTTTTATTTTTTGTTCTTTTCAATATATTATAAATATGTGGAGGAGAGCTTGATTTGTTTATTATGACAGGCAATATAAGCATTATGCTTCTGCCTGTGCCTTTTCAGTCACTTGTGTTGCAATTTTTTTTTTTGTGGTGTTAACATTTGTCGTATTGAGAGACTTTATTGTTTTAATAAAGTCTTTCAATACAGATGGTCTTGTGTCGTTTCCATTTGACTTCTAGAGCGGTTTGTTTGCAGTGTGAACACAATAGACCCAGCACTCGGAGTAATAATAATTGCATTACAGCAAACAGGCAACAATCTGATAACAAAGGACTACTTAATAATAATGTTTTGGATACTTAAGAGTCATTTTCTGTGCTCAGGCACAACATACAATGAAAATATCAACATATTATCAGTTTCTGCTTTAAGTTTCCCATCCTGTAACCCCCCAACCCCCCTGAACAGACCTACCTGTGCTTTGTTTGTCCTTTCTTTGTTTTACTGGTAGTTTCAACCATTTGCTCAGCCCGGTGCAGAGCAGACACTGTAGAATGAATGTAGAGTCATTGAAAACATGCTACCAAAGTGAGGTGGACTGAACTTTAACACAGAGAAGACCAATAAATCGAAATGGTCAGGGCCCAAATGAGGAGGGGGGTGTAGCACTAAACAGAGAGAATAGAGGAGGATCAGGGGAAATATGTGAAGAAAAAAAGAAGGTGTTTTGATTTTCTATGAACTTTGCATTAATATTCACTTTGACTAACTGACTGGGTTTTGGAAGTCACATGTCAAAGTCATTTGGCTTAATCTTCTTTATTCACTAGTAAATAAGATCTCACGATGCTTTGAGGGATCTTCTGTTAACTTTGTAAAACTGACCATATTTACTCAAAGATTAAATTGGTTTGATATTGTGGTACGAGGTCAGATCATCATGACCTTAATTTATAAGCACAATATATCATTGATGTATTGAGGTAGTTGTGTGAAATTCTTCACAGACCCACAGTTGCCCTTGAGGACAAGCTATTTAGATTTTGTAGGTCAAAAGTCACTGTTTGCTACCCTGTATATTGTGAGGTCACTGTGACCCTGTGGCATATTGTAACACCTCAAGAGTCAATCCTTCTTTATAGTCTCTTGAAATGGACAAAAAATGCTTTTATCGATTTAAGTATGGAAATGCACACAAACAATTTCAGTCTGTTTTTATTGCCCCAGACTGTTGTAAGAAGTAATAGAAATAACAGTTAAACATAAACGACAGTAAGGTAGAATAAAATAAATCCACAGTCATTATTTAAAGGAGTAATTTGTCCCCCCAAGTAAAGAAATAAAATTCTGCCAATCGCAAAATCCACCCCTGCCCTCGCTCTTGACCCACCACTGAACTTTCACTGTCCAGGTATTGTAGACCTTTCAGAATAAAACCATTTGATGGTAGTTCTTGCTTTGCTGATAGGTAAAAGGATCAGGCTATGAGGCGGGGGATGGGCTTTAGCATTAGCAGCAGATTGAATAAAAGTTGCTGATCTAAAGCAGTCGCCTTTGGTCACGCCTCAATAGACAAGAGTGCAGTGTAAGCATGAGGCCATTGTATGCAGGTGTGAATGTTATCAAAGGTAAATGATTATGGATATGAGGTAAGGCCATGCAGGGTTTAAGGACCACAGAAGACCATATGCATTGGTTTTGACTAAAGTGATTATTTCAAACATCTGTATTGGCATCTGCCATGATTTTTACAGTTGGTGCATAACTATTAACTTCTAAAATGAAAAATCCTCAATAATAATAATAAGAAAACTTAAAAAATCTGCCTTCCCCGATCTGTATGGGAGAACATAGATGTATTTGGACTGAATATGTGTTTTTTAATTTTTGAACCAGGCTTTAATATGTTTATTTAGGCTGTGAAAACTTCCCCTTAACACCTGCAGGGTTCCTGCAGCCAGCTTTAGGCAAACACTCAAGTAACAACAGCTTTTGGCACTTCAACATGGGCCTCCTTTTTCTGTCCTGGAGGTTGCCACTTGCCCAGGAGGTAGATGATGTCTGGTCTAAGCTTGCTTGGCTTGCTGGCATCATGACAAAATCTTAGACAAAAGGAAGAAAACTAATCAAATTTAATACCTTTGAACTAAATGTTTTCTGGTAGAGTAGCATGAAAATAACACCAAAAAACTGATGCCAGTACATGTTATGATGCCCCCTTGTTGCCCGAAAAAATGTCTAAAAAATGTAGATTGAAAATGAAATAATGTTCTCATTTAAAAAAAAAATTAAAATAAAATCAGGTTAAAGACAGGAGAATTGTGAGGTACGTTTTTCTGCAGTTGAAAATGGTCTTACAGGGATATTTTTGAGTTTTTAAGTTATGCTGTATTGACAACAGTCAGTGGAGTGGCTGAAACAGCTTCCAGCAGCACTGTACCTTTAAGAAGAACAAGCTGAGACTTATGCTAAGGTACACTGCTGGCTGCAGGTACAGCTGTTTTAGGTAATTGTGCGAGTTTTATATAAAAATGAGCCATGAAAGTCTGTTGAGCTAAATGCTGTTTACTCCGGTATAGAGGTGCACCCACAGTTAAAGAAAGACATTGTTTCTTTAGTCAAAATCATTCATATTTCAGTTCAGTTCAGTATTTGCATCCTCTGCTGTTGTTGCGTCGTCCTGGGTCCATCGATCGGCTGAATCAATGCACAGCGGCAGAGGAACATGTAGCCATTTGTTGCATCGTTAAAATAGTGCCAAACATTTTTTCATAGACCATACATTACAAGAATACGACACCAAATGGGATTGGTGTCTTGGGATTCTCTCCAGGAACTGTAGGATCATTTACACATATTGTATGGGAATGCCCAGGTATTTCTGAATTGTGGAGAAAGGTTATTGACATAATTTCAATACTAACTGGAGTCAAGTTTCCAATGGACCCTGCATTACATATTTAAATGATGACTCTCTCCTCTCTCTTCGGAAAATACGCACAAAATCAGTCTGGCAGGACTTACAGCAGTGAAGCTTACAGCACAGTGGTGGAAACCTCCTCATGATATTTCAAGTACTCAATGGCTTTAAAGTTTTTGGACATTTCTTACCCAGAACTTTCATCAGAATGAATCAATCGTGCAAAACAGAACACAGTTTCAAACTGGACAAATTTGATACCTGATTAAAAATATCCACTTTCTAATCAAGGTTCTTAGTCTGTGTAGTTGGTGGTTCCCAACGGGCAGATGGTGGTGGTGTAATGATATGTTCAGAATGTTCAAAATTGTTGGAAAAGTTATGTGTAATGAGATGTTAATTTTCAGTGTTTTCTCCAATTAATAAACATATGAAAACATATATAAAAAAGATGACTTCATGCAGGAAAAGATGAAGCTCTCTTTATTTTTTTTTTTGGTTTACACTTTTTTTAACATCATACAATGGCTGAACCTATTATGACATATATTAGCTGATAAACAATCAGCTTTACAAACAAACCAAACTGCAGAATTCAGTAACATGTATTCAACTATTCTGAGCTCAGTTCTCCCCCTGATGAACTGATTACAACTACCCAAAAACATAAGATCATGTGCTCCTTTTCTTTCCCCACTCAGCACCAAATCCATCCTAGTACCCAATCTAAATTCAAACCCAAACAGATCATGATTCCAACTTGTGTTTTTATTTATTTATTTTTTCTATGATGTATATATATATATATTATTCTTTTCTTCTCTTTTTCCCCCTCTGTTTGTTTGTTTCTCTTTGTTTCTAATTTTACTTGCTTTTTATTCATTGTTTGCTTGTGTTTTTCTCTTCTTCCCTTTTGCTCTTGCTTCTATTGATGTATTTTTTCTTTGTTTTCTTGTTGTTGTTGTTTTTTGTTTTTTTTTCCGTTGCATATTTGTCTGTTTTTTTGTTATTGCTATGTTTACTTGCTTTTTCTCTCAGTTTGGCTTATTACTCGCAGTAGAAGTATGTTTATCTGTTTTTATGTCTTTGTATGTGTGTATAAATGTATAAAAAAATAAAAAAATAAAAAAACAGCAGTATACCTTACTTGTAGTCTCAGCTCGTTCTTCTTAAGGTAATAGCGCTGCTGGGAACCCTTTAAGCCACTTTCCTGACCATGGTCTAATACCTGAGACAACCTGACTTTAAAAATACTGAAATACCCCTTTGAGACAGTCTGCATCTCAGTGATTGATAAAGTTTAGGTCTCTGCTAAAAGTCTCCTGCAGTTCTTGACTTTGAAACAAAGACGTCGCTGTTTGAACGAGCAGATGTCTGTACAGCTGGTGAGCACCAAAGGGAGCAAAAAAAGTGCTGGAGAAAAAAAATTCAAACAACTGGATGAACTTGCCATCCCATCCCCACAAAGCACCTGTCAGGCCTGCAGGTTGCTAGGCAACAGCTCCCCTCGCCTCTTTCCTCCTCTGCATTTTTTTCTGATCACTCAATATTTTTTTATCTCCTGCACACGCCCTGAAAAAGTAACCTGGTGTTCTGCTTAGCAAAGTAGGTTTTTATTACCTCAGGGATGAGTATCGCATTACCACAGAGACAGGGAGCGCTGTAAGCCGCTGTGGTGTGGACAGGTTTAGCGCAGAAGCTAACGAGGCTTGGAACCAGACCGTTTCCTTTTCTCCCTCTCTTTTTCCCCCTCTCCCTCTTCTCATAGAGATGAACAGCAAGGCGCTAACAGCCATAAGAAATCAGGCATGGAATTATTCAAAAAGCAATTCAGCCCAAACAGTGGGGAAGATATGGAGCGGGGCTTTCACTGAAGGAGGCACCCTCTGAAAAACACCCACAGCTTCTCTTCATTTCTCCCTATGAGTGATTAAATGTTGCAGCAACAAGCCTGAACACTCGGGCTGCAGCCTTTCACCATGCTTTTCATGATTTAACAAGCTGGTGTCATTATATTTAAAGGGAACATGCAGAATACAGAGCAGGTCTGGACCAAACTAGAGCCACTTTTTCACTGCCCTTAAACAAACTTTAAACAAAGATATGAAAGTGAGCACACTTTGCAGACTCATTTGTCACAGGTCAATCTGCAACTGTACTTGGTATGCCTCCACACGGGCAATAGCAAAGGCCAGAAGCACTGAGTTTTTAGGGTTGTCCGTCCATGGGTCCAGGCCATTCTCATGAACATACTTTAAAAACATTTTGAGGAATTTTTATCAGACTTTCCAAATTCCTTTCTTTCTGCTTCTTGACCCACAGCATGAGTATTGCATGTCAATACTCTTTTTAATTACAAACCCTGATTCCAATGAAGTTGGGACATTGTGGAACAGAATGGATGGATGGATGGACATCACGAACAAGTACTCGCGTATTCAAATACTCATATCCATCCCTGGTACAAAAGCAATTAGAACGTGCAAAACATAATACAAAATGTAATCTTATGAAACAAAACATTAGGCTGCTTAATATTACAAACTTCAATTCCAATGTTGTTGGGATGTTGTGTACATTTTAGATAATAACAGAATGCAATGATTTGCCAATTCTTTTCTGACTTTTATTCATTAAATGCACTACAAACACAAGATATTTCATGTTTAAATTGATAAATCCCATTGGGTTTTTTTTTTTCAAATATTTACTCATTTTCAATTTGGTGCCTGCAACATGCTCCAAAAGAGATGGGACAGGGGCAACAAAAGACATGGAAAGTCGAGGAATTCTTAAAAAAACACCAATTTAGAATATTCAGCAGGTGAACAAGTTATTTGGAAACAGGTGAGTGTTATGATGGGGTATAAAAGGAGCATCCCCAGAAGGCTCAGCCATTCACAAGCAAGGATGTGGCGAGGTTCACCGAAAATGAACAACTGCGTGAGGAAATATTTCAGCAGTATAAGAACAATGTTACTCAAAGTACAATAGCAAGGGATTTAGGGATTTCATCATCTACAGTCCATAATATTAAAAGATTTAGAGAACTCAGACTAAAAACCAACATCATTCTGTGAAGGATGTTACCACCAGGAACACTTTGGAAAACTATTGTCAGTTAACACATTTCATTGAGCATTAAAAATCTTGTCTTTGTAGTGTATTATATTAAATATAGGCCTAAAAGGGTCTGCAAATAATTGCATTTTGTCTCTATTTACTTTTTAAACAACATCCCAACTTCATTGGAATCAAGTTTCGTAATTTTTAGCAGCCTGGTGCTTTGTTTCGTAGTGTTACATTTTGACTTCCATACATCAGTGTATTACTGTCTAACTAGAAAGCACCTGGAGAGCGCAAACCTTCGCTAAGGTGGCTCAATAGTTCACTGATAAAGTTACCATCATAATATGATTCCTTGATCCTGAAAACCCACACCTAGCACTCAGAATCATGTTGATATCATGATTACTTAGATAGTTATTGAGCAAATATGATTGTTCGCTAATGGCGGTTATCTGAACCACCACCAAAATCGAATCATTTTTAAGTTGGATCATTACCAACATCTTCTGAAAATTTCAGCAGAATTTGTCCCATAGTTTTTGCGTAATCTTGCTAACAAACAAACAAACAAACATACGCTGGCAAGAACATAACCTTCTTGGTGGAGGAAATTAAAGAGCATTCGGTTCTGGATGACTAGACTCTTTGGATGACTACCTTTACCCACCAGCTGCTCACTTCATATCAGTATGCCCTGTTCTGCATCTTCTTATTGTGTTTGCAGTAGGGATGGATATGAGTATCTGAGTACTCAAGTACTTGTTTGTGATGTCCATCCATCCTTTCTCTTCCATCTGTCAGGGCCGAGATGCGGAGACAGGAGGTGTTCAACCCAGGCGTCCCTCTATCCTACAACACTTTACAGTTCCTCCCAGGGGACTCCAAGGTGTTTCCAAACCAGACAGGAAGTATAATCCCTCCAGTGGTTTATGGGTCTGACTTGGAGTCTCCTCCCACTTTGGCATGCCGTGAAGACCTTAACAGGTAGGCGACCAGGAGGCATCCTAACCAGATGCTTGAACCACTTCTACTTACTCCTTTCTATGAGAAATGAAGGAGCAGTGGCTCTACTGTAAGATCCCTCCGGTAGTCCTTGCTCTTTGCCCTGTCTATCATGCTGAGTACTGCCATGCTTTTAAAAAAAACTCGATTTGGCTGCCTGTTTTCCACAATCTCATTCTTTCTGTCATTTCTCTGAGTTTGACGTAAGGTGATGAACAAGTATTTGAGTACAGAAGCACAGATTTCCCCTAGTTTGCACCCCTTTTCAGCATTCAAATGAGTCATTTAATCAGCCACAAACACGTATCATTCATAATAATCACCAAACATGCAGTCAGATAGCAGGCACAGGAACCAGAGATAAGAAAATCAGCCATGGTTCAGTGAGAAAGAGTCCCTGACGCTCTCAACGTGATCAGCTAAAGAGGAACAGCTGAGCCGGCGTCAGCTGATGATAGGCAGGTGTGTGGGAGCAGATGACTTTATGTCTACAGCCTCCTTTAATAGGACATTATATAAGGTCTTTAAAAGTTGAGTCTAGCATGCTCTTCACACCATCTGTGGTGTCCTGCTGTGCACCATTTTTCAAAGCAATGAAGCTTTAAGATCGCTCTAAGAGAGAAATATCAACATCAATAAATATATTCAGTTTGTGTACGATTCTTTAACATTCACAGCAAAACTTTAAAAAAGACCCAAATCATAATACTGATCCCTGTGTTTGCCTCTTTACAACCTACATCACAGGTAATGTTGGGATATTAGCTTGAGGCAAACAAAGCAAAACTGGAGACAAACATGAATCACCACCACAGGCCAGAGAGCAGCACAGAGGTCTTACAAATGCTGTCTTGTTGTGTCGTTAGCTGTCAGAGTGAAGGGGTAAAAGTAGCTCAGAGCTGAAATTTGGTCAGTCTGCTCTCATTTGTTAGTGTCAACTTTTCAAGTAACACTCCTAAGCCCTTGATGTGAAGTAGGTTGTCTTGTAACCTGTGGCACACGGCAGTATGGGGCGTGTCACTTCATATCATGTTATCATATATCAGACTGATCTCTCTGTCCATGAATGTATTGATGATGCATTGATGGTAACTATCTTTACAACCATATAGACATGAGGACCCTTGAAAATGAGATGCCACGTCTCAAGGGGCTTACCTTTAATAAATTTATGTTTGACAAAGACAAATATGGTACTATACAAATAAAGATTGATTGATTTGTCTCTATCATAAAGTCTTATCTTTAGTCCCTTTGTCTCTGCCTGGATGGATACATCTCTGGATTTATGTATGTGTATATACAAATATCTTTATTCATATGTATTTGTATATATGTGTATCTATAAAATGAAGAGTATTGCTCCAGCCTACTCTATTATAAACGGCCTTGAGATAACACTTGTTTTGAACTGGGGCTATACAAATACAGATTGATTGATTAATTGATTGATATCATTTGTTTTTTTACCTATTGCTCGTCCTGCATTGGTCCACTTGACAAAGTGCAGCATGAAAGCTAACAGAACCAAATGACAAGCGATTGTACAATTTAACCCCTGAATCCGAGCAAGTGCAAAGAATGTTTGCTAATTTTTAGTTCAGTTTTAGTGAAGTTAGTGTTTGTTGTTTCCTCTGACAACCCGACCAGCTGATGGTGGAGGGATACATAATCCCTAAGTCCCAACATACTAAAGTTCTAAACACAAGATCTTTGTAGAGGAAGTGTTAAACGCTGTAAAGAATCTTACTGTAGCATATTGCCAAGTGAATATAGTTTTTTGGGTAGTTTTAACCTATAAGTGGGTTAATTACGAGGCTTTTGGTGGCACCATGTTCTGCCATGTACCCGCTAGCGTCCGCCCCCAGTGACAAAGCTCACATGTTCCTTTATTGGCACTCATATTTACTTGTGCCATGGGCCTCTAGCAACCCCACTTAAAAAACTGAACTAATGCTTTAATAGGGATTATACTGTGCAGGGAGGCTGTAACCTGCAGGTTGACTCTGTTTAAGTGAAGGAGCCTTGGCCCTGCTGGTTGTGAAACAGAAATGTTTTTGTCTGACTGCACAGACGGACCAGCCTGGTTGTTTTCTTTCAAAATCCAGTTTTTGCAATCCTCACCACATGATTTGAAACACATTTCAGTGTTTGTATAACTCACAAAAGTTATGTTTCTCTCTGGACATACATCTCAAACTCAAAAACAAATTATCAAGGGGAATCACATTCTGCAGGAGAAACAATTTACTCGGTGATGCAACTAACAAAACAAAAATCCACTCGACATTTGGTGTCCATCCCTCTGTTTAGTCCGCCTGTGATAAACAAGAGCAGGAAAACGAACCCTTTGTATATGTTTCACTCTATTAACAAAAGTTTTCTGTATCAGTGAAGTGAGGCAGGCTGAAGCTCCAGATGTGAACATGAAGGCGACCTGGTTGTCTCTGGTCAGATAAAAGGGTCAAACAAGTGGAGTATGTGTGTTGATAGCAGAGTGAGGTCGTCAGAGAGAAGGTTCCAGATGTTATGATTGTTCACAGCAGAAGGTTAAGGGGGGAATGGAAAAAGAGGCAGAGAAATAAGAGTAAAGTTGAGGTCAAGACGGCATTTTAGACTTAAAACAATGTGTTAGGGCTGGGATTTTTTATTTTAAAAAGTGATGGACAATTAAGATTACCAAATGTCTAAACCAAAGATCCTGAACCCACTGACCTTCTCTGCTCAGTGAACTGTTCAATATAGAGTGGTGCAGGGAGGATGTATTTTTATAGGCCAACAGGGGAGTTAGCATAGGGCTGATTCTCTCCACTGAAAGCCTTTGGGATTTTTTATGTGGTCCTGGATCATTGCTAGTAATAAGGTTTTAACTAATGTAATGTTCATAAATTTTTAAGCTTGAACGTAACTGGCAAGTGTAAAAAGCTATTATCAAGCTACTTTGAAACTTCAACATGGCAGTTCTGATCTGTTCAAGTTGTTCCTTGCAGCTGTGGGTATGTGTATACGTTATAGTTAATTAAAAGATGATCAGAAATACTTGCATTATGGTCCCTGTCCATATTTCTAGTCCTTGTTAGCAGTAAGCTAGTAACCTTGCTTTTAAAAACACACAACAGTCCTTTAAAATTCAAAAACAGGCAACATCAGATACATTTTATTTTTTCAGATTTATCATTCAAAGCTCGTGTGTGTGAGTGTGTTCATCATGAATCTTATTTCAGGCATCTTCGAAACCCGTATCCTAAATCCCATAAACCTTCGACCCTGGCAACCTGGAAGTGCTAAACACTAACTGACTTCCACAGTTTTGGACTCATGTCTGCACCACTCTTTTGAACTCTGTCCAAAGAAATAAACATTACAAGTATTCTCACATGGGCCGCAACAAAATCAAACATCATTATTACTTTTTTCTTATTTGAGTCAATTGCAGAGCAGTTCAGTTCAGGACAGGGCTGGGCAAAATGCAGCCTTCCTTTTTCTTTCTAATTTTTTAAAAATATAAAGTATAAGTATTCATTTTGTTTTATCAAATAAGCATACTGTTGTTACACTTGTTAAATCATGTGTATTATGTGTTAACTTTTGGGCTCTGAACTGGGCTTTTCACCCTGAGCCCATAGGCTAAAACTGCCTGACAAAACAATGGTATGATGTCACAGTGGTAGGTCTGACCAGGGGCTTGGGATAACAGGCTATTTTAGGCAGATACTGGTTTCCTGAAGAGAGTAAAAAGTCCTGACTTTTTGTCTTGTTCATAGAAGAGCTCTATCATCCAGAGAAGATATGTAAAAACTAAAAAGGGTATAAAAAACTCAAAAAATGCTTAATATTGGCTCTTTAAAGTACAGCTTTAGCTCAGTTATTTGAAATAAAATAAAACAAAAAACCTATCCCTGACCTTTTTGTCTGTCCTGACATCCCTCTCCTCCCCCTCTGCTCGCCCTCTTCCGTCCTCTTTCTCTTCCTCTCCTCTCCTGCATCCTCTTCTTCTTCTCTACTTATTTTTCTGTGCACTGCATCCTCCAGGAAGTGCCTGGTCAATGGGAACCATTGAACGCACCCAGTTTTGGCCCAGTCGGGCCTCTTTGGCCCCTTCACCAGTTGTCTTGGAGAGGGACAGCAGCAGCCAGAGCTGGCAGTCCTCCCGCCGTGCTCCTTTGACCCGACTCGGCCCGGAGCTGCCGGGCTGACCGCCCCCAGCCCTAACACGCCGGTCCAGAGCCAGCGGTGATGCTGCTGGAGGGGCATATGTGTGTGTGTATGTGTATGTGCGTGTGTGTGTGGGCTGGCTAGCTGGCTGGCTGAGCTCAGTGTCACATCACAATAAACCCTCTGGAGGGGACAGACAGTCAAGCAGTTAAGGGCTAACAAGGCTTTTTTATTCTGGGGTTTGTGTTTGTGTGGGAAAATCTTAATTCTATTTGCTCTTTCAATCATCATTTAATAATTTTAAAAGGAAAAGCTAATATATGTTTTTTTTTTTCCAGGGATCATGCAGCCAGTTTAGACTGGTTAAATGCATGAAGCATTAGCAATAAAAGGACAAAAATACACAGACAGACAAATACAAATGTTTAACTGTGTTAAAGAGATACTAAGATTTTTTTGTTTGTTTTACATGTCTCCAAGTGGTGAGTTCTTCTATAAGTAAGACAACTAAGGCTGCAGCATCATGTCTTCTTTGTCTCTTGCTGTGAACAGGGTCAGTACAGCTGCCTAAAACAACTGAAAACTCACAGCTCCCACCACTATGGCATCCAACCTGTTGCATCAATTGCACAAGTCCATTGGCTCAGAGTGTCAAGCCTGGTGCAAATCATAGACTGTAAGAATGCAGAGCCATTGAAAACATGGCACTGAACCCTGCTGAACTGACCAACTACCACAGAGTCAGGCAATCAAAGCAGACTGGGCCCAGCAGGGGAAGGGGGCCTTCATGTGACGGGAGTGTCTCAAACAGAGTGAGAATAGAGGTGGATCAGGGGTTTTCAGTGTGTAAAAAAACTAAAAGGTTTTTCAACATTACTGGTTGCAAACACTCTGTAGTAATCATTAAAATCCAATATATGAACTTCAGTTAAGGCAAAATGCATCTTCTTTTAAGTTAACAAAATAACTGTGAGTTATTGAAAGGGCTTTGCCAGATTGTTTTTAAAAGATTTTATGCATTTATTGCACACACTGGATGGATTTTAAGAGGGGATAGAAATTGGGGGAATGACCCTCAAAAGATCTCAGGCCACATTCCAGTCCAGACTTCCTCTATACGGGGCCTGTGGACATGGCTGCTTGGCTATTGGCATAGCTTTATGTTTACTGTTTAACAGCCTTTTAACACTATTCGGTTTGTGTCAAAAAATTGTTTCTTCTTATTTCATTTGATAAAATCGAATCCCCTCCTCGTATGAGTGGAGATCACTCCCATGATTGCTTCTGGTTTTAATACTGAGCAAGGATTGTGGTGAGGTTTTGCGTAGCTTAAAGTTAGAATAAAACATTTTGGGAAACATCTTTAAAGCAGTCTATAACATGAAATTAAAAAATAAGCACATTAAATGAAAAACATTTTCACATTCTTTTTACCCCCTAGCTCACAGCTGTTATATCTATTTTATATTTTATATTGCTTGAAAAGATAAAATCAAAATTAGCGCAGTTGTTCAGGTTTTTAGACAAAATTCTTTTTTCTTTGAGCACAACATGATGTAACTTTAATTATCTGTCCAACTGTCTTTTCTGAGCTACACTTTACACTTCATATTTTAGTCGACTAAATTTATAGTATATTCCATCAACTAAAATGGTGTGAAATTTCATCAACTAAAACTAGACTAAAATTAAAACATTTTAGATGTCGAAATTATGACTAAAACTAAAGGATATTTTATGCAACAGACTATAATGAAAACTTAATTTAAAAGTGCTGTCAAAATTAACACTGACACAAACACAGCAGAGCAAATACAAAGTGAAAAGAGCAGCAATGCAGAAAGCTGTTTGTACTCAAAACTGAAAATACCACAATTCACATGTGCATATTGAGCAATGAACGCCGTACTGTATGTTCCAGTATTTGATTGAGACTACTGTTGTTGCATTACTTGTAAGTAATATAATTGTTTTGGTCTGTGAGACTGTTGCTAAAGTGCAACATCTACTTGGCAGGTTTGCTGCTTCTTTCTGTTAGGCCTTATTTAAAGCTTTTCATGACTTTTTTGGATAAATAAGAGGTGGTGGATAGAGGTGGAAAGTGGGCAAATGTGGCAGTGGGCGCAGACTGCATTTAAATCTAAGCTGCCTTAAAAGGATCAGCCCCTTTGCACATGGGGCACGCTTACAAACCACTCCCCTATTTACATCCCAACCCGATCTCATGTCATGATTGTAGCTTTTAGAATTTTGTGTGTGCAAGTCACTAACTTTGCTCCTATTTTATCCCTTTGCTCCAGTTTGGTCATTTTGATCCTGGAAAACCAACATGGTGGCACCCTTCAATAGGTATTCAAAAAGGCAGTCGACATTCAGGCTTCATCAGAGTCTATGTCAGTTGAGACTGTCTACCTTTTAAAAATAGCATTTTTAATATAGAAGAAACAAATCCAATTCTTCTTTCTAGCTCTACAGCTCCATAATAACACGTTTAATGTGTATCTGTGCTTCATGGCATTACACTGCTGTGACCCTGAAAAGAATAAAAAGCTTGAAGTATGAGTGAATCTGCCCTATAATTATACTAATCAGTTGCAGCCTGCAGATCCTGAGAGAAGAAGCATCATAAATAGGTCATGTATGGGGTTTTGATCTACTCTCATGTGTGTTATACAAAGACTCAGTCTGTCTGTATAAGTGCATGAATCCGGCACTTACACCATATAGAAACTATGCTAGCAGCCACATTTGTGGGCTTTGCTCTAAAAAGGAAGATTTCTGTGATTTTGTTTGGCTCTTCTTCTGCTGGATGTAAGAAAACGCTGCAACAGTACGAGTATATGTGATACTATAATTACACAATGTACACACTACAGCATGTAATTATACTGTAAACCACAGGCTGTGGCCTCTTTAAGTAAGAAAGGCTGCTGTTTAGAGAAACTGGGCAAAGTATACTGAGACTTCTGTGTCTTTTCTTTGCTGCTGTGAGGAAGGAACTTTATGACCAAGGTGAACAAGTCAGTGAAAACTTTATGAAGACTTTCAGCTCGGTGGACTTAGTTCAGACATACAGGAATTATTTAAGGGGTCTGAATCAGGGGTCAGCCATTCTGGTTCGCTCATTAGAACACTGAACTTAATAAAAACAATGCAGAGGTTTCTGTTCTCGGGTGATACTACAATCATGTTTTTGCTGCTGACACTGATACCAGTCATATTTTAGTAAAATCTGCCAATGATGGTATGGATCATAGATTGTGTGTGTTTTTTTAAGGCAAGGTGAGTTTATATTGTACCTCGTGGGAACAAGGAAAATCAAAGTACTTCACACATTTCATCAGAATACAATGATAAAGGGAAAAAAACATCAAAATAAAACATTTATAAAAATGAAGGCTAACACTTATTATGAAGCCCCTCTTCATACTGCATTATAAACACATTATACACGTTTTAAGGTATTATAATGCTTTATAATCAGAGTTATATGCTTTATAATAGTAATTATAAGTCATTATACTGTTATTGCATTAAATGATTTATAAACATACATAAAGTGAGTAATATTCAGCATATAGCTGTAATAAATTATAAACATCAATAACGCTTTATAATAACAAATCTAAATTATTTTTTTTTTTCCTTAGATTTTGGGTGGGTTACAATAATAATTATATTTTAGCATGAAAAATATAATTTCAGTGTAAGAGCTTCTGCATACTGGTGTGTTAACCCTTAAAGAAACACAAAAAATGACTTTGATAATTACAAATGCTGTTAATTTAGGGCATCTGTAGCATTAACCTTACATTGGGTTTTGGTCTTAAAAATCTGTTAAGCACTATAAATTCACCAAAAATGCAGTTAGTTTAGGGTGCTTCATACTGATTTGATTCACAGAGCTGAAAAAACTTAATACTTTTTGGCTGGAAATGTAATTTTCTTATATAACAATCAAACTGATACATTTCTGATCAACCTTTGCATCTCTCTTGTCTCTGTATTTGCAGCTTAAACTTGAACTCAGCTCTGGTTTTTGATACGTCTGTATGTCATCAGTGTATGCATTCTTAAATAGATGTAAGGTATATGTGGAGGAGGCAGTTAACCACTGTCACACCTTTTTTATTAAAACACAAAGAAAACAGTTTTTTAACTTTTGTTTCCTTTGCTTAAAATAAATGCAGAAAACCACATATGTGTGCCAGCTCATAATAACTGTGTATATTTATGCACTATATAATCATTTCTACCACGGTTATGTGGCCTCTCTTGTTTACAGTAAAAGAGGCATGACAGGTATATGTGCTTTTATTTGGCTCTGAATATAAATATGAGAGCATATGTGACACAACACTCAGTATTTATATCTAGACTACAAACCACAGCCACTGCCTCTGTCAGCAGGGAAAGTAAGAAAGTTTTGGGTTCTTTTACTTTGGTTGTGCTTTGACATGATGTTGGCAAGACTTGACAGGAAATATGTCAGACTGTGACAAATACAGACTCAAACAGCAAAAAACAAGATGTTTACACTATTGCTGAGCTACATTACAAACCAGCTTCTGATGCTGTGTAGAAAAGTAAACTGCTGTTCAACTTTTTCAGAACACTTTGAGAATAAAGCTTCTGATTTTTCATGGCATTACCTCTGCACAAAGCCCCTGTAACAACATTCTGTGAGGAGTGGCCCTGACTGAAAAAAGTTTGGTCCATATTTTCCAGCTCTATTCTGTAGCCAGATGAAAAGCTGTGAAAAGCCTGATGTGGCCCTTGGCTGCCAGTTGATGATCACTGACCTACAGGTTTAACATTTTGTGCTTACATGACACATAAGTCCGTTTCCGTCCAGAACATTGTTACATGATTGTGGTTATTTCTTTTCTAGGCTTGTGAGTTTTAATTGCTTTGTCCTTCGTTGCCAAATCGCTTTGTTATTTCCCCTGCAGCTATAATGCTAGAAAACAGATAAAATTTCAACTCACCCTCTATTGAAACATTTCATAGCCTCTGAAACACAATAACACAGTAAATCATCTTTATGCGATTAAACCCACTCGTCCATGAAACCATTCATTTTCTCCGTCCTTTTAATTGAACTCTCCAAACTGAGCCTGCAGTGCTTTCTAACCCTTTAACTTGTATTGATCTGCGAGAACAATGGAGATCTAGCGGGGCTTTGTAGTCCGGCTCCTGACAAAGGGCCTCGTGCCGACCGGAGATAGAAATGTAGCGTGGCACATAGAGCCGCTGGACTCGGCTCTCCCTGCACACTGAGCTGCGTTTAATCTTCATCACAGCTCATCCATCACACCCTGACAGCACCGGAGACAGCCGCTATGTTTACATGCACACTGAGTTCACTTCTTAACCTGGTTACCCCGGCATTATCAATTTCTGTAGTCCTCGGGACAGGTAAAGGACCTTTTCAGGTAAATAAAAATTGAAAACGGCTTCATTCTAAAGAAGACAGATGCCTGCGTTACGTGAAACACAAAATGCTGAGACACAAATTCTGAGGGATATCTAATTTACATGCCAAGCTGCAGTCTGGTTTTGATCAATGCATATAAATGTCATAACCTTGGTAAGCTTATAATCTAATTAAGGGCTGTAGGTAGATTTAAATGTCAATAAAACAGCATGGAGAACCAGCCATAGTCTGCCAGGGGAGTCCTCATATATCCTCCCTGTAGACGGGGAGAGAAGCCTCGGTCTCTGAGGCTGCCAGAAGCCGAACCTTTAATACATTTTATGGAATTATAAACTTCTTTTGACAGGTGGGGGACTCAATCCCTCCATATCAAAGGTTCACGTAAAGGTCTGCCAGCTTAACCTGAATAATACTTTAAGTATGACCGAGTGACGAGGAGGCTCTGAGCTTTTTTATCCTCCTCCACATACCTGCACGTATGAAATGGGTCACACAATTACTGTCATGCTGGAAAGTTTGATGACTCCACCAATGATCCACAGCCTCAAGGGTGGTGAACGAGTAAAAGACAAGTCTATAGCTGGAAGACAAAGCAGGAATTATCTTTAGTTTTATGTGTGAACTGTCATAAAATCCCAATTTCAGTATCAATGCCAGGCTCCCATGTCTGTTTGCTGCTTGTTGCTATGACTTTAAACCATGACACACCAGATGGACTGTTTCACATATCCATGATATACATTTTAGATTATTAAGGGTAACGTCCAATAGATAAAAGTATTTAGGAAGAGCAAAGCCTTTCAAGAAAACTTGAGGGTGATTAAACAAATGTTTTTTTTGTCTAAATGATTATAGGCCAGACTTAAAGTCACTTCACACTTGAAGCTACTGCTTTTTTGCCCTTAAGCTGCAGTCACAAACTGATACTGTGGCCAACTTTTGTAGCTGTATAAGGAAATGTCAGGCTGCATTCGGCCAAGTCAGGCCAGTCAGATTTAAAGTCAGTTCAGAAACGCTGATGTTTGTCGGGTGCATCAGCAAACTTTATGCATTCTTAAAAATTTAAGGCAAAATATGACCTCTTTAAAACCCAAGAAATCAATATCGTAAGTCAATATCAAAGTAGAGATCTTTCTGCTGCTCAGTTTTTCCTTGTATTCTAAACACAGCTCCATAGGATCAGTGTTTAAAGCAGAACCCTCTCAGTTAAATCTGCTCCATATAAATCAGAGTTTAGAGTCTCCAAGCCAGGAACTAAAAACAGAGATGTTTAGAGCTGATTTGCAATGTTGCAAAAATTGGACAAGCGGGCTGCACTGTTCCATAAAACATGAGCAGCACTGTTATTTTTCAGCATAAATAAATGTGTTTCATCATGCTTACAGGATACTGTCAGAACTGTGGTAGCCACAGGGGGTGAAACTTTCATCTCCACCGGTTATCGATCCGGCTGCAGGAGGACTTCTTAAAAAGCTGCACTCTGAATTGGATGGAAAGAAGGTCATTACCACCAGGTAAAATAAGAAATATGAACAAACAAAGCACATTCAAATCAAGCAAAATAACATCGGAATATTCTCATTTAATTAAGTGAACTGAAGAGGAGGTATACAAGCAAAAAATCTCTGAAATAGAAGCATGAATAGAAAACCCTCTGCTTCTTTTTAGCAGGTGAAAAGAGGAAAATATGAACAGGCAAAAAAGTTGGAGATCCACTTGTCCTTCAAAGTAAACCTCATTAGAGCTTCCTTTTTGCCGTCCAGCTGAAATAGAACAAATGTGAGGTCACATGCAAATAATCTATATGTAAGAAAATAAGAGCAACCACACTAGAGCTGAACAAGTAAGGTCAGTTTCTCCTCCTGAACTGCTTTCACCTGAGAGTGCTGCAGACAGAGACAGAAAAAGGCACCACACCTGAGCGTTTTTGCGCTCAGATCACTGAGTCAGGAAAACACTGAGCTGCACAAATATCTGTTTTGAGATATTTCTGTTGATATTCAGTCATCGCATCAAGTGATTTGAGTTCATGAAAGCTTAATAATGATGCACATGACAACATCACAGGGTGTCGGTGGCGCAGTCTGATACTGCACTTGGTCAGCAATCGGGAGGTTGCAGGTTTGATCCCAGCTCTGGGTGTCACATGGCGATGTATCCTTGAGCAAGACACTTCACCCCAAGTTGCTCCCACTGTTGCATCAGTGGCATGTAAATGGGTATGAAAGGGTGCGAATGTGTTGGTTGATACTGATGGACAACTGACATAGACACTCCAACGATCAGTGAGTGAATGGGTGTAAAGCTGCTTTGAATAGTCAAAGACTAGAAAATGCTATACAAGCTCAAGTCCATTCACCCTGAACCATGAGTCGAGGACATCATCATCAGGAAGCTAACCTTGCAGAGCAGCTGGTTTCATATCAGCATCCTCTGAGGCTAAGAGCCCGGTTTAGTTGTGCTGAGAGCAGCCTTTGAAACAAGGGCTGGGCAATTAATTGAAAAATAATCAAAACTGACATTTAGACTCTCTAATCAAAGTAATTTTACTCATGTCGATTATTTTGATTATTTTCCCTGTGTAAGTCATTCCGCACCCCCTCCATACAGTCTGCGTTCACTTTCGCCAAGAGCGAAGGACGTGCTGCCAACATTGAGAAGACAAGTGCCAATCTATCAGAGGACCTTGTAGCCAAGAAAAATGCCGTCACCATTGTTTGGGCACATTTTGGATTCTGTGCAGAGGACATTGAGCAGAAAGAAGTTAAGTGTAAATGCTGCAGGGAGACCGTTTCGACGACCCTCGGTAACACCACCAGTTTGTTCCACAATAGCATAAAATAGTCGTTAATTAATCGTAATTGAGGAAAGAGCTTCAATTAAATCGTGATATTGAGATTAAGTAATATCACCCAGCCCTATTTGAAACTTTTCTCTCTTCTGTTCGGCATGCTCCTAATCTGACACACCCGGTTGACTGTTCAATAAATATCACTAGTCTATCTGGGAAACAGTCCATAGAAAGTGTTTGGGAATGGGCAGAACCTTAAATATAATTAATATCTGATTGGACAATCGTTCCATCAATCACACAGGTGGTGCACATGCCTCACAGCAAGAAGGGCGCCGGTTCGATCCCCAGGTCAGGCAGGGCCTCTCTGTGTGGAGTTTGTTCTTCCCGTGCATGCGTGGGTTGTACGGGCACTTCGGCTTCCTCCCACAGACCAAACACATGCTCATTGGGTTGACTGGTTACTTCAGATTGCCCTTAGGTATGAGTGTGAGTGTGAGCGGTTGTCCGTCTATCTATGCGGTTCAGGGTGTACCCCATCTCTCACCAAATGTCAGCTGGGATAGGCTTTCTGCTGTCGTCTCGCTTGTAGCTCCCACCTCTTCCTGCTTTGAATCTGAAGAGGACCCATTCACAAGTCTTTTCAGGGGCCCAGCCATTTTGTTGGGCAGGCCTCCCTCTGCCACATATTATAAAATGTTATTAATTGCATCCATTAACACAACAATCAACAGATTCTCTGTTTCTGTATACCTAAGGATCAATCTCACTTTACTCTGCTCAAACACTCTTGGCCCTTTTCCATTAGCCCTACTCTACTCGGCTCGGCTTTATCCGACTCAACCCAACTTTACTCTACTCGCTTTGGGCTGCTTTTCCACCAGCCCAGTTCCCTACCCAGCGGGGGCGGGGTCGCCATGAAACAGCTGGGCGACGCTGCGTTCATGTCATTTTTAGCGCCACACAACAACCAAAACAGTGGAGGACATTAGAGTCAATAGTATACCTGCTGCTCGGTTTGTGGCTTTTTGTTACAAAGAGGAAAGCAGAAGAAGGCTGCAGGCCGCGAGAAGAAATACCCTTGAGAAGTACAGGAGAGTTTTGGAAGCTATACAACAGTTTGAAGCTGAGGACGAGAGCAATCGGGCTGCAAAGAAAAGACGTATGAGGGTAAGCTAATGGAAGCTACCGCTAGCTTGTTAGCTAGCGCGTAATGATAAAGTCCCGTGTTTAACATTGTGATGGCAGCAAGTTATTGCCATAAAGTAACAAAGTGTATGTACTGCAGTCCTGTTTTGGGCATCGCGCTCATGACCCATCGGTGACGACATTCTCTGACCAATCAGTAGCCGGCAGTCGGTCGACGTCACCTTTTAGTGTCGACTCAGCTCACTTAGAACCAGAGCAGAGTGGGTACTAAAACTGGTTTGTTTTAGGAGGTACTGTGCCGGTGGAAACGCAACGCAAACTGGGTAGAGCCGAGTAGAGTAGAGTAGAGTAGAGTAGGGCCAAGGCGGGCTGGTGGAAAAGGGCCACCTGAGACCTATTTTCAGTGGTGTGGACCTCACTGTTAAGGGCAGTGTTGTTTGTATTAAAACTTTAAAGTCCAAATATGTTGTGGTGTTTTGGTTTCACAACATTATGATAAAGTCACATGTTCATGATGATCTTTTGAACCTTTAAGTTAATTTGAAGTTTGACATGCACATGGATTATTTTCTCTGTGATGGCAAAGTAGGTGGATTAAGACCACAAATCATCATGATATTATGTGTTTTGGTAAAGTAAGTTTTTCTCTGCCAGTCATTAATCTAACTTTATCCTTCAACCATTCCACCTTTTTACCGCATGTTTCTTTTTATGTACAGTCAGGAATAAATCCCACATGTCAATCAACAATGTCAAGCTCCTGCGATTTAACCTGGTGAGGTAATTGTGCGTCAGCCTTGAGGAAAAATCCACCGTCGCCATCTGCGGCAGCCATGAACTTCCTGTTCACACCTTCTATCCATCGCCATGTGCCCGACCTTCTACGCAGACGGACCATATGAGCTCTGTCTGGATGGTAGCAGCTAAGTTTCACAGAGCCACTTTAAATTCCACGTCAGAGGCGTTGTGTTTCCTCGCTGTCATCAGTCATGTTAGTTTCTGGATGATGAAAAAGGAAGACGACAGAGGGGGAAGCGTGTGTGTTTGGGTGTGATCAGGAAAATTGGCAAGGTCAGAGAAACAGTACAAGTAAAAATACGAGGTGGATTGTTTTTGGTGCGTTTGTACTTGATATTTCTCTGGAGGTCAGACGTCTGCTGAAAGACAGATTTGTGCTCTCAGCGGGGTTACCTGCAGCGGGCTTAAGGTTATAAAAATAAAAGCACAGAGGGGGCACAGCAGAGGGGGAGGAGGTGTGCTGAGTGTGAGAGAGAGAGAGAGAGCTGTCTTTTTCTGTTGTTTACCTTGAACGTGAGTTGGAAGACACATGTGGAACCACTCGCCCCGGTCTTAATGATGCCTAATTTCACGGCAAATAAACTAAACAATGATGCCTTTGAGTTTCGCTCCATTTATGAAGTAGAACTACGAGACAACATCAAATTCTTTTCCAGTCAAAGAGCAGCCTAAATGATCCTTTCTTATCTTGCAGTCGACCTGCGAGTGCACTTGGCTGTTGTCCTGAATTTGCTTTACAGATGCTTTATGGATTTTTATCAGTGTATTCAGGCTTGGCAGTTAATTCTAAGTGTTCAAAGTTGTTCTTAAGGCTAAGAATTTGTTATTTACGCTGTTAAAGATGAGGTACAAATTCTTATCTTTACCTTTGCTAAGAAGGTATTGTTTTTGCAGGTGTTTGTTTGTCAGTTTGTTGATAGGATAAGTTAAAAATTTATCACCAGAATTTGATAAAGTTTTCAGTATAGCTCAGACATGAGCCAAGGACCAATCAGTTAGATTTTGTTGGATCTAGGAATTTTTCAGTGATTTGTTAACAGTGCAAATAGGGCAGTTTCCATTTCTGCAGTGTGTAGAGCATGGCAACACATTGATATGGAAAATATTATTGTTCTGACCACAAATAAAATCTGATGTATAGGGTGCTCTGAACAGCCTTACAATTTGACCCTCTTTGTCGCTATTTAGTTTCACACTGGAGTTCATGATATGATTGAGTGAAGGTGAACAGCAGCAATGGCCTGTCCACAGGCAGTGTTTAATTTAAGCCAAAGTAGTCCAGTGTTCTCAGCACTCAACGCTAAGAAAACGCCCTCAGTGTCAGCTTACTGTTGTTGCTGCACTTCTAGTGTTTTTACTTAAAAATAATTCAACTTCTGAGTGAGCACCATGCTCATCAATAGAGCTGTGCATCTTCACTAGTCTCACCATTCAGTTCAGTTAAGATTATGAAGTTCGATATCACAATGCATCACAATGCAAAGCAGTGAGTATTATCTTAGATTTTCTGTATCATTGCACCAGGCTACTTTTTAGATTAAAAAAACAAGCAGTCAGATAAATATAAACGCCTTTTATTAATTTAAAATGTTGTTTTAGATCAACTGCAACAAAAATGTATTTTTATTGTAAACCAAAATAAATAAATCTCAAACATTTTTTTTAAACGAAACTGATGCTGCAGTCTCTGCAAGATAAAATGACTATTGACTGTCTCTGCATCAATGCATCTTCATCCATGACACCACTAGTTGTCAATGTTACTTCTCTCTCACTGACCAATCAAAATCTAGAAGTGGTGGGACTTTTGCCATTTGCTTTGTAAACCACAATGTCAAAAAATGAAAACGAGATGCCTGTCAACGAGGGAACTATTTTCTCATCTTTAACTTCTATCAGTGGGACGACGTGATTTCTTGACTGTGTTCATGTTGTCTGGGTGAGATTTTGATGGATATAAGAAATGTTTTACACATGTAGTGGTTTTAAATGGCCTTAGGGTGTTACTGACACTCATGGATGTCAGCTCTTGTTACCTGGCAACATTAAGCACCAGCAAGCAGTGCTCTGAAACTGTGGCAGAGAGCACTTCCCTTTGGACACAAGCCCTAATTGTGCCAAAGAGAATTTTACAGCTGGGTAAAAGCAGAAAAATGATCGTGGGAAGTGTCATCACATCTCCTTGCATCATATTGTATCACATGGTACTTCAATGTTGGTTGCACAGATTCAACAAGGTTCTGGAAAAATTCCTCAGAGATTTTGGTCCAAGTTGACATAATAACATCACACAGTTGCTGCAGATTTGTCAGCTGCATATTTAATCCCCTGTATCCGCATCCCAAAGTTGCTCTATTGAATTTAGATCTGGTGACTGTGGAGTACAGTGAACTTATCTTCATGTTTGAGATGTTTGATTTGATTTGAGCTTTGTGACATTGGGCTTTACCCTGCTGCAGCCATCAGAAGATGAGGGATGGACATGATCACCAACATCACTCAGGTAGACTGTAGCACTTATAGGGCCTCATGTGTGCCCACACCAGCAGCCTTGACCGCATTTAGATTTATCTTGGGCTTTTCTGCCTTTATTAGATAGAGAGAGGATAGTAGATGGGAACTGGAAAAGAGAGAGGGCGATGACATGCAGGGGCCATAAGCTGGACAAACATGTACCATCTACATCTGTCACAATGTCCTTTTTTGTTTGGGTGAACATATATGACCCCTGTGCACCAGGCCGTCACCCCCTAACAGACAAACCAGGGAGAAGCATTAAACCTTGAACAATGTTTACAAACAGCAACATTTGTCTCTGAATTAGTAATTAGGATGTCTCTATTTCAGATTTATTCTGTGATAGAGAAACCAGATCACTTTTATTCTGTATTTTTCCATGTAGCCACTGGGTATCTGCAGCAGTAGGAAGGAAAACAAGAGGAAAGAATAAAAGCCTTCATCCGTACTTCTGTTACTATGTGTTGTATTAATATTGATGTATTCATATAGTATGAATCCTGCCCCTGGCTTCTGTGTTTTATCTCTAGGAAAGCCTGCATATTTAATACAGCTATTTTAAATATCTAATTAATAAAACTGTTGTAACAGACACAGCTGAATGAATATTTATTATGTCTGTTTCTAGGCCTCATTTCACTGTTAAACTCATTTTCAACCAGATTTTTAAAAGTACAAATACCATCAATAACTCATATGTGACTTACTTTGGAGATAATAACTAAAAAAAGGACGCTTAAGATGGAAATGTCATGTAATCTTCAGCCTCTTACTGCAGTCTGAGCTCCACACGAGGAGTTATGATGTGTTGGGATGACCTTTCTCTCTGTAAATCACAGAGAAAACGGCCAGAGGGAATCGTAAACACACCCTGCCCTCCAATCCCTTGAATCATCCCACAAGATGCTATTGAACAGTGAGATACCATGACCCAGACCAACATTTTTTCCTCATGATCGCACATCATGGGTGAACATGTCAAAACAGCTCAGAGACGACTCTCAACAACTAGGGCCGTCCCGTCACCCTCTAATCCAGCAATTAGAGACAAGGCCAGGGAGATGGAACAGATGTTCCATAAATGGGAATGGCAGAGGGAGTCCTGGCCGATGATGGTATTCCTAATCTCTCCGAGGAGGACGACCAAGAGGAGAAACTGAGCAGCCACCCTGCGACAGCACGGATGGAGGTCAAACGCTGCTCCTCTAATAACTCTTTGGGTTGTTTTAAGCACCATTGGTTACCTAAAAGGTGTGCTGTGCTTCTTTAAAGGTCACTGTGCATTCAGTAATTTGATTGAGGGATTACTTTACTATAAGCAGATTGACCCCCCTCCTCCACATCTTTCTGAAACACTCGATGTAAAAGTATGGCCACTTTACAGGAGTCATTACCCGGAAGGAGGAGGCGATGGAGGCTTTAGGCAACAAAATAAACTGGGGGGATTGACTGTAGACCAGAGCCTGAAAAATACAAACTGTGCAATCAGGTGTACCAGACAAAATGTGATACCTCAATTCATTCATCACTATTTTTTCACCTAAAAATTTGGACTTATCCATTAACTGGTATGACCAATTTACCTGAGTCTTTGGCACATACACCATCATGGCAGCAAGTGCAACCACCAACATCATTGCACCACACTGTGGTTGGATGTCTTGTGATGCAGTATGATTCACAACCTGTGGGTTCGTACTTCACAACTATCATTGCAAGTGTAATTCAGGTGATAGATGTACTAAAGGAGCTACAGAGCTGCAACGAAACTGCATGTTGTGGACTTAGCTCTGCACATACATCCTTAATCTCTTTTTCCAACCCAGATACCCCAAAAAGACTTATAGTTGTATTTATGTGATGACTAAATAAAAATACTGTTCCTACTACTGCTGCAACTTATTACCAGAATTTTCCATTACATATTTATTTCACTTCCCCCTCTATTAAAATGCAAACAATTCTATGGATGTCCATGGATGGATAGCTGAACAACTAAATTTGGATAACAAAATAGCTTGCACTAGATCTGACAGTTGGCTGAACTAAATCTTTGTAATTCTAATTATTACAGGCACAAAGACATGGTCAAATACTTTGTCCAAAGGTAGCTCAGCTGTCTGCCACCAGTAACCACTGTGGCTCCGTCTACTGGCTGTTATTGTCTCCTGCCATCGCCTCGGTGCCCTCTTTCCTGAACGTAAACAAAGAACATAAAATAAAAGTTTTGGGATGAGCAAACAATACAAATGGCGCCCTTACAGGAACACTGCAGTTCAGGAGTATTTTTAATCTTAATTTCATTAAGTCATACAGAAGCAATATAAGGGCGACATGGTGCCACACCAGGTAAAGGGATGATTCAGTATTTTTGAAGTTGGGTGGTATCAGATATTTGACAACATTCATTGAAGAGGCTGAAAGGGCTCCCAGCAGCTCTGCACCATTAAGAAGAACAAGCTTAGGCGACAAGTAAAGTACACTGCTGTTGGCAGGTACAGTTATGTTGTGTAATTGTGAGTTTTCTAGAAAAACGTGCCACGAAACTGTGTTTACAATTGGGTGAAAGGTTTCAGGTTGCTAAATTTTTCCTCCAGGAAGTCTCTGTGTTTGGCGCTATTTAATGATGCATGAAATGGCTGTGTTCTTCTGTCTGTGCGCATCCACAGTAAAAGGAACGTCATTGTCATTTGACTGTGAGAATGTTTGTCAGTCCCTCTATGCCAGCCATGTAATTGGCTGGCGACCAGTCCAGGATGTATCAGCATAACCACTTGACTGAAGCAGTGAGAGACTCCAATCAGCACAGAAATATGAATAGTAAACTGAAAGTAGAGCTGAAGACGAGTGTTGCTAGCACTGCTAGCATTAGCATTAGTTACACTCCTCTTGCAAACCAACCTCACATTGTTTACCTCCCTGATGCTATGGTCTGAAGACAACCTTTGGGAAGTATTAATGGGAAGGCAAAGCTGAGTGTCATCTGCATAAAGAGGTTGTGCTCCTGAATAAGTAAGGGGGATTAAAAAGAGGCTGAAGATTTGGTTGAATCGTCTTTGGAAACTGACTGAGAGCTCCACAATGTCAACTTTCTTCTCAAAGGAAGATTAAACCAGAATAGTGGGATCTTGTAATAAACTTGTATTTAAAAGATAATTAACCGTTACAAAGGCTGTAAAATTAATTTCTTATACAAACTCCCACATGCCTACCAGACTCTTGTCTTTTGTTTCTTCATAATCTGATGATCCAGGTTGAAAACAGAGCAGTGCTGCCTGTACAGAGCTGTGTTAGATGGTGTGAAACTGATTTTTACAGTTGTTTTATATTGAACATTTCATGTTTTGAAGTTGTGTCCAACATTTTGACATATTGCTGCATTTGGCTAGGGAGTCCAAGGGTTTTATGAACTTCTGCTACTTCTGGTGCTCAGAAATACACATGCTGTGAAATTAGTTACAGTAATAAACTGCTCTCAACACAAAGCATGTGAGGAGCAATATGTTAAAAAGTTTTACACACTTGATTTTATGCTTAGAGGCTCCCCACACAGCTTTATAATAAAATATTCTCCCAAAGTTAAAAAAGTGAGACAAAGTGAGAGGAGACTGAAATAATAGCCAGATCGTGTCAGCTGTGGGTGGATTTCTAGCAGCTTAAACACTTTGACACTGTACACTGTATTCTGATAGTGCTGATAAATAAAGTATAAGTGCAAAAACCTGCAGTTCCTTGATTAGCCAGCACAGATCAGTGAATTCACATTAGAGCCCATCAATGGATTTTTCAGCTTTCCAGCAGAATTAAACATACAGCCTAATTTTGCTCCAAAGTTTAGCTATTTGGAGCACAATTAAGTTAAACTTTAAGTTAATATTTCAACTAGAAGTGCTCTGAGAACACAAACCTCCACCAGCATGTCTGACACTATTTGCCATGTCTCTCAAAATAAAAATTTCTCGACAAAAACTCCTGGAGCTGCATTCAGATTTGGATCACCACCAAAATCTAATCACTTCTTCTTTTCGCCATGACTAACAATTTCAGAAAATGTAATCAAAATCAGGTCATAACTTTTTGAGTGATCTTGTTCATAAGCAAACTAAATGCCAGCAAAAACATAGCGTCCCAAGCAACGGTCATACATATTCAGTTCAAAGGCAGGCAAACAAACCAAAACTACAATGCCTCCAGACCTTGCTGTTGCCAGTGCCAACCATAACACAGGTTTCTCAATGTGCAGTTCACCATGTTGTTTGCCATGTACCCCGCTGCAAAAGCTTCTTTCATTACCTCAGCTAAGGGGGTTATGTTTGGTAGTGAACAAGATAACTAAAAATGTTATGAAAGGATTTTTTTATCAAATTTTTAGGGAATGTTGGTCATGGCACAAGGAAGAAGTGATTTCAACATGGAGGTGGTACAAATACTGATGTTGATCCAGGATATTTTTAAAGAATATGTTAGCATTGCAAGATGGGGCAGTTTTCCACATTTTTGCTAATAACTCAATAAATTCTCAACATATTTTGATTAAATTTCAGGTAATGTTGGTAATGGCACAAGTAAGAAGTGGTCAGATTTTGGTTGCGATCCGAATTCAGATGTGGATCCAGAATTTTTTTCAGTGGTTAGTTAACAGTGGGAGATAGGGCAGTTTTCTACATTTTTGGCAATAATTCAGATTATAATGTTGGAAACGCCTTGGTGGAGGTCTGTGCTCTCCTACCACTTATAGGTATAACATAGAATCATCAGTTTTCTATTCACTGTATAATTTTTCATGTCACAAAAAGCAATCGATATTGAGTCTATTCATTCTGATATCCAGTCTTGGGTCATGTCAACTCACAGGCATGTATTTTTTTGAAGATGCAGCTTCTTCTGTGCATTTTGGCCCTCTGTCCACTAACAAAGGTCTTTTAAGGTAAAACACTTTAGAAAACTCCCGGAAAGGGTGAAACATTTCAGAAATGCTGAACCTTTGCTGGTTTCAGTGATGCTAATTGGACTTTTAACATGCTTATACATTCACTCGTAGTAGTGTGTAGTCAGTGGTTCTGAAAACAGCCTGAGTCTGACTGTTTCTTCTTCTTCCTCTACGTGAGACATGTTCTTCTTCATGTCTTTCCTTCTACTCTCAAGAGCTTAGTGAACAATACTGCCACCTGCTGGGGCACATTGACACAGAAATTATGTTTGAGCTGTTATTTTCATAAAAAGCCCACAAGTAAATTAAAAGTGAAGGTCGTCTCTGGATGAGCATTATTAGTGCGATGTGTGCACAGTGAGAATGATCAAAAGCCTGTTAGTTCATGTTTATGCGTTGTTTAAACAGAGCCATAGACTAAAGTTCAATCAAAGAAATATTTGCTCGGAAGGCCTGCTAATCAAGTTAACATGTTCAAAAGTTAAACTGTAACAGCGTCCGCACTTTTGGTTGGTAGAATAAATTTGAAAAATTAAATAGTTGTTGCTTAAAAATTGTGGGAAAGTTTTTGCATGTCATGAACATCATTAACAAGCAATAGGCTGTATTAAAAAGTGAATTAGCAAATGTGTTTTCAATTAAAGGAAACCTTGATTAAATAAAACCAACCAAAGAGGATGATGATATTTTTTATTTACACGCCATGCACACACAAAGTTCCCAACTCTCATGTGTTTAAAGGACACTAAAAATAAAGTTGAAGTAGTTCAACTGTTCATAACAGACTAAAATAAATATTCATTTTCTCTTGACAGTTCAGTCTTGAATTGGGATGGGAATCACAGGGTACCTCATAATACCATATGATACACGATACTGTGTCCAGGAAACAATATGATCACAATGCAACGATTCTGTGATATCGATATATTGCAAAAATAATATTATAATATGTCACAATAGTCGATTTTGTCTATCCCTTCAGTATTGTAGAAGCTGAGGTGTATCCATACTTTGGATTTATAAGTGCTGGGGCATCCTTCAGTGAACTTTTCTTTGTACTGATGTGCGACATTTCCACTCTGTAAACTTTCTTATCTTTGGCTGGTAATTGCTGTTCAAGTTTCACTCATTAAAGTGTGGAGCGCCCCCTTGAGGAGCCAGCAAGTAGGGAGATAAAAAACAGGCATATAGAGCATATTAAGAGTGCCATATTTTCTTAATTATGATATCAATATTTAGTGCCAGCATATCGATAATCATATCACGGGAGGGAGGGCAACGGTAATCGCAATATTAATTTTTTTGTCCCACCCCTCGTCTTAAACATTTTCTTCTGCCGTTTCTCCCTGGCATTGTAGATCATATTAGCCACAAAAAAGTTCCTGCCCTAAAGCACAACTCAAGCTTTTTACAATAATCCAACAAGAAGTGTGGACGCAGCCTTAAACCTCCAACAGGAGCTTTAAATTTCTATGAACATAGCAGAATCTTTGTATATAATGACCTTTTTACGTTAATTTATTTCTTTTTAAAATAAGTAAATAGTATTCTGACTGTGAATGTAGCTAAGCAATTGTTGCCTCTCTGACTGACACATGAGAAGAAGCCCACTGTCAAAGGGGCATCCACAACCTAAGCAGCAAACAAACCCGTGCTGGTCCCTAAACTATCATCAGGTCTATTCCTGCTGCTCTGTGGGATCGCAGTTCTCTAAGGAGAGCTGAAAACCGGATTGTTTTACACACACCTGTTCCCGAACGTCACTCGACTACACGCCTGTCTCACAGGGAGCGCAGTTAATCGCTGATTTGGCACACTTACAGTGACAACATACCAAGGTCCAGTTTCAGGAACTTTACACACACACACATGAACACACACACACATACATATGAACAAATATACTCCCACGCTTACACACACCCTCACACACAAATAGATGCATAGCACTGCTTCAATCTACAGGCTCAGATACAGAAACAATAAAATACACTTATATAAGTACTCCAAAGCTGGAGGATAAATTTATGTGGGCAAGAGCTTTGGGCCCACCAGGTTGTCAGTCCAGTTTTGATTCTACACAATTAGTCGATGTGTGGGTCCGCCCTCGGTAATCAGATCTATTGAAATGTCCTTTTGTTTCATACTAGCAGATCAGCCTGCATGCTAGAGCTAATGTATAAACAACCAAGATGGCTGCTGCTGATGTGGTTTAAATCCTCTTAATCCAGAAATCATAAATCAGCCATGTTCTCGTTTATGGCTCTGAACCACTGACAGCTGAGGCTAGGAGTGTTTTGTCTATGGGTTTCCCATCAGTGCATCCTTCAGTCTGTCTGTCCTTCACTCTGTCTCTCTGTCCACCTGTTTCTAACAATTGATTTATAACAAGAAGCTTATGCAACTGGGCAGTTATTAGTTATAAGTGTTAAGATCATGGAGCTTCATGTTCATTCTTTACTTGTGAAGGTGATATCTAAAGTTTGCCTTGGGGGATTTTCCTCAAACCTAGCACAAATGTCTCTATGACTTAAGATTTAATTGATTTCAGTGGTCCAAGGCTAAAGGTCATTGAGCCTCATGTTCATCCCTTGCTTGTGGCACAATATCTTATGAATGTGTTAAGAGGGTTAAGGAAAATTTTGCACTTATATCCACTTTGATTTAAGGATGACCTAAGTATATTTTAGATTTCCCTGGTCAAGGTTTTCTGCCAGTCATTTTTCTAATTATCTAAAACCAGAAATCCTCAATAAAATAAAAACAAGCAAGAATATGAAAATATTTTGCCTCTTACAGTGAGCTTTATAAAGCGCTAAATATTTTGACAGAAGCTGTATGTTTAGCCAGGCTACAAAGATGGTAATTTAGGCTGTAAAATCTGTTTGTTCCCAAAATATCGTTCGTCATACATCTTTCAGATTTCCTGCAGCCTGCCTCAACTGGCCACTTGAGGAACTGCAAGTCTTGGCACTTCCTCATCTGCTCTAGAGATTGCAACTTGTTTTTTTTAATAACTGTTTCTTCTACTCCTGGACCCACATCACAGACAATTCACTAATATTTTATGAAAATGAAGGACTGGGGCAATTTGCTTGTGAGTATTAAAGTTACAAATTAAAAAAAGAAACCCCCATCTAAAGAGATTCAGCCACGTAACAGACATTGCATGAACCTGCTAGAAAAAGATAATTTTGTGTGACATTCTCTGACAACCAAACATAAACGGCTATTGCAGAAAGAAAAGTGGGTTGGACATTATTAATAACTTTCATTTTTCATCTGCTCCTGTGCTCCTGGATTAAAGGGAATAGAATAAACAGAGAGCAGACCCAGAGCCCAACATGAAAGTTTTCTAGAAGATTCTCATGAGTCAAGACAGGCCGAGCCTCAAGGCCTCACCCGTGCTGAAAAGCTCAGCCATTTTTATCGCCGTCTGGCTTCATGTGCTGCCAAGAAGCTCTTTAATTGTTTCCCTTTTAGTCAAAGCCACAGAGCTTCAGTGTTCCAGGATACACAAACTACTGCCCCTGTTTCTGCAGACAACCGAAAATAATTGTAAGTTTCAGGCTGGGCTTTGAAAGAGCAGGCTTGTGTGTTGTTATGGTCTGAAGTTATTTTGGTGTCCTCACAGTCAGAGAAAAAAATTCAAAGATGGCTGCAGAGGGGACAGACTGTTTGTCTCATCATCTCAATACAGCCAACAAAAGTCAAGTTATTACAGTTTTATAGTAATAACCTGTTAATGAATAAACGTCAATCTCAAAAGAAATCATGGAAAATACACTGAAACCTATTTCTCTAAAGTCAAAGCTGAAGTACGACCGAGAAGACATGTTTGATCATCAACCTAAGTTTGGTGTCAATACAGCCAACAAATGTCAAGTTATTGCAGTTTTTATAGTCACAACCTATTCATCAATATAAGTCAATTTAAAAAAAATCATTTAAAATACACTGAAACCTATTTCTCTAAAGTCAGAGTTGAAGTATGAACAAGAAGACATGTTTGATCACCAGGCTTAGTTTGGTGTAGATGCAGCCAACACAAGTCGAGTTATTACAGTTTTTATAGTTATACCTATTAATGAATGTACGTCAATCTAAAAAAAATCATATAAAATACACTGAAACCTATTTCTCTAAAGTCAGAGCTGAAGTACGAACATGAAGACATGTTTGATCTTCAACCTAAGTTTGGTGTCAATACAGCCAACAAAAGTCAAGTTATTACAGTTTTTATAGTCATAACCTGTTAATGAATATACGTCAATCTTAAAAGAAATCATATAAAATACACTGAAACCTATTTCTCTAAAGTCAGAGCTGAAGTACGAACAAGAAGACATGTTCGAAGATCAGGCTTAGTTTGGTGTCAATGCAGCCAACAAAAGTCAAGTTATTACAGTTTTTATAGTCATAACCTGTTAATTAATATACGTCAATCTTAAAAGAAATCATATAAAACACACTGAAACCTGTTTCTCTAAAGTCAGAGTTGAAGTATGAACAAGAAGACATGTTTCATCATCAACCTAAGTTTGGTGTCAATACAGCCAACAAAAGTCGAGTTATTACAGTTTTTATAGTCATTACCTGTAAGTGAATATACGTCAATCTTTAAAATAATCAAATAAAATACACTGAAACCTATTTCTCTAAAGTCAGAGCTGAAGTACGACCAAGAAGACATGTTTGATCATCAACCTACGTTTGGTGTCAATACAGCCAACAAAAGTCGAGTTATTACAGTTTTTATAGTCATTACCTATAAGTGAATATACGTCAATCTTTAAAATAATCAAATAAAATACACTGAAACCTATTTCTCTAAAGTCAGAGCTGAAGTACGACCAAGAAGACATGTTTGATCATCAGGCTAAGTTTGGTGTCAGTACAGCCAACAAAAGTCAAGTTATTACAGTTTTTATAGTCATTACCTTTTAATGAATATACGTCAATATTTAAAAAGATCATATAAAATACACTGAAACCTATTTCTCTAAAGTCAGAGCTGAAGTACGAACATGAAGACGTTTGATCATCAACCTAACTTTGGTGTCAATACAGCCAACAACAGTCGAGTTATTACAGTTTTTATAGTCATTACCTATAAGTGAATATACGTCAATCTTTAAAATAATCAAATAAAATACACTGAAACCTATTTCTCTAAAGTCAGAGCTTAAGTACGACCAAGAAGACCTGTTTGATCATCAGGCTTAGTTTGGTGTCAGTACACCCAACAAAAGTCAAGTTATTACAGTTTTTATAGTCATAACCTGTTATTTAATATACTTTAATCTAAAAAGAAATCATATAAAATACACTGAAACCTATTTCTCTAATGTCAGAGCTGAAGTATGAACAAGAAGACATGTTTCATCATCAGGCATAGTTTGGTGTAGATGCAGCCCACAAAAGTTGAGTTATTACAGTTTTTATAGTCATAACCTGTTAATTAATGTACGTCAATATAAAAAAAATCATATAAAATACACTGAAACCTATCTCTCTGAAGTCAGAGGTTTAGTATGAACAAGACGACATGTTTGATTATCAGGCTAAGTTTGGTGTCAATATGGGCAACAAAAGTCAAGTTATTACAGTTTTTATAGTCATTACCTTTTAATGAATATACGTCAATATTTAAAAAGATCATATAAAATACACTGAAACCTATTTCTCTAAAGTCAGAGCTGAAGTACGAACATGAAGACGTTTGATCATCAACCTAAGTTTGGTGTCAATACAGCCAACAACAGTCGAGTTATTACAGTTTTTATAGTCATTACCTATAAGTGAATATACGTCAATCTTTAAAATAATCAAATAAAATTCACTGAAACTTATTTCTCTAAAGTCAGAGCTGAAGTACGACCAAGAAGACATGTTTGATCATCAACCTACGTTTGGTGTCAATACAGCCAACAAAAGTCAAGTTATTACAGTTTTTATAGTCATTACCTATAAGTGAATATACGTCAATCTTTAAAATAATCAAATAAAATACACTGAAACCTATTTCTCTAAAGTCAGAGCTGAAGTACGACCAAGAAGACATGTTTGATCATCAGGCTAAGTTTGGTGTCAGTACAGCCAACAAAAGTCAAGTTATTACAGTTTTTATAGTCATTACCTATAAGTGAATATACGTCAATCTTTGAAACCTATCTCTCTGAAGTCAGAGCTGAAGTACGACCAAGAAGACCTGTTTGATCATCAGGCTAAGTTTGGTGTCAATACAGCCAACAAAAGTCGAGTTATTACAGTTTTTATAGTCATAACCTGTTAATTAATATACGTCAATCTTAAAAGAAATCATATAAAATACACTGAAACCTATTTCTCTAAAGTCAAAGTTGTAGTATGAACAAGAAAATATGTTTGATCATCAGGCTAAGTTTGGTGTCAATACAGCCAACAAAAGTCGAGTTATTACAGTTTTTATAGTCATAACCTGTTAATTAATATACGTCAATCTTAAAAGAAATCATATAAAACACACTGAAACCTGTTTGTCTAAAGTCAGAGCTGAAGTACGAACATGAAGACATGTTTAAAGATCAGGCTTAGTTTGGTGTCAGTTCACCCAACAAAAGTCAAGTTATCAGAGTTTTTATAGTCAATACCTATTCATCAATATACGTCAATTTACAAAAAATCATATAAAATACACTGAAACCTGTTTCTCCACAGTCGGTGCTGAAGTACAGTCGAGAAGACATGGTTGATCATCAACCTAAGTTTGGTGTCAGTACACCCAACAAAAGTCAAGTTATTCCAGTTTTTGTAGTCATAACCTGTTATTTAATATACGTCAATCTAAAAAGAAATCATATAAAATTCACTTTAAACCTATTTCTCTAAAGTCAGAGCTGAAGTATGAACAAGAAGACATGTTTCATCATTAGGCGTAGTTTGGTGTAGATGCAGCCAACAGAAGTTGAGTTATTACAGTTTCTATAGTCATTACCTGTTAATTAATATACGTCAATCTTAAAAGCAATCATATAAAATACACTGAAACCTATTTCACTAAAGTCAGAGCTGAAGTACGAACATGAAGACATGTTTGATCACCAACCGAAGTTCGGTGTCAATACAGCTAACAAAAGTCAAGATATTACAGTTTTTATAGTCAATACCTATTCATCAATATACGTCAATTTCTCTAAAGTCAGAGCTCAAGTACGAACATGAAGACATGTTTGATTATCAGGCTAAGTTTGGTGTCAATACAGGCAACAAAAGTCAAGTTATTACAGTTTTTATAGTCATTACCAATAAGTGAAAATATGTCAATCTTTAAAATAATCAAATTAGATACACTGAAACCTATTTCTCTAAAGTAAGAGCTGAAGTACGACCAAGAAGACATGTTTTATCATCAACCTAAGTTTGGTGTCAATACAGCCGACAAAAGTCAAGTTATTACAGTTTTTATAGTCATAACCTGTTAATTAATATACGTCAATCTAAAAAGAAATCATATAAAATACACTGAAACCTGTTTCTCTAAAGTCAGAGCTGAAGTACGAACAAGAAGACATGTTCAAAGATCAGGCTTAGTTTGGTGTCAGTTCACCCAACAAAAGTCAAGTTATCAGAGTTTTTATAGTCAATACTTATTCATCAATATACGTCAATTTACAAAAAATCATATAAAATACACTGAAACCTGTTTCTCCACAGTCGGTGCTGAAGTACAGTCAAGAAGACATGGTTGATCATCAACCTAAGTTTGGTGTCAATACAGCAAACAAAAGTCAAGTTATTACAGTTTTTGTAGTCATAACCTGTTATTTAATATACGTCAATCTAAAAAGAAATCATATAAAATACACTTTAAACCTATTTCTCCAAAGTCAGAGCTGAAGTATGAACAAGAAGACATGTTTCATCATCAGGCTTAGTTTGGTGTAGATGCAACCTACAAAAGTTGAGTTATTACAGTTTTTATAGTCATAACCTGTTAATTAATTTATGTCAATATAAAAAAAATCATATAAAATACACTGAAACCTATTTCTCTGAAGTCAGAGGTTTCGTATGAACAAGACGACATGTTTGATTATCAGGCTAAGTTTGGTGTCAATACAGGCAACAAAAGTCAAGTTATTACAGTTTTTTTAATCATTACCTTTAATGAATAAACGTCAATATTTAAAAAGATCATATAAAATACACTGAAACCTATTTCTCTAAAGTCAGAGCTGAAGAACAACATGAAGACATGTTTGATCATCAACCTAAGTTTGGTGTCAATACAGCCAACAAAAGTCAAGTTATTACAGTTTTTATAGTCATTACCTATAAGTGAATATACGTCAATCTTTAAAATAATCATATAAAATACACTGAAACCTGTTTCTCTAAAGTCAGAGCTGAAGTATGACCAAGAAGACATGTTTTATCATCAACCTAAGTTTGGTGTCAATACAGCTAACAAAAGTGAAGTTATTACAGTTTTTATAGTCATAACCTGTTAATTAATATACGTCAATCTTAAAAGAAATCATATAAAATACACTGAAACCTATTTCTCTAAAGTCAGAGCTGAAGTACGAACAAGAAGACATGTTTGATCATCAACCTAAGTTTGGTGTAAATACAGCCAACAAAAGTCAAGTTATTACAGTTTTTATAGTCATAACCTGTTAATTAATATACGTCAATCTTAAAAGAAATCCTATAAAATACACTGAAACCTGTTTCTCTAAAGTCAGAGCTGAAGTACGAACAAGAAGACATGTTCAAAGATCAGGCTTAGTTTGGTGTCAGTTCACCCAACAAAAGTCAAGTTATCAGAGTTTTTATAGTCAATACCTATTCATCAATATACGTCAATTTACAAAAAATCATATAAAATACACTGAAACCTGTTTCTCCAATGTCGGTGCTGAAGTACAGTCGAGAAGACATGGTTGATCATCAACCTTAGTTTGGTGTCAATACAGCAAACAAAAGTCAAGTTATTACAGTTTTTGTAGTCATAACCTGTTATTTAATATACGTCAATCTAAAAAGAAATCATATAAAATACACTTTAAACCTATTTCTCTAAAGTCAGAGCTGAAGTATGAACAAGAAGACACGTTTCATCATCAGGCGTAGTTTGGTGTAGATGCAGCCAACAAAAGTTGAGTTATTACAGTTTTTATAGTCATAACCTGTTAATTAATTTACGTCAATATAAAAAAAAATCATATAAAATACACTGAAACCTATCTCTCTGAAGTCAGAGGTTTCGTATGAACAAGACGACATGTTTGATTATCAGGCTAAGTTTGGTGTCAATACAGGCAACAAAAGTCAAGTTATTACAGTTTTTATAGTCATTACCAATAAGTGAAAATATGTCAATCCTCAAAATAATCAAGTTAAATACACTGAAACCTATTTCTCTAAAGTAAGAGCTGAAGTACGACCAAGAAGACATGTTTTATCATCAACCTAAGTTTTGTGTCAATACAGCTAACAAAAGTCGAGTTATTACAGTTTTAATAGTCATTTTCTATTAATGAATATATGTCAATATAAAAAAAATCACATAAAATACACTGAAACCTATTTCTCTAAAGTCAGAGCTGAAGTACGACCAAGAAGACATGTTCCAAGATCAGGCTTAGTTTGGTGTCAGTTCACCCAACAAAAGTCAAGTTATCAGAGTTTTTATAGTCAATACCTATTCATCAATATACGTCAATTTACAAAAAATCATATAAAATACACTGAAACCTTTTTCTCCAATTTCGGTGCTGAAGTACAGTCGAGAAGACATGGTTGATCATCAACCTAAGTTTGGTGTCAATACAGCAAACAAAAGTCAAGTTATTACAGTTTTTGTAGTCATAACCTGTTATTTAATATACGTCAATCTAAAAAGAAATCATATAAAATACACTGAAACCTATTTCTCCAAAGTCAGAGCTGAAGTATGAACAAGAAGACATGTTTGATTATCAGGCTAAGTTTGATGTCAATACAGCCGACAAAAGTCAAGTTATTACAGTTTTTGTAGTCATAACCTGTTATTTAATATACGTCAATCTAAAAAGAAATCATATAAAATACACTGAAACCTATTTCTCCACAGACGGTGCTGAAGTAGAGTCAAGAAGACATGTTTGATCATCAGGCGTAGTTTGGTGTCAATACAGCCAACAAAAGTCAAGTTATTACAGTTTTTATAGTCATAACCTGTTAATTAATATACGTCAATATTTAAAAAGATCATATAAAATACACTGAAACCTGTTTCTCTAAAGTCAGAGCTGAAGTACGACCAAGAAGACATGTTTGATCACCAACCTAAGTTCGGTGTCAATACAGCTAACAAAAGTCAAGTTATTACAGTTTTTATAGTCAATACCTATTCATCAATAAACGTCAATTTCTCAAAAGTCAGAGCCGAAGTACGAACATGAAGACATGTTTGATTATCAGGCTAAGTTTGGTGTCAATACAGGCAACAAAAGTCAAGTTATTACAGTTTTTATAGTCATTACCAATAAGTGAAAATATGTCAATCTTTAAAATAATCAAATTAAATACACTGAAACCTATTTCTCTAAAGTCAGAGCTGAAGTACGACCAAGAAGACATGTTTTATCATCAACCTAAGTTTGGTGTCAATACAGCCGACAAAAGTCAAGTTATTACAGTTTTAATAGTCATTTCCTATTAATGAATATATGTCAATATAAAAAAATCACATAAAATACACTGAAACCTATTTCTCTAAAGTCAGAGCTGAAGTACGACCAAGAAGACATGTTCCAAGATCAGGCTTAGTTTGGTGTCAGTTCACCCAACAAAAGTCAAGTTATCAGAGTTTTTATAGTCAATACCTATTCATCAATATACGTCAATTTACAAAAAATCATATAAAATACACTGAAACCTATTTCTCCAATGTCGGTGCTGAAGTACAGTCGAGAAGACATGGTTGATCATCAACCTAAGTTTGGTGTCAATACAGCAAACAAAAGTCAAGTTATTACAGTTTTTGTAGTCATAACCTGTTATTTAATATACGTCAATCTAAAAAGAAATCATATAAAATACACTGAAACCTATTTCTCCAAAGTCAAAGCTGAAGTATGAACAAGAAGACATGTTTGATTATCGGGCTAAGTTTGATGTCAATACAGCCGACAAAAGTCAAGTTATTACAGTTTTTATAGTCATAACCTGTTAATTAATATATGTCAATATTAAAAAAATCATATAAAATACACTGAAACCTGTTTCTCTAAAGTCAGAGCTGAAGTACGAACATGAAGACATGTTTGATCATCAACCTAAGTTTGGTGTCAATACACCCCACAAAAGTCAAGTTATCAGTGTTTTTATAGTCAATACCTATTCATCAATGTACGTCAGTTTACAAAAAATCATATAAAATACACTGAAACCTGTTTCTCCACAGTCGGTGCTGAAGTACAGTCAAGAAGACATGGTTGATCATCAACCTAAGTTTGGTGTCAATACAGCCAACAAAAGTCAAGTTATTACAGTTTTTGTAGTCATAACCTGTTATTTAATGTACGTCAATCTAAAAAGAAATCATATAAAATACACTGAAACCTATTTCACTAAAGTCAGAGCTGAAGTATGAACAAGAAGACATGTTTCATCATCAGGCGTAGTTTGGTGTAGATGCAGCCAACAAAAGTTGAGTTATTACAGTTTTTATAGTCATTACCTGTTAATTAATATACGTCAATCTTAAAAGCAATCATATAAAATACACTGAAACCTATTTCACTAAAGTCAGAGCTGAAGTACGAACATGAAGACATGTTTGATCATCAACCTAAGTTCGGTGTCAAAACAGCCAACAAAAGTCAAGTTATTACAGTTTTTATAGTCAATACCTATTCATCAATATACGTCAATTTCTCTAAAGTCAGAGCTGAAGTACGAACATGAAGACATGTTTGATTATCAGGCTAAGTTTGGTGTCAATACAGCCAACAAAAGTCGAGTTATTACAGTTTTTATAGTCATTACCTATAAGTGAAAATATGTCAATATTTAAAATAATCAAATTAAATACACTGAAACCTATTTCTCTAAAGTAAGAGCTGAAGTACGACCAAGAAGACATGTTTTATCATCAACCTAAGTTTGGTGTCAATACAGCTAACAAAAGTCGAGTTATTACAGTTTTAATAGTCATTACCTATTAATGAATATATGTCAATATAAAATAAATCACATAAAATACACTGAAACCTATGTCTCTAAAGTCAGAGCTGAAGTACGACAAAGAAGACATGTTTGATCATCAACCTAAGTTTGGTGTCAATACAGCCAACAAAAGTCAAGTTATTACAGTTTATATAGTCATTACCTATTAATGAATATATGTCAATATTTAAAAAATCATATAAAATACACTGAAACCTATTTCTTTAAAGTCAGAGTTGTAGTATGAACAAGAAAATATGTTTGATCATCAGGCTAAGTTTAGTGTCAATACAGGCAGCAAAAGTCAAGTTATTACAGTTTTTATAGTCATTACCTATTCATCAATATACGTCAATATGAAAAAAATCATATAAAATACACTGAAACCTATTTCTGTAAAGTCAGAGCTGAAGTACAAATCAGAGGGGATGTTTGATGATTAGCCTAAGTTTGGTGTCAATCCAGCCAACAAAAGTCAAGTTATTACAGTTTTTATAGTCATAACCTGTTAATTGATATATGTCAATCTTAATAGAAATCAAATAAAATACACTGAAACCTATTTCTCTTAAGTCAGAGCTGAAGTACGATCATGAAGACATGTTTGATCATCAACCTAAGTTTGGTGTCAATACAGCCAACAAAAGTCGAGTTATTACAGTTTTTATAGTCATTACCTATAAGTGAATATACGTCAATCTTTAAAAAAATCAAATTAAATACACTGAAACCTATTTCTCTAAAGTAAGAGCTGAAGTACGACCAAGAAGACATGGTTTATCATCAACCTAAGTTTGGTGTCAATACAGCAAACAAAAGTCAAGTTATTACAGTTTTTAAAGTCATTACCTATTAATGTATATATGTCAATATAAAATAAACCATATAAAATACACTGAAACCTATTTCTCTAAAGTCAGAGCTGAAGTACGACCAAGAAGACATGTTTGATGATCAGGCTAAGTTTGGTGTCAATACAGCCAACAAAAGTCAAGTTATTACAGTTTTTCGCGTCAAAACCTATTGATCAATATAAGTCAATATTTAAAAAGATCATATAAAATATACTGAAACCTATTTCTCTAAAGTCAGAGCTGAAGTACGACCAAGAAGACATGTTTGATGATCAGGCTAAGTTTGGTGTCAATACAGCCAACAAAAGTCAAGTTATTACAGTTTTTCGCGTCAAAACCTATTGATCAATATAAGTCAATATTTAAAAAGATCATATAAAATATACTGAAACCTATTTCTCTAAAGTCAGAGCTGAGGTACGACCAAGAAGACATGTTTGATGATAAGGCTAAGTTTAGTGTCAATACAGCCAACAAAAGTCGAGTTATTACAGTTTTTATAGTCATTACCTATTAATGAATATACGGCAATATATAAGAAAAAATCATATAAAATACACTGAAACCTTTTTCTCGAAGGTCAGAGCTGTAATACAAACCAGAGGGGATCTTTATTCCTCATCCTATGTTTTGTGACAATACAAAAAACAAACGGTAATTTATTAATTTTTAAAAGTCATAAGCTGTTAATTAATATACATCAATATTAAGCAATCAAATAAAATACACTGAAACCTGTTTCTTTAAAGTCAATCAATCAATCAATCAATCAATCTTTATTTGTATAGCGCCAATTCATAACAAGTGTTATCTCAAGACACTTTACAATAGAGCACAAAGCTCTTCATATTATGGATACACATATATGCATAGATACATATATACATATAAAAATACACATATACATATATATACAAATATATACATCCAACACCCAACATGAATCCATATAGCCAATCATGAATCCCTCCATCATGGCGGCAAGAAAAAACCTTCTGTTAAGCAGCAGGAAATCTTGAATGTGGACCCCAGTCTCATGATGAACAGCAAATCCACACGATGCTGTGTTGGGTGTGTGGGCAAAGGGAGGGAGGTAAGTGGAGACAAGTGGACTAAAGTAAGAACTAAAGTAAGCGCTGTAATACAAACCAGAGGGGATGTTTAAGCATCAGCCTAAGTTTGGTGTCAATACAGGCAACAAAAGTCAAGTTATTATAGTTTTTATAGTCATTACCTGTTCATCAATAGACGTCAATCTTAAAGAAATATTATATAATACACTGAAACCTATTTCTCTAAAGTCAGAGTTTTGGTATGAACAAGAAAACATGTTTGATCATCAGGCTTAGTTTGGTGTCAATACAGGCAACAAAAGTCAAGTTATTACAGTTTTTATAGTCATTACCTATTAATAAATATATGTCAATATAAAAATAATCATATAAAATACACTGAAGCCTATTTCTCTAAAGTCAGAGCTGAAGTACGAACAAGAAGACATGTTTGATCATCAGCCTAAGTTTGTTGTCAATACAGCCAACCAAAGTCAAGTTATTACAGTTTTTGTGGTCATACTCTGTTAATTAATATTTGTCAATAATAAACAAATCATATAAAATACACTGAAACCTATTTCTCTAACGTCACAGCTGTTGTACAAACCAGAGGGGATGTTTGATCATCAGGCTAAGTTTAGTGTCAACACAGCCAACAAAAGTTAAGTAATTACAGTTTTTAAAGTCATTACCTATTTATCAATATACATCAAAATAAAAAAAAAAACACATTTAAATTACATTAAAACCTATTTCTCTAAAGTCAAAGCTGTGGTCCAAACCAGAGGGGATGTGTAATCATCAGGCTGAGTTTGTTTTCACTACAGTTACCAACAGTACACTTATTACAGTTTTTGTAGTCATTACCTGTTCGTGAATATATGTCAATATAAGAAAACATCATATAAAATACACAGAAATCTGGGAAGCAACAAAAACCAAAACAAAACTGAGAACTGTTTCCCGCTGTATATTTTCTCTGCTCTCAGACCATTCTCTGTAGATCAGCATTTTCTGACAGCTCAGACTAGCTGGTCCAACAATCCTGCCATATTCAAAGTCACTTTAATGACCTTTGCTCCCTATTCTGATGCTCAGTTTGATCCAGCACGTCTTCCTGACCACGTCTACATGCTTAAATTCACTGAGTTGCTGCCTTGTAATATTTTTGTAATTTAACTGCCTTTTTAAATGAGTTATGAACAAAGAACCGCTTCAGGCCCTTTAATAAGCTCATCATAATTTTCTCTTTTGCGCCTCATAATTTTTAACCACCAAAATCAATGTGCACACATACTCATGGATTTATGTTGACTTTACAGATGAATCCACTCCTCTGCAGCTCTTCCTCCTCCTCTGAAAGGTTTAGTAAAGGTGGTTTAAAGGTCGTGCATCCACCAAATAAGAGAGAAGGGGGGTTAGATGACCGTCAGCCATTGGTGAGCTGTGAGGGGAGTGGGGTGGAGTAATCAGGGTGAAGGAGAGGGAGGAAAAAGGGGGAACGGGAGGTAAAGAGGAGGAGGAGGAGGAATGGAAAGCGTCCACCAGTGCAAACACCTCTGAAACAGAAACATCCATTTAGCAGCGAAAACAAGCCCCCCTCACAAGACCTCCGTGAATGGGCCACTTCAGCCGGCCGAGGAAGTTCCAACGAGGGGCAGGATGTTCCCCTCAGGACGCACTTGAGACGGGCTGAGGGCCAAAAGCCTGAATACATAGACCCCCTCTCTCTCCCTCTGTCACTGTCCAGCTTTGCCCTCCCACCCTGGGCCCAGTGGCTTTAGTACGCCCCCCTCCCCGAAAAACACCCCCTAGTCCCCCCCACCTCCCACCAGCAGTTTACAGAGCTGTAGCCAGCGAGGCGGCGAGCGAGGGCGTGGAACTGTACTCAGCAAACAAAGACGGAGAGGCAAAGAGCCTGTGTGATTAAAGAGCAGTTAAGATGCTCTGAGAGGCTAATTTGTTCACTGTTTGACAGAATCAACAGGAAAAGAGGCACAAACACGCTGCCTGCATTTCCTGAAGGTGAATACTGCTTTGATTTGGAGTTAGACTGGAGCTGTTTTACTTATTTCTGCACATTTTACTCTCACTTCACTACAGCCTTTAGTTCACGCCCTCACACATTTAAGGTCGAGATATACTTGATGTAAAATGATGGCTACCACGTGTGCCCTGCTGCAGTTCAGTGAGTTGGTTGTGCTTGTCATTCAGATTTTTAGCAATGTAGATGTGAGCTATAGTCTACATATGACCAGCAGGATGTGTTTAGAGGCAGAGGAGTTACAGCAGAGTCAGAGTTTTACATGCAAACTGATAAACCAAGTCCAGACCATGTAAATTGGTGACTTTGAGTTGACACCATGGTTGACTTTGTCTGCAGTTGTGTTTGTATTAGCTTGGTTTCCATGGCAATATTTCTCACCTATAAACCACTGATTGGTATTCTTGATACAATGATAATAGGTGTTCTCCAAGAGCCAAAGCTTCACTAAGGCAGTTTAAACATTATGTCCTTCAATTTCTATCCTTGAATATTAACAGATACTTCAAAAACTCAAACTCGTATCACTTCTTGCTCCTGCCATGATCAATTTTTCCTGAAAATTGTATTAATATCTGTTGAGAGCTAAGTAAGTTATTAGCAAAAATGTAATATCCTCCCCTATCCTGTAATGTTAACAAATCCTTTTAAAAATTCTTGGATCCACACCTGGGATTGGATCACCTCCAAAATCTTATCACTTCTTCCTTGTGCCATGCCCAACATTCCCGGAAAATGGTATAAATACTTGTCGTGAAGTTATAAAGTTATTAGCAAAAATGTGATATCCCGCCCTTTCTCACAATGTCTACATTTACTTAAAAAAATTCTTGGATCCGCATTTGGGGACAAATCACCACCAATATCGTATCACTCCTTCCCTTTACCATGACCAACATTCTCTGATAATGTCATGAAAATCTGTAAATAACCTCCCACATCCTGTAATGGGAACAATTCCTTGAAAACTTCTTGGATCCACATCTGGGATGAGATCACCACCAAAAGCTTTGCACTCCTTTCCTGTACCTTGCCAAAAATTCCCTGAAAATGTCATGAAATCCGTTGAGAACTAAGTTAAAAGGGAAAATGTGATAACCTGCCCCATCTTGCAATGTTAACAACTTTTTAAAAAATTCCATGATCCGCATATGGAATTAGATCACCACCAAAATCGTAAAATTTCTTTCTTGTACCATGCCCAAAATTATCTTAAAATAGTATAAATATCTGTTGAGTTGTTGTGAAGTTATTAGCAAAAATGTGATAAGCTCCCCTCTTCGCTGATGTTAACAAATCCTTAAAAAAAATTCTTGGATCCACATCTGGGATCCTATCACCACCAAAATCCTATAACTTAATCCTCCTTCCATGATCAGTTTTTCTGATTAATATCTGTTGAGAACTTACTGAGTTTTTAGGGGAAATGTGATAACATGCCCTTTCTTGCAATGTTAACAAATTCATAAAAAAAAATTCCCACATCTGGGATTGGATCACCACTGAAATCCTGTGAATTCTTCGTTGTTCCTTGACCAACATTTACTGAAAATGTCATAAATATCGATTAAGGACCGATTGAGTTATTACTGAAAATGTGGAAGACTGCCTTATCTCTCACTGTTAAGAAACCCTTCAGAAAATTCCTGGATTAACATCTGGGTCCAGATCACCACCAAAATAGAATCACTTCTTTCTTGTGCCATGACCAACATTCCCTGAAATGTCATGAAAATCCATTAAAAACTCATTAGGTAATTAGCGAAAATTTGATAGCCTTCCCTATCTTTCATTGTTCACAAATCCTTTAAGAAATCCATGGATCCTCATCTGGGATCAAATCACCATCAAATTCTTATCACCAACACTCCCGTCAGAAATGCCTCGGCGAAGGTTTGTGCCCCTGGAGCACTTCTAACAATACGTAGAGGACTGTGGGTTAATTCCACTTAATTAAAAAAAATTAATTGTGCTTTATGGTCCAGCCTATAGTATTATGATCTAATGTATAACATAGAACATATTTATTGATTTTTTTATTATTTCGTTGGTGATGTTCGGTTGCCTTTTACCCTGAATAGAGCCCTGAAGTAACCAAAAAAAGCAGGTACATTCCCACCTACCAGAGTGAGTTTGGACATTTTCCCACATCGATTGTTTCCTGTTGCTTGTACTTCAGGACAGGACAGTAGTCAGATTGGACGTCCTAATTCAGATGTGTCTGATTACTCACAGTAACTGTGTCTGTAAGCACTCATTTCAGTGCCAGAGTAGAACAGGCAGATGTGAAACCTTCAGCCTTATTAGCATGTGTGTCGTCCTCCTCCTGAAGCTTGTTTATATTCAGTGTGACCGACATTAAGTTTGTGTAGAAGGAAAATAAAGCTTGATTTCCTCCACTGTACTAACAAAGCCTGCAGACAAAACAAATGGAGACACTGTGCAAACAAACTCTGCCGTGTGTGTTCTGTGATATTTCAGTTTCATTTCATTGTCATAAACTTCTAAACTTCTGATCCTCGTGAATCACTGAGTCAGTCTGGGTTCTTTATTTGACATGTTTTCACCACCGGATCTGTTTGTTTTTCCTGAAATACAAACTCTCCGTGACAGACACAGCGATGACAGCGAGCACTATTCTAACATGTTTATTAAAAACCTTTTCTGGTGCAGAGACTCGGTGTCATGAAAATAGTTGTTTTTCTCCTGTGGGGGATGTTTGTGGAGGAATGTAACAGAGGATTCATGATCTAAACAGGTACAGTACTACAAACATGACCTGGATTATGAACAAGAAATGTCAGAAAGGGTCACATGATTACTTTTATTATTCTTTTTAGCAGGAGCACAGAAATATGACCAAACCGTCTGCACTAGCATGTTTTTCGGTCTGTTTAACAGCCAAAAAGTCATGTTTGGGTATGTTTTTTTCTGAGTCTGAAATGGCAAAAAAAAGTCATATGTTAGCATATAGGTTTTTTCAAAGCCTGACCTGAGGGAAAAAGGCTCAGAAGTCCAATTTTAGGTGTATTATGATCAAACCTTCTATACCAGCATGTTCTCCTGCCTGAAAAGGTCCCAAAATGTCACTTTTAGCATTTTTTGGAGTCAGAAATGGCAAAAAAGTCATATGTCAGAATCTTGTTTTTCAAAAATCTGACCAGAGGGAAAACTGCTCAGAAATCAATTTTTAGGTAAAAAATGACCAAACCTTCTGCACCAGGATGTTTTCTAGCTGGAAAGGTCCCAAAAAGC